>JADDOH010000143.1:0-313352 GCA_016648135.1 Agrypnia vestita | reverse complement strand
TATGGCGACGGTGCCGCAAAAGAAAACACGGTGCGTTTTTGGTTCCAACGTTTTCGTTCTGGAAATTTCGACCTGCAGAACAAGCCCCGTGGACGGCCGGGGACCAAAGTTGATAATGAAGAATGGAAGGCTATTGTGGAAGCGGATCCATCGCAAACCACATCCGAGTTAGCTGCAGGCTGCGGTGTTAGTGATAAAACTGTTTTAATCCACTTGAAGCAAATTGGTAAGGTGAAAAACTTGAAAGGTGGGTACCTCACGAATTGAGTGAAGCAAATCAACAAACGCGCGTTGACTGCTGCGTTGCATTACTCAACCGGCACAATAATAAAGGGATTTTAAATCGAATCATTACCTGTGATGAAAAATGGATCCTGTACGATAATCGGAAGCGCTCATCGCAATGGCTAAACCCTGCCGAACCAGCCAAACCATGCCCCAAGCGAAAATTGACTCCAAAAAAGTTACTTGTGATCGTTTGGTGGACTAGTGCTGGTGTCGGTCACTACAGCTTTCTTAAATCTGGCCAGACGATTACGGCAGATGTCTATTGTCAGCAACTGCAAACCATGATGGAAAAGCTAGCTGCTAAACCCCCGAGGCTGGTTAATCGCTCTAGGCCACTGCTGCTTCATGATAACGCTAGACCACACACTGCACAACAGACGGCTACCAAATTAGAGGAGCTTCAATTGGAATGTCTAAGACATCCACCGTACTCTCCGGACCTTGCCCCAACAGATTACCATTTTTTTTTCGAAATTTGGATAACTTCTTGCAAAGGAAAAAATTCAACTCCGAGGGGCAGTCCAAACCGCCTTCAAAGATTTTATTGATTCCCGTCCGAATGGTTTTTTTAGTAAAGGGATCGATGAACTACCTATGAGATGGCAAAAGTGCATAGATAGCAATGGTACATACTTTGATTAAATAAATATATTATAATAAAAAAAATCGCCTTTATGTTCCTCCCATACTAAACGCCAATTTCATATGTAAGGACCTAATATTTGTATTGTTACCTATCGGGTTTTGCTAAGATCGTAGATTTATTAGGGTATAATCAATACTTAATATAAATACATAAACAATGGACTAATACAATAATTACAAAACAAAAGTGTGACAGAGCGGAGTACTCATAGTTTGAGTAGGTAAATGGAGAGGGCACGGAGTGTTATTTAAAACGTCAAAATTGACGGCATTACAATGTTATACAATAACCGTCAGGATACTGAAATATTAATATTGTTGTTTTCAGAATACGGCCAATTTTTACTCCCTTTATATTAACTCGTGGCGTCTGCTTGCTTGCCGGCTTGCCGTCAACAAAAACTTTGGATCGATTTTTGACCCTTTTCCCGTGATCAAATCGAGCTGAAACTTGGCAAGTAGACTCGTGGCGACGATCAAGAAGATCTATTAAATTTTCGTTAAAAAAAATTAATAATTATAGTATAATTTCGGATTTTTAGAAATTTATTGTATTTTTCAAATTGGAATCATTAGAAAAGTTTGATTATACGGCGGCCCGGTAACGTAGCGGAATATTTTCTAAATTTGAATTACTCCGTCGGTATGCATAATATGTACTTCACTACGAATGTCGAAAATCTAAATTGACTGACAAATGTTTTTAGAATTTTATCTTCAAAGCTTGAAGTGTCTTATCAAAACTCAAAACATCTGACATTTAAGAAATATATTAAATTATAGTAAGTTTAGTGTTATGTTATATGTTTTAATTCTAATTCAATTGTTGTTATATTTTACAAAGAAAGGGAGTATTATAAAAACTTGGTTTTTATGTGTTACTTTTTTATATTTCTGTTTTGTAGAAAATTAACAATAATTTTCATAGATTTCAATGGAAATCATCCTACGAAAACTCTCATTAAGCCGAAAAAGATGTGCTGTATGGTCAGAATTGATTACGTCCCAATAGTCCCAATTTGTGTTGCTGGATAAATTCTGCATTGGCGTTCATGAAATATTCACATATTATACTCCAACTGAAAACGTAAAATAATATCGCTAATGCTTTGCGCAATATTTTATCTAGTCCCTGAACGCTGCAGTACGGGGCGTGGAAAGAACCAAGAGTTTCAAATTCCTTGCCTTGTGCATAAATTATTGGCTCAACCTGTCATCTCTTACACTTACTGTCGTCCCGGCTGGTTATGGACAACTTGAGGATGCTTTGTGAATAGCATAAATGTAACACCCAAAGGCCAGGCTTCCGCCACGAGCTTCCCGGTTCCACGACCACGGCCGTACGAACGCTGCGCTGGTCTGAATAATTATGAGATCCGGGACTTTACAGGAAGAAGCGAGATGATCTCTCGGAATGACGCCGTTTACTCCAGGAATACGTAAGTGAACAACGTGAAACGGAGAAACCACCGGTATTATGACAAGTAAATTTATTTCAACTGATCTGTAAAATGTTATTAGGTACAGACAATAAAAATGGATTAAGACAATATAATTCATCAGTAATAATATAGATATTTTTGTGTTGAAAATAGATACCTACGGTATAGTATTTGATGGAATATACGATTTTTTTATATTGATAAAGAGAAAACTTGTACAAAACGACTATTTATTGAATTATAAACATGTTTCGTAGCCAATGGTCTCTTCATCAGGATACAACGTACACTCAAGATTAAAATACAAAAAAAAAATGTATTATGGGTTATTATTATTACTATACCTGATAATGAGAAGGACTGCTCCTCTCAAAACTATAGTAGTAATTGGTAACTTAAATTATTGTGTGTATTACAAAGTTAAAATAAAGTATATTTTTACAAAACGATTCGGTTATTTATGCTGTTTAAATTATTTATGCTATAAAAGCTTTTTCTAATGTCTAATTTTTCTAACTGAAATCCTTTGTTAATTATATATAAAATTGTTAAACCCTTATTAATATAAAAAAATATGTTTTTAAAATTTGATTAGAAAACTCAGAATTATTGGTTTCAAAAAACTCATTAATTAAAATATCAGAATTTCTTTTATTTATGCTTTTATATACAAATTATTACAAATTATTTCATAAATTAAGCGTTGTTTCGTTTACAGAGTGGAAGTTCATGATTAACAAAATGATTTATGATTTATACACTTATTTTATATTTTTTGAGACTGAAATATCATTGGTTTGCGAACCATTGCTTTAATTAAACACATACAACCAGTCATGAAGTATGCAAATTGTATGCTCATGGCGCCCACTTACCCTACTGAATTAATTTTAGTGACCTAGTTATTAAAAGAGACAGAATTTTAGCTGTTTTAGGGTCAGCGACCAGTAATAAGATCTGTGCATCAGAATTACACGTATCCATCACGACTCGGTTGTTATCCTGCTGTAATGGAATACATAAAACCTCTATGTTTTTATGTTGATACTAGCTGTAACCCGTTCAAATGACGGAGCATTGGTTCGCGTCTTTGCTAAGCCTTCTCGCAATTATATCCTTTGCAAGGAAATAATTAATGTATATTTTTTGCGCTCCACGGAGAGGCGATAGCAACAAACGTTGAGTGACCGGTTTGGGTTTTCTGGCCCGGGGTTTGATTTTATTTGAATGAAATTACGGACGTTACACGAAGATACGGCGACAGACGGATAGACGGACAGGCGGACAGGCGGGCAGGCGGACAAGCGGACAGGCGGACAGGCGGACAGGCGGACAGGCGGACAGGCGGACAGGCGGACAGGCGGACAGGCGGACAGGCGGACAGGCGGACAGGCGGACAGGCGGACAGGAGGACAGGCGGACAGGCGGACAGGCGGACAGGCGGACAGGCGGACAGGCGGACAGGCGGACAGGCGGACAGGCGGACAGGCGGACAGGCGGACAGGCGGACAGGCGGACAGGCGGACAGGCGGACAGGCGGACAGGCGGACAGGCGGACAGGCTGACAGGCGGACAGGCGGACAGGCGGACAGGCGGACAGGCGGACAGGCGGACAGGCGGACAGGCGGACAGGCGGACAGGCGGACAGGCGGACAGGCGGACAGGCGGACAGGCGGACAGGCGGACAGGCGGACAGGCGGACAGGCGGACAGGCGGACAGAAAACGAAATTATTACTTTTGATCTCGAGAACCCATTAATAAACATTTATATGGGAGAAATTTATGTTTTAGCCTTTGTAGGTTTGCCACAGGGCTCATTACCTTGAATCGCTGGCTCAAGTATTACTTCAAACTACGCAACGTCTACGTTCAGCTCCACCGTAAAAACCTCCCGATTTTGGGGGCAACATTCCTTGTAATATCATCTCATTTAATTAATGAAATAATCACAAATACACAAAATACATCATGTTTAGTATAAGAACAAAGACTGTTATCGGGGTAGATCGCTGAAAACTTCTGCTGTATCGTCAAATGAAAGAGTTGTCGATGGTCCGGATGTAGAAACAGGAATGAATTCTGATTTTTCTACCTCCACATTTATTTTCTATTAGAATACCTTGAGACCTGTCTTGAGTGGTAAACCATTGGCGACAGCGATACCGTGCCGAAGTCGCCTCTTCATAAAGGATAAATATCATATAAAAATATAAGCACAAGCCCTTTTCAGGGCTGATTTGTAAATTATGTTCGTAACACCTCATGTTTTCACATTAACACAAAATGTGATGCATGTCAAATTGCAATTATTTTTGTGCAATAATAAATCAGTACGGAATTTATCTGGTCAGTTTATTATTGCTCACCCAGTAGAATAACATTTCTAACTTGTGAATACACTATACATTTATAGAAACATCATAATAATAATACATCTTTCAGACCGATTGAAATGCATCAATCATGTTTTGCGGATAATCATTTTGAAATCTACGCTTCTTAACAACTAAACAGCTACTTTTTTACTTGTCAATGATGAATGGTAAATATTTGAACAAATATTTACTGCACTTGTTATATTTCTCTTCATCTATAAACACTATATATGTCAATACAAATAACATGAAATAAAGAAGAAGAAAATTATATTACTGAATAGCAGAATTTCTACCTAACTTAGTAGGTATATTATAGGTTTTTGCTGATACACTAACATATTTTTTAATCTAAATTTATTCACCTTCTTACGCAAGCTCATCAATAATTATTGATATTTCTCTACAACCGTCTTCTAGCCCGGATAAGTCTCTATTTCTGGTAACATCTACCCTCCAATCGTTTACATATCTTATCACTCTCCCCTCTTGCATTCATTCTACATGACCAAAATACTTAAGCGATCCCTTTTTAGGCACTATTTCGGTGTGCGGTATTTGCCTATTTATAGGCGCCATGTCTTACGAATCTGGCATTTGACGTCAACCCCTCTTCTCCACCAGTAATTATAGTCCATTTGTATCGTACCACCCCTCTCACACATCCCTATCCTGTTAACCTCCCTATTCCCGTATTTTATCCCCCTGTTCACAGTCGGTTTTGCATTCCTTCCTTCTTCTTGTCTCTTATAGAAGATTGGCGGCCATGTTGCAGTATGCTAATTTATCCTGCGCAAGTTACGTAAGATCACCATAATTTCGGGTGTTCACCTACTTTCTGAGATTAAGCAAATATGAAAACATCTCTCTACCTACGTTTGCGCACTGCACGATGAGAATGCGCAGCGCAAGAAATAATATTATTTCTCATTGTAGAGAATAGGTTTGAAGTTTCCAACATTCCTTCATTTGATCGTTATTAATTTTTCTCTTGAGTAACTCATTCGTTTTAGTACGTCTTCATTAGATATGTATAATCCTCCTAATATGTTCAACCTCATCATAAATGGATTTGATACTCACGAAGGTAAGTCATCTTCTTACTATAATTAGTCTACTTTCTGCTACTAAGTCTACCGAGTAAGCCAATAAAATTAACGATTCACCCTCAAAAGGCAATTTGGCAAAGACGGTCTAAATTGCAATCACTTAGGGCTTAATTAAACTACGTTGCGATGCACTATTTCCCTCCGAGTATATAGGACTACGTGATACTCCACAGACACATACATTCTAAGGTTCGTTAAAAGTACGTGGGCGGTGGATCACCTACCTTCCGAGATCTCACGAGCAAACGACCGTATCGCGGTGCCCGTGTGAATTCGAGCCTTATAGGGTGGTTCCGTGAACGTTTGGCACCCTTACAGTGTAAAGGTTTATCCGCTCAATAGAAAGTCTTACCAAAGAAAAATTCTTCTAAAAGGGTTTATCGAAATGTAAGAGGATCACTAAAAGAAATTTTGTGTCACGTGACGTCGTGAATATAAAATGGCTCTTCTCAAATGGATGAAAGAACAGATAATGATCGTCAATATATATAATAAAATAAATATAGAAATTCTAATGTTCGTAAAACATAGTCATCTAGCGATACACAGGGGGCCGCCTGGCAACAGTGCTAATAATAGACAGAAAAATGTTGAGAAGCTTTCATGTATTATTGGGTAGAAAATTAGGATGTTCAAATGTTTATCGCTTCAGTAATTATAGAGTATGACGAGTCAAGATGTCTGAATGCAATTAATGAAGTACATGATTCAATTAACTTAATTTGCTTCTTCTCGAAGAATATTTAAAAACTCAGAAAAAACCAATTGGAATTCAAAAGCTTTATATATATATATATAAATATATAGACTATTTAGTCTCTGAATATATAATGAATGTTTTCATAAAATACTGGTTAAAATTTTTATTTTTTTCAAAATAACATATTTGATATGTATAGATATAAATAGATAAAATAAAAAAATAAACCTTATGAGTAGTAAAGCGCCATTTTTCTATATTTCATGTGATTGTTTTAAAACTCTTTTATTAAGGATAAAAAAGGAAAAAAAATAGAAGTCTCACTAAGACGGAGCTATTTATAAATGAGAAAAGTGGATGGAATTCTCTTGTACGATGGCTAAGTGATCACTCTACACAATGCAACGTTCACCAATTCCATCGTAAGAACATCCAAACATTATCAAATTTTTGAAAATTCTATATATACTCGTATGTTCGAATGGAGAACACTTCATATATTACACTGATCTCTGCTAGAGACATCTGTTATTATTTTTTTAAGTTAGTATACATAGATTTCGCAACTGTAAATGAAACCTCTATCTTTTTATTTTTCAAAGTGGAGTTTATTTTTATCAATATTCCTTATTAACTTATTCTAAAAGTCTTTTATTTGAAAAATACAAATTCGTTTTCTTTTAAATAAAGTCAAAATTTATTAACGTTTTTTCAGTATACAAATTATTGACAGGTTATAATTGACCTTAATAAATAAATCAAGTTAAATATGAACGTTTAATTTAACACAAGAAATTAAGAAAATTTTAACAATAAGATAGCACTGATGATGGACCTTGAAATAGGATCCAAAACGTAGGCCAGAAAGGTTGGTATAACACGGCATAATACCCCAGAAGACCCAAACCAGAAGATTCCGAGTGGCCTTGAAAACCTAAGAACACTATTTTTATGATTGAAAAATAAAAAAAATCTGTAGAAAATAAATACAGATATCACAAATCACAAGTCTTACGTCAAATAAAATAAGCCCACAAATATACAGTGTATTGCAAGGTCTAAAAAGTCTACCGCCTAACGCGAACATAAGTCGCATAAGTGAGTACTGTAAATCTGGTTAATGGTAAGTATATTATATAATATTATAAATTTGAACTGCTATTAACAATGCATATTCATATAAATTTATGTTATAAATAAATCGGAGATATGAAAAATATAACCACTTTATCGTTTAGAAATGAGATCTCATTTTAGTAATGGACATTTTAAATTTAAGTTAAGAAGAGGAACGAAAGTAGATTGAATGCAGTGGAGATGAGGTCCCTTAGACGTATGTGTGGTAAATCCATGTATGATAGAGTAAAGAATGAAGATATTAGGAATGAATGTAAAGCTGATCGTAGCATAATACAGAGAATAAAAATAGGGTCGCTCAGGTGGTTTGGGCATGTTGAGCGAATGAATGAGGAAAGAATGGTATTTGATGCAAGTGTTGACGGCGCCAGAAAGAGAGGGCGACCACGGAAGACGTGGCATGACCAGATTAACCAGATACTGGAAGATGGTCCTGTTAGAAGCCTGAACAACCATCGACCTTGCATGCGAAGATGTATGAATGTAGACAAGCGAAAGTTGTATGTCAGGACAGAAGAGTATGGCGCTCTATCCTCTCTGCCTACCCCCGCGGGGAAACGGCGTGATGGTAAGTAAGTAAGTAAGTAAGTTAAAGAAAGAAAAAGCCTCAATTGATTTAACTTGGTGTCTTATTGATCAGACAGTGGTGTTCATTATCATCAGCATTTGTCTATTCACTGCTGAATGCATAATTATCCAATACCTCTTTCTTCTGTCCTTCGTTTTTGATTCAACAGCGGTAGAGTTTGATGATTGCATCAACGCAGTTGGTTTTAGGGTAACTTGTCAATTCTCCTCAGATGAATCATATATATAAGATATATGAGTTTTGGTGTAAAACATCTTACAAAATCAAAAATGTATAATTTTATATTGATAATGTTAATACAGGGGTTACATGTGCTTACTTTTATCTTTCGCGATAATTTAAATAACCAGTCGGTGCTTAGTATAATGGCACAATCAGAATTTAATTTCATAATAGGCGAGTGCACCAGACAAAGTGAACGGTGCATTATGAGAACGGTAATTGACATCAACCGATGCAATTAGCAGTGCACAATGGAGTTCTGATACCAAAACTGCACGGAAGCGAAGCGTGGAATTGGTAATGGAAGAGTGAAATCTGTCTGAACGCGATCTCTGAGACGAAATGCATATGGAGGAGCTAACGTCCGTGATAACATACGCAAGTGATCCTCAACTAGTGGCCTTAAAAACTTATTACATAATATACAATTTCAAAACACTTAAATTCAATCAAATTATCAAGATATATAAAATATTACGAGTACATAAAAAGATAAACCATGAATCTACCATATTTAATTTTGACACTATACTGCAACAATATCTATATCTATAAAACTCAATATCTGTCTGCCTGTCTGTCTGTCTGTCTGTCTGTCTGTTATCTGTATAACCGTTTAGTCCGATTCGACTCAAATTCTGCATACTTGTGCTTTAAGGCCTGGCAAGTAATATAACCTCCCCCTTTACCCATTCCCCGCCCCATTATATATTTTCAATGCAAATATGTACCGTTAGACCGATCGGACTCAAAATTTGGAAAAAGATTTTTTAGGACCCGGCGGACAACATAAGCTTCCCCTTCCCATGATATATTTTCAATGCAAATCTGTACCGTTCGACCGATCGGCCTCAAAATTTGCAAACTTATTATCTATGTACGGCGGGTAATAAAGGTAACATTAATACACTCACCCTTTACCCCTACCCTCCCCATGATATATTTTCTGTACAAATCTACACCATTTGACCGATTTGACCCTAATTTTGGGTAACAAAGATGACTTATCCCCCTCCCCTTTTTCTCTCACCTTTTACCCCACTCCCTCACCTGATATATTTTCCGTACAAATCTACACCGTTTGCCAATCTGATCCAAATTTTGCAGTCTTATTCTTTAGGTCCCGGCGGAATACATAGGCTACAAGTACTTCCTATACATCTTATCCATCCCAACCTAGATTTAATGGAAAAATTGCTTTTATTGGAGTCTTTGCTAAACAATGGAACATTTGTGTCCCACTTCTAAGATTTATTATTAATGAAATACTTAAGCGAGCAACGCTGGGTATAAACAGCTAGTACTTTATAGAAAAACATGTAAAACACACGTATTATATTATTCATTTGGATACCTGCTATATAACTTTAATACCCATGATAAAATATTACTTAATATTTCTCAAACAACGTTAATGATATTTTGAGTATGTCCAAATTTTTTGGAACAGAACTGGATTGTTTGTCACAAGGACATCAATAATCACTTAATGTATATTATAGATGTCTCACAGAGACGAAACTGTATTTTTTCAAGGGAGAGTAGGTATATAAGCCTTTTTTTGGGTGGCCATATCTTATGACCTATCTTATGGTTGGCTTAGGTGATCACTTTACACATATGTAACGTTCGCCATTTCTACCCATGATCGAATACCATGTCTATTAATTTTTTTTTATACAACCTCCAAAAAATTAATAGACATGGTATTCTATCATGGGTGGAAATGGCGAACGTTACATATGTGTAAAGTGATTACCTAAGCCAACCGTACGATAGGTCGTAAGTCCTATGGCCAACCAAAAAAAGGCTTCTATACCTATGAAAAAATACAGTTTCGTCTCTGTGAGACATCTATAATATACATTAATTGAACGTTAATGATACTCAATTACAGGAGAACCGGTACTCAATTTATAATTATGATAATAATAATAAAAATAATACTCATTTACAGAACGCCGACTTATTGATTATTTGACACCTGCTACATAACCAGGAGAACCGGTCGAGGACGACTGATACTAACTATTAACTATTGGTTATTTGATATTCTTCAGTTAAAGACCGAGTAAGATATTTTATATCTGTCTGTGGAAATAAAACTAAATATATATTTTAATAAAAGGAAAATAATTTATTATATCTATCTAAACTAATAAATAAAGACGTAAAGTTTTTTCGTTTGTAAGTTTGGATGCAGAAGATAATCTCCGAAGATTTCAAAAATTCTTTCACCAATAATTATAATGGACTTTCAGAGTGGAAATAAAAGGACTTTCCATGTTGATTTATTTCACATATAAATTCGATAAAAAAATGGTCGAGCGATGCATTTTATACGAACGCTGCCTTGAAGGTAAGAGATATTTAAATACTTTCAGTTCGTCCCAGCCCTGGGAAAAGAGACTGAGTAATGTCTAAACGACTCTCAAATCTCTTCCCGGGATCCCGGCTGGAACTCACCGATAATTGACTGATTCTTTTATCGTTCGAAATAAGTTGAGTGACCGAAATACATACAGAAAACTGGTTAACCAATTTTATTAGATTTCTACTTTATTTTATAAAATGTATTTTAATAATAATAAAGTGGCTGGACGCGAGATTTTTTTTATACCTACACTTTATTCACATCGATGATATGTTCAAAAATCCATCAAAGCAAACTTTTCAATATTAAGAAATCGTTTATTTTAATAGCGCTTTTCCTTTTTCTTATCTCTGTTTTTATCTTCTTGAATGAAAATGTGATTAAAAACATGTTACATATCCAATTTTATATTTTGTAATGGTATACAAATTGAAATTCCATTATTGTGGAATTACTTAATTTATTGGAAGTTTTCAATTTCTTAGATAAATTAGGACAATTAACATTGAATTGTCCTAAATCATTGAGTCCTAAAAATTGAATGAAAATTGAGATAAATAACATTATTATCTTTTCTAAACTATGTATAAGCGGCGAATAGATCACCCGATGGTTGATCTGGTAAAACCGCGTCTGAAGTAGTGTCGAAGAACAGAAAATGTGAAAAAAAAAATTCAAAAATATTCAATGTACTTTCAAAGAATCTGCCAGTACCGTAATTCCATAATAAGACAAGCTCAACACCGGGATTACGATGCCTAGAAAAGTCTGAGATTCTCAGGATTCCGGTTCTCAAATTCCCAATAAAAACACTACTTTTATCAATACTCTCTGAATAGTGAACTGGACGCCAAAAACTATTGCGTGTCACGTAATATTACATCGCTGACCTCGAAATCTATCTATACTTATGATTTTATATCTTGTTTAATTTTTTATTCGTAATATTACCAAAATAATATTTTCTATAGCCTTTCAATACTTATTTATAATTATTTTCTTTTTGCCATAAAATATTAAGAAGGCACTAAGATTATTTATTAGATTAATAAACAACAAACTATATTTAAAAATTTAGTTGTTTGTTCATTATGGTTGAAAATGTTAAAAAAATAGATAAATTTATGCTGTATCTACTTTTTAAATAAACTGATATAAATGTATTTCAAGCACTTCGTTTTGCGCATAAAAGCTTCCGATTACGCGGATTTGCAAACGATTTTATTTAATGTAATAAAAATTTGACCCAATTTCTGACCAAAACTCGTTTCGAAAAATTTTGCGAAGAGACGCAGTCCTGATGAAAGTATAATAATCATTCATTCATTTTACAAAATCAGTTTAATTTTTAACGACATTTTATCGAACATTGTTATACCAGTATCGATTTTGTATTTTTTCAAAATATTTAATAAGTTTTGAGCTTAGTTTCTTACAATGCTAAATGTGACGCGAAGACTTAAAAGTAGAAAATAGTATGGTATTTCAAAAATCACGCTTTTATTAAATATTACTAAATAGGAGAAAAAAGTCACAGTACTACCAGCGATTTACGCATATTAACTTGAGGCGTCTGGTGGCTTGCTTTTCTGACGAAAAAATTTGGATCGATTTTTAACCCTTTTCCCGTGATCCAATCGAGCTGAAACTTTGCAAGCAGACTCGTGGCGACGATCAAGAAGATCTATCAATTTTCACTGTTCGAAGAATATTTATTCTTCTGTATGAAGTGGTGAAAACAAAGTGATTTGTGTTTTATTTTAATATCAATTTTCGTTAAAAAATTAATAATTATAGTATAATTATAGATTTATCAAATTTTTAGTGATTTTTTTCATACAACTCAGTAAGTTGTATGAAAATACTCCGACGCATCTGGTAGACACGAAACCCGAAAATGAGAAAGGGAGAGTATTGTAAAAACTTGGTTTTTATAGGTTAGTTTTTTTTTGAGTAATATTTTTAACATATTCACAAAATATTTTTATCTTGTAGCTGTCTTTATTTTCAGTACACGACTTAGATCAGAAAGCCAGACAATACTTCTCTATCGTCTAAAATAAAATAAGTTCCGCTCCACTTAGTAATAAGTACCTACACATTTTACCCGTCCCTAGCTGACATTTTATTCATGTAGCATGTATTAATGTAGATACTGTCCCTGACTGTCAAATCGAATATGTATCGTTGTGTCGATATTATCAGAGCCCGCTGTCAAATCATCTGTTTATCAATAGACAAACACATCGCCACCACCGACAACCCAACGACGCGTACAACAAAATGGCGTCCAAATATTGAACGACACGCGCTCCCGCCAAATAAGTGAGGCGTTAATGGCGTCCGCACAGTGCTGTTAGTCACATGAGAGCCAAAACATCATACCGGAGGCTTTATGTTTTAACGATTAAGGCATTTATACCGTATTTTCACAACCTGCGTAATTAAATTTATATTTACGGTTAGCGGTGGAAAATTTCCGGGTTTGTTTCATTTTGCTTTGTGATGTGAAAATCCATTTGTTTTTAATTTTAGCTCTGAATACCATATTTGTGATTGTAGTAACGACCTTATGGATGCGATGATCACCATATTCACCGTGCTTTTTATGACAGAAATGTTTTCATTTTTTTGACATTAATTATATTTATCACACTAATGTATCCAATAAACTTTTTTAAATGTTTTTGCTGTTTTCATTTGTCTCTTTATGCATACAAATTCAAGGTCCGTAAGCCTTTGACGTTTAATTTAAAATTCATGAACGTTAATTATAATTTTTCTCAAATGATTCTAAGTTATATAATATCGCAAAAAATCTTTGTACTGGGTCATCAAGTTTGTTTTTAATTAAAATTTATTGAAAAAAGCTGACTATTATTTAAATGACTGTGATTGATTGAATTGAATATATTCACAATTTAAATTTATGTAACCCGTATTTAAATGTGTAATGTTTAAATCCTCCTAATCAAATAATTTAACCAGAATAATAAGTTAATTAATTGAGCAAATAAACCAGATTCGTTTCAGTACTGATTTACATCAAATTTAGGTTATGACACTGAATATATATTAAAAAAATTAAACATGTCCTGTATATTACCTACCCAAAAATTTCATTTAAAAGAATAACAGGTATTCAGAAACGTACACAAAGTGCAATTCTTTGTAACCGTTACTCAATAATTCCAATACTTAAAAGTAGAAAATAAAAAATATATAACTTATTTCCTTCCGTTATCTGTACATATAATAATAACACACATTCTGCCATATAATATGTATATTAGTAGGTACTAAAAATATCTACTTACTTATTTTTGAAGTTATACTTCTTTTGACGCATTTAGGGTAAAAAAAATATTGTAACGGAAGTTACGCACACGCAGCACGCTCATCATGTAGCGGAAATATGAGAAATTAGTATTCCAGTAATATTAATAATGTATTGCCGACCATCTTGAATCGAGACCAATCATAAAGACGCTTAATTCAAAATCTGACAAATGATTAGTTATTGTCTTCTGTGTATAGTTTTTTGGGATATTCTTCCGTGTATATGTGACCTCTGTGGCCAACGTTTCGGGTCCCATTGCAGGGTCCATCATCAGGGCTGATGTGATGATGAACCCTGCAATGGGATCTGAAACGTTGGCCAGAGAGGTCACATATACACGGCAGAATATCCCAAAAAACTATACACAGAAGATTCTGAACGGCCGTGAAAACCTAAGGACATTTTTGATTAGTTATTGAATTAAAAATTAGAACTGTTTGGCTGTGTAATCGAAATACCAAAAATGGACTTTCGTACAGATTTCTGTATTTCATGTTATTGTCGATGTTTTTTAAGAAAATTTTTAATTTGTCACCATGCTAAAAACGACTTAAAGTGATATTTGAGTAATATAAGTGACAGATATTCGTTCTCGAAACTTTTGAATACGGAACCGTTTTAGGCCGAAAATCGATAAAAAATGAAGATGGGTAGATACTTGGACTTTTTTGAAAATGGACACGTTTTTGAAAAGGAACAACTCGGTCTCAATAACATAGAAAATTCTTGTCAGCTGTTAGATCTGTTTACTTGCGAGTTCACGAACGTATCAATCGTTTTTTAAGAATGTTTTTGTTTGCCCCCAATTATTATAAATATTAGAGGTTACATTTCTCTAAGTATGAGTTTAATTCAATAAAATAATCGATAATGATGTGTGTAGATTTTTACAACTCAATACTTTGAGCATTAGAGTCATTAATATACAATTTTTTCATTATTACTTCCTTTCTTTTAACTCGTGGCGTCTGCTTGCTTGCTTGCTCGAAAAAACTTTGGATCGATTTTTAACCCTTTTCCCGTGATCCAATCGAGCTGAAACTTTGCAGGTAGACTCGTGGCGACGATCAAGAAGATCTATCAAATTTTCGTTAAAAAAAAAAATATAGTATAATTTTGGATTTTTAGAAATTTTTAATGTTTTTTCATACAAGTTGTATGGAGATTTCGACGCATATGGTAGACACGAAACCCGAAAATGAGAATGGGAGTATTGTAAAAACTTTTTTTAATTTTTAAATATAATTTCTACCGCTTGTTCATGAGTACATGCACGAATTTTTGATAAAATAAGTAAGCTTCGCATAAGAGTGCATATTAAACAGCCGCCCCCGTACCTACAGAGTCTAGCAATATTACAGCCGATTGCTTTCTGCGGAGCGTGTTGAATCTACTACATATATGAATATGCCTCCGTAGATTCTAGCTTCCTTCGTTTCTGCGCATCGCTGCACGATTTCAATAATAATGAACGGTATTTCCATTTGATTGTATAAAATTTAGGCGTAGGCCCGTTCGTTCACAGCATACGCAATTTTCATCGGGGCATGAAATGAAATTACTCTCACTAGTCGGTGAACTCCTGTGTACGTAAGAATTTTCTACTTCTTTATTTCAAGGATAACAGATGTCTGTCTTGGTTTTTTGTTCAATTTGTTTCTTCGAATGGCTATGCTGGAACACCATCTCACATATATATAGCGTAGTTTTTTCGAAAACTTATAATACATGTATTATAAAGTAATCAATTCATAGCAGCGTATCATTGACAAATCAAGAATTTTTTGAGTGATGTATTTTTTTTACTTTGTATTTCCAACTGAAACACCCGCATTGTAAACTGCCTTTATTGACACCGGAAGTCTGGAAGTCACAAGCAAAATGTTACTTGACATATTTGGAGATTTAAAAAAAATTGTTGAGATGTGTCGCTTACGTGAGTGAGAAATGGTAGAGGTCTAGGGACGTACCTTGGGGGACTCCAAATTCACCTATTGGTGGATTATTTAGAGATTCACTTGATCTGACTACCTGAGGTCTGTTCGGTGAGTGGCTTTTTACCCGTTTGGGGCTATTTGGTCAATCCCGTTTTCTTTTGGTTTTGATACGAGTTGTTCGTGGGAGATACAGTCGCGTACTTCCCTCGAATCGATGAAGATATCTTTACAATTACTTGATTTGTTCAATTTATTTTTATAATGGTGGATGTTCTGCGGTTGCGTCTTGTGTGCATATTCCCCCAGTGAACCCGAATGGATTCTCATTTATTGTAGAATTAACTTTTGTGATTGAATTTAGTCTCTTTTGACTGCTTATTAAAAGATTTTTAATGTATTAGATAAATGGTATATTACCTAATTCTCATTTTTTATTAAATTGTATTACACTACCTATATGATTGTAAGTGATAATCCCTTACCACTCATAAGAATCATAATTCTTTTCGGTGAGGTATAACAAATTTAAAAAAAAGTTTAATTGTTAATATTTGCTAGGTATCATTGTAATAAAATATTATATTTATATATTTATTTTTATTTATTTATTTATTTCTATTTAATTATAATTATAAAATTTTGTTTGGACTGTGCCTGTCTCACAAGAAATATCTGTGTTGAGACACGCATAGTTTACAATATTGTGTAGGTTCAAAACATAGTAAATAGATAATAAAGTGTTTAAAGTAACATAATAGAAAATATATCATATATATGAGGTTATATTGTATTTGTGTGTTTGTGTAAGTGTGCCTATTTTATCTTTCCCCTTGTTTCAGATCCACTGTTTTATTTTGTATTTTATGTAAGGGTTGTAAATTGTGGTTAGCCCGGATTGTTTTAATTCGTCAAGCATGCAATTAAGTAATTTCGGTCCAAAATAGTTATAGCTCCTTTGTCCATACGTGGTATGTAACCTTGGGATTTGTAGATTGAGTTTTTATGTATTATTACAATTAAATAAATAAATAAAAAATATATAAATATATATAACTTTTTTCAAACATACTTTAACATTGTCTTATTACGTCTCCCGCAATATGTTGTCACTACAAACGCGCACAATGAGCGCTCGAGGGCTAACGGATTTCACGCCATTCTAACGCCTGCTCAGTCTCTCCTTAACCTCAACGCTTTCAGCCACGCCTCGTGAATACTCCCTTACTCATTATCGATATAAATAACTCGATTGAATGAATTAAGTTTACCATTTCAAAGCTTTCATTCCTATATTACCTGTGTGCCCCCTACTTGAATGTGGTCCATATATATAATACGATACATACCAACATAACATACGTACACCGCGACATTTGTAAAACACTCAAACGGTCCAGATAATAGACGCAGAACCCTTTTTATATTTCATGTTTACATAACGTTCATCTTCATGAATACCATAATTTATTTGTATTTGAGATATAGATCTACAAAATACTACTGGATAAGCTGGATGGACAGAGTAAAGAATGAAGATAATATGGTTCAGATGAATTATGAATAAGGATAAGGAAGTTATTAAAATATCTCAGACATATGATGAGGCATCGAGAGAAGAACGAGATATTGTATCTCATAACGCAGGAAAAGATTGCCAGAAGTCGGGACCTTGTAAGAAGGAGAGTATCATGGCCGAAAAACCTGAGACAGTGGTGTGGCCAGTCTATCGTAGAGCTGTTTCGAGCCGCAGTAAACAAAATTCTCATAGCCACCATGTTTCGTGACCGCCGGGCGCCGGCCGCGAAATGATTTTGATTGTTCGAAACTGACATCCGACGTATTCTACCAAGCTGGGATTAAAACCTTTTAAAAATCTGACCAGTGACAGTTGGAAAGCGTGTGTCCCGATGTCTTTTCTATACATTCTTTTTCGTGTGGTTCACACTGCCGCGACTACATGACACAATAACTTAAAACTAAAATATAATAACTATGTAAATATGGTAAATTTCAGTTGTGTCAATACCAAACTGACAAGCTTGTGTAATTTAGTATATGGCCTCCAAATATAAATAAAACAGAGAGTGAGATCAAAAATCTAGACTGCGGATGTGAGTTATCTTAGCGGAGAAACGCTATCGATCCTAGTGAGAAGTGCCAATATAAGAAATACCCTCGAAATGGAGTCGCTACTTCTACATTCAGACAGGACTTAATTAATCAAGACATTTCCAGCGAATGTCAGAGGAGCGACTTGACATTTTCTTGATAAATACGAAGGAAAGACCTCACGTAGACCGCTAAAAGACTAAGATAGGATAAACAATAAAAAGTATTATATGAGGTTATATCTTGACAGGTCAATTAGTACCAAATAGCGTAATCGAGTCTTTGGTCTTCAACCACTCTTAAAATAAGTGGATGAAGATGATTAGGATGTTGATTTAGATACTTATGAGAGTCAGCTACCAGCTGTTACAACAAACACATCCTTAAGTTACAAGTGCAGACGCAACGCCAGATACAACATGTTTTAAGTTCTTCATCTTCGCCCTGGTTTCATCCTAACTCACTGTCGTCGTCGGTTGTTGAGGTCAGCTCTACTTATCCTTTAGTTGTCGGTTCTTCTATCCTGCATTACGTCACCAAATCCAGGCCTCTGCATCTGACTATCCCATTTCTCTACTAAGAATTCGGGGAAGAATTCGAATCCGTCGTAGATATATCAGTTCAGCCTTTCAGAATAGACAGGTCGATCTGTTCCGGATTTGACGAAGCCGGGATAGTTGGAGATTAAATCCGCACTCGACATACTAGGAAAAGGCTGTAGGTATAATTTTTCAACTGCGTAGCCTAGTTAGCCTTTGGTCTAGTGTATTTCACGTGTCAGGTGATCAATCATTAATGGGAAAGAAAATATTTCTTTCCTCATCTTGATCCGTGTGCGGTGGTGGTGATTCCGTCCGTTGTCGTACACAGCATGATAGTCAACGTCCGTTGAACGAATAGGGTAGAAGAAAAAAATACCATCGCGCAATAAATACTTTGCATTTCTGTTTCATATTACTTTTATTTAATACTTATTTCTCTGCTTGGAAGCTTTCTGTCATATTTTATAGCCATCACTGATAGCGGAATAGGAAAAAAAGTGATAAACGCGCGAAAGCGATTAACCGATGTGCGATAGATTGAGGTTTCATAGTATCTTGAGAGTCTGCTGGCCGAGTTATCTCTCTCCTTGATAAATATAAACCCTTTGCGGACGAATGACCTATAAACTTTTTATTGTCACGAAAACTTAGGAGGAAAGAAAAAACTTGTTTCTACATAAGGCCGCTAGAACTATAAAACTACTTTTATTGGTGGTTCTCTTTTACTTCCACTCGTGTGGGTTATCCTCGTATTTGAGGGATTAAATAAATACGTTTTACTTATTGTTTAACGCCTTCTTTATTACAACATCAAATCCTTTGTGGATTGAAAGAGGGATGCGAATACTTACGCAAAATTCTAATATCCATGGGGGAGAATTTCTTTTATGGCCCCAATGTCCTAGCAAAGGGTAAAACTATATTTTGGAATGAAAGCTTCAACATGTACACCAAAACCAATTTAAAGAATCCAAAATGAACAATTTATTTATATTATGAACCTAATTTACTCACAACTTGCAGGTCGAATCGTTACGCACTTCATCTACTTCAATAAAATTATGAATTAATTGTTTCAGAGGTAAGTTTGTAAAACTTCATAATCCAAAATTTGGAAATATAAACAACTGTTTTTTAAGTTCTACCTTTTTAATTTTCTGAGACGCGTTTCGCCTTGTGTTAAAAGTATTAGAAAGAGATGCTTTATAATTTTAAAAATTAATTAAGGTGTCTAATTAACAATTCTGTTCGATATAAATTTTTATATATTTTTACATGGGTGAACAACCACACAACACAATTATATCATCAAACTTAATATATTTGCAACACAAATTTTATTTAAGCCCCACTTTTGACAGTATATCGAGAATATGTGTTGATTTTTTTTATGTATTATAATTAAATATTTTAAGATTTTTCTTTTTATTTATTTTAAATGACTTAAAATTATGTAATAATCGCCAAGTATCTTTACGTCTAGTAATTTCGATAGTACTGTATCTTTGTCAGTATTATTCAAAACTTATTTTACATTAATCTAATAATAATTACACATTACCTATTACGTTAAACAGTTTAATTTTTGAATGAGGGAATGGATATTGTTATGATGGGTCTGTGAAAGATCAACAAGTAGACACTGAAATGGGGAATATATCAAATAATGAGTAATTCGTAAATTGCTTATAAATCATATTAGTTTAAGTATTCAGACATTTCTTGATTTATAGTTTTTCTATATTATCTAATCTAAGGGTTCTATTATTTATGTGAAGAATTTTAAAAGTTTTTTATAATGTGTGGTCTGTCTACAAAAGATGGTTCGCGAATTTCGAGAAGTTATTTATTTATAATTATGTCTTACTAAAAAGTTAACGCCATAAATATCAAAAATATGATTCCTGTTAATTATTACATAGAAAAAACATTTATGTCTACTAAAATTTTTCTATAATAATGTTTATAATAAATGTACCATCATAAACAGTGTATAATTGGGTCAATTTTTGGATAGAATATATTTGAAATTACTGCCATGTCATAGTCTAGATATTAAAAACCCATTAACGAAACTTTACGCAAAGTTGTGTCATTTCGGGCTGTTATTATTAAAATGCTAATTTTATTTGTTTTTTAAAAAATGTCTGTCAGCTGTTACACTTTTAATAATAAAATCTCCTGTAACTACCGTTTATCTTTGTACCAACCCTGATGTATAAGTAAAGAATGAAGATGGCAGGAGAAGAACGTGTAGACATAATGCATGGAAAATAAGATCAATTAGACCAATGCTTGGCATATCTATTTATGATAAAGTAAAGAATTAATAAAATAAGGAATGGATAGCTAATCTCATAATGTTGTTAAAATGTATTTTTATCAGAAGTATTGCTAAATTTACTTTTTGTATTTGGACTTTAAAGAAGTTTTGTTCATGATTTATTCTCTTTTAGTGGAGTCAGAAGCTTCAATACTGTAGCAACATACGCAAAATATGGATACAACTTTTCCAAATGTCAAATTGTATTTAGACTATGGACTTTTTGGTGTTTAAATATTTGGTATGATTTTCGGTACAAGATGTGGTATGATTTTCGGTACAAGATGTGGTATGATTTGGTATCACTGATAGTTTGCCTTTTGTTCTCGTAGAGCAAGGATGCGTATTTGCTTGCTTATATCGGTAAAAGTATTTGAAGGTAATGTATAAAATTAAATATACCTGATTGACGAACCTACAAAATGCGACATTTTTATTCAAATTTAGTTTATTTATATATACAGTGTGATTTATATTCTAAGATGGCACAAGCTACACCTTGCTATAGTGTCATAGGGCCTAATATACCTACTATTCTTCAGGTCGATGTGTCCAAAACTACCTGACTTTATTGGACATTTGTACTAGATTTCTTATTCTTGCTGACTAACTAAGTGCGCATGTAAATAAACATCTAAATTGTGGAAAAAATATAGATTATGTATATTTTCTCCAGTTTAGATGTTGGTCTATGTGACCAACTAACTATATATATTCCGTTGTCTGCAGATGAGTAAAATCAAAGTGTTTATTTCTGTGTTGGCATGAATAATTCAACAATGAAGAGATCATAGTGAGAAAGATATGCAATTAGTATTGCTAGTAGAACTAGAAATAGAGGACGTTCGTAGAAGACTTGGCATGGATACACCAGATAATGTAATATGAACCTATTAAAACCCTCAAGTGACGAGCTTAAGTGTGTAGATGAAGGAATAGTTGTTTTGGTTTTTTAAAAGGTGCTTCTGCTAATTGTCATTATTAATAATTTTTAATGATATCGTATTTTCTGTATAGATTTGCAATTCTTTTAGTAAAATGGAACAACCATTAAAATTTAAACAAATTACATTAACTTAAGAGAAATAGGTTTACCTAAAAAATACAGTGAACTACGACACTTGAACCGAAATTTTTCTATTACCGGTTAAAGTTAAGTCGTAGAAATCTACAAATAAATGTCAAACTTGATCAACATATATCACTTTAATGTGATATCTGTAACCCAAAGGTAATTTTGCGTTTGCGGTAAATAGACTTTTTGAAGTAACAAATCTTTTCAAATGGTTTAATTAATTAAATATTAGGTACTATTAAACAAGTGTATACAATGCAAAGAGAATTTATTAAATTGTTTTGTATTCTAAGAAGGATTAGGGATTTTTAAATTTTTTAAATACAAATTTTAATTGTTTTCCACAGAAAATACGAACCAAAGCCGTTGTTTTTTAAACTACAAAAATTATTCCTTTTGAAAGCCTTAAACGAAGTTATACGTCAGCTAGCACTTTATAAGATGGCCTTATACTTAGGAATACGTAGGGTACTTAAAAAAATATTTGACAACGCTTATGAATATTCTTTGTGATTATATTTTATGAGTTATATTATTAATTTATACTAATAATGTAGTCATAATCGTGCATCTATAAAATTAAGTCTCATGACCAAATCGTAAATTATAGGAAACGAATGATTATCCTGATTCCAACAGTTCGCTGTTTATTAATAAACACATTTCTCCGATCAAACATTGTTCCTGTAGGTATTTGCTTAAATTATGTATCAAGTTATATACAAACAATGAAGCTCAAATGACAGCGGCGTCTCAATACATGGATAACAGAATTGTAATAGGCGTAACAGGTTATATCTATATATACATTATAATGTTACGAGTGCTATCTGATACAATATGTGCATGTTATAGAATTCATGAACATCCATTACCATTACATTACAATGACAAAGCAAATATATAATAATGTTTTGAAACAAATTAGGCTAATCAAACGAAAAATGGGTTTTACTCGTGTATACTTACTACTTGTGTAAATTATACATTATTTCATTCTTAAATAGCTATCCATTTTATATTGCTAAGAATCCCAAAAACCTGTGATTAATATAAGTAAGTTAACTAACAATATGTTATAATGTCTAACCACAAAGTTAATGCTTTAAATATTAATAATATTAAGTAAGGTAATACTGGAATATTATCATTTATTTACTTGTCTGGAATATCATGGATACAACCAATACATATTTCTATTTGTAATTAAATTACGTCGTATTAAGACGCAAATAAATGTTTTTATTCGCAAAAAAGATGTTTAGTTGTCATGATCTTAACCTTGGAATATGAATGCGAATGGTAATAATTAATATTATTTTATGGATTGGAAACATGGGCGCTTACCGAAGAATTCATATGGCGATTTGAAACATTCGTGATGTGGATCTATAGAAGAATACTCAAAATTCAAGCTGAATGAATAGAGTTGCGAATGAAGATGGTATGGTTAATTAAATAAGTAATTAAAACCATACAAAATAAAAAACTTTAATATCTCGGAAATGTGATGAGAGAATCTAGAGAATTACGAAATCTTGCACATCATAAAATTGCCGGAAGTCGGGGCCCTGGAAGAAGGAAAACTTCATGGATGAAAAATCTGAGGACAAACTGCCTATTGTAGAGCTATTCCGGGCAACAGTAAATAAAGTGATAATAGCCAACACGAAGAAGAAGAGTACCTTACAAATATTTTTTTTTCGTATAAATATCATTTTAACCGACATATCTTATTTGTTTTAAGCATGGTCAAACTATGCTTCACAATTGCAACTTGACAAAAAATCTGTTTTTATTAAGAAATGTAAAAAAGAAAATTGAAGACGAATGGTTCAGAACTTATTGCGTTATTAATCTTATTGTGGCAGTTAGGAATCGAGTCAACTGTCCGGATGTTATATTTGTAAGAAAATAATGTGTTTTTCCACGAATTCAGCAGGTAGGTACAGTGAACTAGCAAAGGGAAAAACTACATTTCAAAATGAAGACTACAACACACACACGTTCACCAGTTTGAAGACTACAAAGTGTACACTACAATTGTAGTAAAAACTACACGAAGTGAAGTAATTGTAGTACTACGAAATTGTAGTACTAATGAAGTGAAGTAATGAAGTAATTGTAGTATTAATGAAGTAATGTGTAATGAAATGAAGTAATTGTATTACAAAATTGTAGTACTAGTGAACTAATTATATTTTTTCCCAAATAAAAAGTTTGGTGACTACAAAAAAAAGGTCACCGGAAAAAATATATTAAATATATCGAGATATTTCGGTAAATTTCTTCATTCAATCCCAAAATTTTTCAAACTATGGGGGGGGAGTTGATTCGATTTACAAAGATTTCTTCATTTATCTACATCAATTTTCCAAAAATTTCACATAAAAAATGGACTATTTGAAGTATGTGCTCGTACTTTCGATAACTTTGAAGTGTGCGTACTTTGTAGTGTTCCCTTTGAAATGAAGTGTACTATTTGAAGTATGTACTTTTAATAAGTTTTAAGTGTGTGTAGCTTGTAGTGTGCACTACACATCAAAACGTGTGAAGTGTGCACTTCAATGTAATGTAGTGCTACATTGTAGTAGTGAGTACAGAGCGGACCCATCACTACTGTGAACTAGACCTGAGATTTTACGTGTAGCTGGACGCCATTTACCTTGAGCTGGAGTATAGCCTCCACAGCCTCGCTGAGTGATGCATCAATGTTGAATGATCATCAGCCCGGATGGAGGTCGACAGGGTGAACCGGGTAATCAGCTTAAAATATCAATAAATAATCCAACCCCATAAATACATAAGCCTGATTCTAAAATTATCTTCCCATGATTTGATCTGAAGCTTTCAAAGTAATTATTGAATATGATCTAGGTCCGGTTTATTCCACGGATAAATAAGGGACAGTTTTAAAATGTCCTTAGGTTTTCACGGCTGTTCAGAATCTTCTGTGTATAGTTTTCTGGGATATTCTGCCGTGTATATGTGACCTCTCTGGCCAAGGTTTCGGATCCCATTGCAGGGTCCATCATCAGGGCTAATGTTAATGTAACATTAGTCCTGATGATGGTATGATACATGGCAGAATATCCCAGAAAACTATACACAGAAGAAGGGACAGTTTTATTTTGTTTTTCTTAATTTGAATTTAAATACGCAATACACTATTGAAATTATGAAAGATCGATCGTGTGACGCACGTTTGAATTCGTTTAAAAGAAATGGTCTAAAAATCTACAAAAAAGTAAGTTTATTAACAAGCAAAAAATTACACTTAATGAAACAAACTACACTATAAAATTTAGGTAACTATAAAATAATTTACATTTTTTAATGTTATTTTTAATTTTTATGGTTAATTTTGAATTAATAATGATAATAATTGAATGAATAATGATAATTTTATAGCGTTAACTTTGTTGACGAAGAAGACATAATTATTTCTTCTTCTTCTTTTTCTTTTAGTAGATCTGTTGATCTGTGCTACAGAAAACTACGCCTACTGGGATGACGAGGTCCACCTATCCCTCCATCTTTTCGGTTGTCTTTTCGGTTGGTGTCGTCCAGAGAGGATTTCATTCGCTGCTGTGTGCACAAGTCTGTCACTATCCATTCTGGCTACGTGATCCCGCCAGAATCTCCTTCCTATTATTTATTTATTTTAATTAAACATCTTTGTATTAATCACTTAACTAGTAACTCTACGTCTACCGGTTTCGATACCACTGTATCTTCATCAAGATGGACGCAAATTAACTATCCATTATCTATTCTAGAATTGCTAGAATAGATAATGGATAGTTAGTTTGCGTTCGTTTTGCGTCCAGAATTGCTAGAATAGATAATGGATAGTTAGTTTTCGTCCGTTCTGATGAAGATACAGCAGTATCGAAACCGGTAGACGTAGAGTTAATAGTTAAGTGGTTAATACAAATTAATAAATGATAATAAAACATTTGAAAGGAAAAACAAAAGTAAAGTTCGTTTAGGTTTTTAAAAAGAATCTACCACCAAGTAAATTTAAAAATAAGAAATCCATTTGTTTCGAATATAAATTAAGGAAATATTTTTTTTGGTATAATTCAAATAACTTTGTAATTACTAGCACGTAAAATATTTTTAATCCGCTTTATATTTTTTTATTGTAATTAAAATGAGCCCTTGGTGGGTTTAAATTGTTCAACATCGTTCTTAATTATCCAACATTATGACAAATTTTAAACGGAACATTACAAATCAATTGAAATGTAGAGCAGAACTTATTAAATTCAAAGTTATAAAGTTTTCAGAAGATATCTACATAACTATTATCAAAGAAGTTAGCTAATGACCCTGGAGATAACCCATTTAGCTAAGTGTGAAAGTTTCCAAAAATACAAAATATTTAACCTTATTAGGGACAAGAGTTCGAAAACCTTCTAGGAAGTCAAGGAATTATTAGTCACATTTCATTAATTGGATACGAATTTTATTTGTACAGTGGGCGGCTTATATTACAAGAAAAATATTATTTCATGTAATTTTATTATTATTTTCGTAATAAGAAGTAACTATCCTGGATTATTTTTGAGTTTAAGATGATATAACTTATACATGGTCATGTAATACAAAAGTTTTGAATGTTTAAAAACAATCATGCAACGAAAAATTTTTTGGCATAATTCATAACATTGGCTTCTCACATCAAAGGTTCCGGGTTCGATTCCCGGTGAGGTCACCATTATTTTATGTGATTTACTTCAGCTTGGGTGTTTGTTGATTTATTTCGCTGCAGTAATTAGGACTTAAGTCCTTGTTGATGCGTAAAAAAAATTCTAATTTGAAAATTTTCTTCGTCACTACCTTTTCAGTATATGTCAAATACTGCACGGTGGGTTTCATATAAAACTACGTATAAAAAAATTACATAAGTAATTATTTATGAGATGGTACGTAGGTAGGTGATCACTAGTACTTATCCGATCAATGCGAACAATATTTCGTTTAATATATACTCGTTTAATGTCATCACTCAAGGACAAAATTAATTCTTCATTATGAAAAGACTTTTGAAACGGATATAAGTAAAATACGCGTCCAATCAATATGCTAAGCATTTTAGTAAATAAACTCAGCCCTTTTGCAATAAAGAAGGAACCAACTTTGTGGTCTCCCGGGACGAACCTTGAGCATCCGACCACTTTGTCACTCCAACAGCGTCTTAGCTTGGTTATATTTCATTTCTCAGACAAGTTCTCAAACAACGTTTCAATAGGTGAAATTGATCAAATCATTTGAATTGGGATGTTCGCATTGCAGTTGGATTCAGCTGATTCTCTTCTCAAACACATTAAGTTTGATTTCTCCTTTTATAATACATGGATTTAGAGTTAAACCTAAGAAAACACTCAAAATCGGATTTAAAATATCACTAGTAAATTCTCAAAAATAATTTTACACATCCATTAACTATCATACCTTGTCCATATAATTTGGATACATGGATTTATAGTTAAAACTAAGAAAATACTCAAAATCGGATTTAAAATATCACTAGTAAATTCTCAAATCTCATATTATATATCCATTAACTATCATATCTTGTCCATATAATTTTTATTCAATAATATTTTTAATACATATGATACGGGATAGATGTACTACTTCTAATTCTAATTCGCACTAAATCTCGTACAATTCACTCAATAATCTTCCACTTGTATCTAGATATTCTGATTCATGTAAGATGTATCGCTCTGATCACTATCGAGCACTTCTCACACACCGGTAGGTACTTAATTGCTGGTCACACTGATTCATCGCTTGTCGCTTCTACCGCTTTGCTTTATCTGTGGGTTCCCCAGAACATCTCAACAAGATTTTTTCTAGCAGCGGTTCTGTCGCCTCATAGAGAATATCGTTTCACGAAAATTTGTATGAACGACTGATTTTTAATTTACTATAAAACGTGCGAAGTGCTGTAAAGTCTTCAATTATGTGTGATTCTTTTTTTTCTGCTATTTAAACGATGTTTACATAAATTTTGATAATCTTGGAAGCCTATTCACATAATTTATAAATGCAAAAATATAAATCTATACTACAATTACTATATAATCATGATTCCATGATTAGATAGTAATTGGACCTCAAAAACAACGTTTTTCCGTATTGCATTACTCGCTTTTAATAGCAGAAAACTGCAGCTTGACTGATTTACACCTCTCTTATTTCTGGTCATGCGAGATCATAGCGTTTTTCCAAAAATGGCAAGCAAAAGAAAAAGGTAATTGTTCTGCGAATTTTTACGATGTATGAAAAACTTCATTGCACTTAATACAGACCGTGTTATTGATTAGGGACTCCAAAGGATATTCTTTTTATTCCAGAATAAGGCATGGTAGTGATCTCCAATAGAAGTCCCAGGGATATTTTGTTAATTCCAGATGTATTATTGTGGGTGGACGACGTGCAAATAGCTATCCGCCGGGTGAACTTAATATTCAAATATACCTCTCAATACGATAATGCAAACAAAAAGTGTCAAATTACGTTTTCTCTCTCTGAAGAACATATATGAGTAAACCAAAATACGCCAAAAATAATCACTGACCTGTATACTTTTTCCTTTTCAGCTTCGAAGACAATCGAACATCGTCTAGGTAGTCGCAAATCTTCGTGGCGCCACTTTTCTGCAAATATCTGATTCTTTTTGTTCGTTCACGCCACAAATTACACGCGAAAAGAATAAGTGGTGCAAATGCCGGAAAAGTATGATTACAATTTTACTAATCGTTTATGCGAAAAAATGCACACACTTCGGTAGAAGAAAAAACGAGAGCAATTGTTTCAATCTTTTTTAAAATATGTTTTTGTGTTCTCGCGTCACAAGCAGAGACCAATGCCATCTAGCGTCGAGTTTTTATCCTCACAGAAGCAGTGGCACTCTTGACTTATATTGAAAAATCAAATATGCCTTCAGGAAAGATATTATAGATGTTAAATATATTAATATAGATATTAGATCAGTCATCATTTTGAGAGGCATATTTATTTATTATGTTGCCTAACCACCAGATTCAGGCGGTATCAAAAACGTTACCTTGGGTTCCAGAATTTCTGATACATATTATTTACTGTATCAATATTACTCAAATTTTCTGATATTGGATAAGTTGTTTCCACACCAAAATAACTGATTAAATCTTCAATTTCGTATAATATTTTGGAAATATATCGTTGAACTTTTCACTCGTGCTTTTCACATCGCATTTCTACAGGCGTAATGTTATTTCAACTTCGTCGTAGATGTCTGGTAAATGCTGTAAATGCAGGACAAAAACCAGACGGCCAACTTATCGTTAGACGAAATCCAGAAAACCAAATTCCCGACAGACCATTTCCAGGAAAAATAAAAAGGATTATTTAGGTCAACTGAATTTCGTATATTTTATCCATTACTAGAACACGATAAACGAAGTTAAATTGTACTAGAATTGTAGAAGTAAAGCGAACTGTACATACATGAATATATTTTTTTTTCAATCACAAAAATATTTGAATGTTGTTAAAAATATGGAAATTTTACATCCATTATTTATTTAATAATAATTATAAAAAATAGAAACATAAGCGTAAGCTTAAAAGCGTGCTTTATTTAAAAGATCAATTTATAAAACGAAATTTTGTACCTGATATTTCTTTAATAACCTGTGTGTGAAATAAAAATTTACTCACATATTACCAACCTAGGCATATATCAGAAAGATTGAAAAAACAATGATATGAAAATTTCAGTAAACTTGAAAAGCTTCAATGCGCTCGATTAATCCAGTTACGTACTTTATAAGTAAAGCTAAACACATGCCAGCTAATTACATTTGTTTATTATTATAATCGGAGAATTGATTTTTAGTTACTATTTTGTAAACTGAAAGTACTCACTCTTCATGAAATGTTTTATGAACTTCTGATCTTATTTCAGTTACAGCGGAGCTACCCGCGTCTCGAAATTCATTTAATTATTCCGACTTAACATCGAATTGTAAAATGTTTTGCTCAAAACTTCCGTGAATTAAAGTTTTCATAAGTTGTATGATTTTAATGAATTTCACGATCCTTTTGAATGGGTAAACAATCAAAAGGCAACAAAAATATACAGCGTTCGACGAGTATAAAAGATTTTTAAAAAGGCACAAAAATTACCTACATATCGTCATGATACTCATGATACTCAAAACAAAACTCCTTTATGTACAGATCCACAAATTCATTTAACACAAACTATCACCACATTGACATTTTCAACGCAACAATAAGAAACATAAAACAAACAATATCTTCACTACCGCACCCAACTAATTTGTACATTATATCTTCCCTTCTACTCCCGTCCCACATTCCCTTCCACCCTCTCCACTCGCTATTAAAGTAAATTTTTATAATCAGTGGAAAATTTGTAATTGGCATAATTGTAAAAACCATTATTTCATATTTTTAAGATTTTTGTTTTGCTGTTAATTTTCCCTAAAACAAAATAAATAAATAAATAATCGTAGAACAATGACGTAAAAAGTAAAAAAATATCCATATTAACTTTTTTGGATCGTAAAAAGTGGAAAAAAGAAGTCATCTAATGGTATATAAAAAGTGTATTTTTTCTCATTAATTTAACCGTCGTTATACGAAGTCGGTATAACGACGGTTCTAATTTGCGATCGTAGAAAATGCAGCATGTGTAAAACGTCATTATATATGCTGACTATACTTGAGGTTTGAAAGGTATAAAATTTAAATAACTTATCCAATTTTCAAAAGAAAATTTTTTGTAGTTATCGAGCTATGACATAAAGTGTCTTTATGTAAATAAAACTTCAAACTGCTCTCCTGCAAACTTGAGAAAAATCACATGCGTCGTTATTCTACGATTATGATGATATATTGCTCAAAATTTGAAATGTGTAGTAACAGCGTGAGAACAATTGGTCCCTGCGTTTAAAAGTAGCCTCATTTGTCAGTAGACAATTTAAAAAAATGTCTTCAAAGATAATAACAGAAGAATAACTTTAATAGAATTTAAGAAATGTGGGGTACCATGTCTCGGATCCCCACTTTTATACAATGCATTATAGAAAACAGCTAATATAAACAGAATGTCGTGGTCAGTTTTATGGAGTTAATTTATTTTTCAGTTGAATTACAGTGAGTGCTTTGCCGATCTTGGTAGATAACGCGGTCGTCATCTGTGCAGTTGTTGGGTGCGCCTGGGGTCGTCAGTTTTGTTCCTGGTCGCTTGCGTAGCAGGTGCAGGAAGCAGTCAAGGTGAAGATCGTGCTGCGAGCTGGATATGGTGCTGATAACTGATGTAGGTGGCATATCGCGGTCGAGGATGATGTGGTACCGCCGTAAGTAGATGGTGTTCGCTGCTGGAGGTTGCGAAGACAGTGGAGCGATGAGGCTGACTGGAGACTGGAGGCGTAGCGATTGTGTTTCATGTCGTCGGTACTGCAGATTAGAGATTGGTCGTAAGGCGAAGACAGAGATGAGCTAGGTGATGCTGCGAGTAGCGGACGTCGAGCAGCGTGACGTTGTGGTTACGGCGTAGGGAAACGAACTAACTTTGCCACCACGTCTCCGATATGCGAGAAGGGAGATACTTTCGCTGGGTTCCAGTCCCCTCGTTTAATGAAGGAGTTTATTTCAACTCTGTATAATTTTATTTTTTATGTTTACTAAAATAAATGTTTTTTTTTATAAAATATATATTTGTTGTATGTTTTATTTTTGGAAAAATTATAAACTGATATTAAAAAAACTTTTACAAAGATTGTGTAAAAAATAACGTATACGCCTGTACAAGTAAGAACTAAACCCAAAGAATGTTCAGGTTCAGCATTTTCCAATCAACTCTTTTCACTGAAAAACTGTTTACACTGCTAAACTCTCAGTCAACAAGGGAAACACGTTTGCCACTATTTCGTCTTGAAAGTAAAGATTACCACATACAGATAAACATTCTATAGAATCGAGACTTCATTAGCCCTACGAATTTTATTTATTTAGTAGAAAAAAAAAATATAGTGAAAAAATACAAAGGAATAGTTTTCAGAATATTTTGAACAAAATATTTCTATATTTTATATCGTAAAAATATTTTTATATTAAAATTTTGAGAATATAAAATATTGTCATATTCTCAAAATATTCTGGACAAAAACTGGTCTATAAAGGAATTAAAAATTGAAATAGTTTTCAGGTGTATTCTAGTGCAATGTTAATGTTTCAGTGGAATCTAATATACACATATAAGTAATATTAATTTAAATTCCAATAAAAAAAATTAGATACCTCATTAGTGACATCGTATTTGATTAGGGGAATGAAAAAGCGTTGGACACCGCTGGCTCTAGTGGTAATTATAACACACATGTGAAATAGGTTGTAAAACTCAAAATATATATACAACCTCGAAAAATTTGATAGATATATTCAATCATGGATGGAAATGGTGAACGTTTTATTTTGTAAAGTGATTACTTAAATCAGCCGTACGATGAGTTATAAGCCCTATAGAACCCAAAAAAAGACTTGCATATTTATTTTTCCTTAAAGAATACAATTTCATATGTTAGTCTTGGATAGTTTTCAAATTAATAATGGTTACAAAGAAAATTAGACTTTCTTATAAACTTCTTTGCTGATTTATTCCAGGCAGCATTTGGAGAAGTTGAAGGTTCCAAAGGGAACAAGCACAGGGAAATGCATGTATGATCATTAATGTATGGTCCAATGATCCATTAACTTTCCGTCGCTTCCCAGACTTGAACGTCGCCAGGTTTCGCTTTTCACTCCGTTTCATCACGTTACAGTAAATGAGAAGATTCAAACCCTTGCAGTTTGACATCGAATTAATTCAGAGTAATTATTTCAACCTTATTTAACTTTTCTCCCAATACTGTCTGCACTCATCTCGTTCAGTATCGGTTCACATTATAGGTTTGACAATTAAAGACTTACATTGAGCGATAGCCTTTCATACAAACACGGTGATTTGACATTCGCAGCTCAATATTTTAGTTAAATTCCCATCACAGGGAACATATTACGCATTACCTTCCACTAAAGTCAACACAGGTACACAGCAGATCATACACTTTTTTACAGAGGTAACACTCATTAATCATAACTCATCATGCTTCTTGTATAATATATCTGTTATCCCCATTATTCACTTTGAATATATCTCCTCCAAATTTCTAAAACTGCGCATTGAAGAAATAGACAGGGTAATCAATGAATCTCTAATAGAATGTAATTTTTTTATAAATATAGATGAAATTCAGTGTGGAAAATTGAATACTGGAAATGAGTATTATCTAAGTGCCAAAATGTTAATTTAAACATACAAGGAAAATAGCGAATATAGTCTTTTTCGCTCTTATGTTTACTTTTTTCATATTTTCATTAATATTTTCAACGCTCACCTGAGTTAACGTTAAAAACTATAAAACACTCATGTCATTTATTCCCTTTTTTATAAAAAACATGACGTGGCACTTAATACTTATGCGATATGCATTCCAATATGACTAGGAAATTAGCACGGATAGATACATTAAACACTGCACCGATGGACGATCAGCGTTTAATGTATTAGCGAAAATATAGAGTACTAATCTGTATACTTATCTCAAAAATTTTATTTTTCACTTAGTGCTTTATTCATTTCCACTTCATTCACTCCACTCCACTATTGTTCTTTGAAGTTTTTACTGCAACTTATCTATTTTCCACTCCATCACTGCTTTCTTCCTCAACCCGCCGTCACACATTCCCCCTTCGCATTCCATTCAGTCACGTGATCCTTCTCAGCATATACGTCTATTATTCCCTTTGCAACCGAAAGGCAGACAATGCACCAAATTAAATTTAATGAGTATTCTAGTTCAAATGGCGCAATCATCAGGTCTCAGTTGTTAACTTACAACACAATAAAATGAATTGTATTTAAAGTTTTCAAGATAAAATGCCATATTCTTCTGTCATGGCATAAAATTCCCTTTCATACATCTTCTCGTCAATCAAGCTCAGCCATTCTTGAAGCATATATTAGTTCAGTTCTCCAAAAACTTAATCACGCCAAGTCTCAACGTCTTTTCTTTCTTTTGCCATTAAACCCTTGAAAATCTAGGTCCAGCACATTAAATCGTTCTCAAACATGATATTTATTTGTTATGATTACAAAAGATTCTTCTTTTATCAATTCACTACCGGATAATTGCACAAAAGTCAACTTCATTAATTTAATACGTACTAATTTGATTTTTTTTTAATATATCCCTTTCGATAAATATTGGATTTCTCACAAAATTTACATGTCTGACTTTTATGTTAAATGCTCCGTCTGACTCATATTCTCGGATTGCCGACCAAGATATGTTAATTATACCGAATAATTATACAAAATAATACCAGGATATTTAGTTTATTGTTTTAATATTCTACGTTTAGTTAACTCTTGTATTTTAATGTTAAAAATCTTCCATCCTAAGCATACTTGGAAATATCACCTTGTGTCTACGACCTCTTTGATTTCAAATTAAATTTTTGAATATATATTTTAATATAAATTCATTATCATTTGCTACAATTAAAAAATTCTAAGAAATAATTTTCCAATGAAATGTATACAGTGAATTGTCTAGACAAGTTTATATATAACAGCAGCAGAATAATTTTTATTCATTATGTACATAATAAATCACAGTGTGTTAATGAAGCTTCAGTACCGGTTAGATCAAGCAATATAAGACTGAAACCGAAAATACATAAGAGTTTCACGAATATGCTTGTGAAATGATAATAGCAAACTTATCTCTGATTTATTAATTCAATTTCGCCCACTTTGTCACCGTTGCTCAAATTTAATAACGCAATGAGTGTCTTCATAACTAAACCCAAATAATACACTTGATATTATTGGAAAGGAAATGAAAAAAAAACAGAATATTATTTTTGGCCCGATGGCAAGGAAATGATATTTCATTGGGTTTTATTGTAGGTCCCTTACATAATTTAATTAAAAACTTTGAGGGTAGAATTGAACCAATATCTGGATACTGGAGGCTCGTTTTAATCAGTTCAGTAACAGGGTGGAACGGTAGCAATTGAGTTTGTGAAACCACAATGTACCACTAATCATCGTATTTATGGAGATGTTGAATGTCAAGGAATGAGAAACCTAAATGTTCCTTAATCCAACCAACAATTTAAGGGTTTGGATTTATGGCTCTTAATGTTTAAATTCTGAGGTGGAGAAATTTCAAAGCCCGATGGAGTGACGCAACAAATTGTGAAATAAATAAGTTTGTAGAAATATAAACGGTGTGATTTTATTTTTTGTACGCCGATCATTATAAAATTACGAATAATGTTTTTTTATAATTTTTCGAAATTTTCCTATGTATCTTTGTAAAAGGCCATTATAAATTATACTATCTGTGCCCGCGCAGTTTCGCACGCGTAGATTTTTAGTACACTGTTTGGATCGTTATAGAACTTTCGCGAGCCTTCTAGAACATTCTCCTTCCAGAACTTTCCAGAAATTTATGGAATGTACAGCAACCTTCTAGACACACCGACACATTCCGCCACTCAGTTGAGAACTTTCGGGAATTTTCTAGAACCTTCTCCTTCCAGAACGTTCTAGAGCAGGTTTTTCCGGAACCTCATCGACACAGTCGGCGCGCCTATTTCGAACCTATATATACTATATATATATATATATATATATAATTATATATGTTTATATATATAAAATATATATATATAAAAAAAAAAACGTGTTTCCCTACCTGCCAAGTTTCCTCCACAACCAGCCACAACCACCCACCGGTGCTTATGATGGTGGATAGCCTTTGGTGTCACATCGAAAATATGCGAGTTTGGTGAGGGTGGCTGTGCGTGGGTGGGATTGGGTGACGAAACAGTGCTTTCTAGCACATTGTTTTGTTACGGGAAGGCCGCAAATGCTTCTGATTGTTTCAAAATAGGCGCGCCGACTGTGTCGATGAGTCTAGAAGGTTCCGGAAAAACCTGCTCTAGAAAGTTCTGGGAGGAGAAGGTTCTAGAAATACATATATATATATATATATATATATATATATCTATATATATTGATTGGCGTGGTCACTAAGCGCAGAAAAGCGGGAATAATAGAAGCGATGCTGGCAAACATTATCTTGGCTGTAGCAGCTCAATATAGTTAGACTGTGGATTTCCCAAAACAATGCCTTGGATTTTGCAGATGCATTCGCATTCCAGAAACCCTGCGGCTCAACATTTTAACTAAAAAACTAAACTTAACTTTTTTCCTTCTTCCTTTCGCATACAAATCATCATCCAAATACAGAATAGTTAATAGGTATATGTTGAGATAAAGATTGTATTTTACATTTTTGCTTATTCAAATTTTATTTACTAATAAAATCAACAAATTCACACAACTATTAAAATAATAGTTTTTACAAAAAAAAAACTATCCTTGAAACAATTTTAAATATTAAGTAAAAAGATCCAGAGAAATACGAGATCTTGCATCTCAAAATGCAGGGAAAGATTGCCGGAAGTCGGGGCCCTGGAAAAAGGAGGACTTCATGGCTGAAAAACTTGAGACAGTGGTTTGGCCAGTCTACTGTGGAGCTATTTCGGGCCGCAGTAAACAAAGTCCGCATATCCAACATGATGATAGCCAACGTCCGGTAAACGGACAGGGCACGAGAAGAAGAAGAAGCAAAAAGGTTAGTTCATGATAATGATTATATTATAACCGAATAATACTAAGGTTGTAATATAATCATTATCATCATCACTAGCCCATATTAATTCAATGAAGAATGTAGGCCTCCTCGTCTACCTACTTTCTACTCCATACTTGTATCTTCCGATATCCAAGCCTAAATTTTCATTCAGACTTTTTCTCAATCTTAATGAAGTTTGCAATTTTTATTTGGTTGCGTATCCATTCCCTGCGTTTCACATTTCTTCTTATGTAAACAAGTATGCATCTTTCTTTACCTCACTGTCATTCGATGCTTATGAGACACTCTTAGGCACCTTATCAATTTCTTATACTAATAATAAGGAGGAAATTTTGTTACCTGAAAAGGAAACAACGGCAAACGGTACGCTCCAGCGTCATGATATTCAAACAGCATATTCCGCTTGAAATTTTTAGTACAACATCACTTTTTTCAAATCGCAGTCATTTTCATCACCATCGTGCTTTTAATTCACAATTTTTATTTTTAAATATTTCAAAAAAGCCACGACGTCAAATTGCTTGCTTCGCAATTATCCATTGTTCTACAAAAAAAACGATTTCAAATTGAAAGCGTTTATATCTACCGCTCTGTTGTATATTTTTAAGCGTAATTGAGTGAAGTATATGGGAATAATAAATTAACATACATACATAAAAATCGAAATATTTCTAATGTTCTTAAAATATATGTATTTAAACCTTCTCTCTTGATTAGCTTTCTATTTTTTATTTGGCATTCTTCTTGTATACAGTCTACCAGTGTTTATTATTTGCGTTTTATATTTACTAACAAACTCTCATTAACGTCTCCGGTTCCTTCACTCTTTCAGTCTCCTTCTGAACGAATTGTTAATTAATATTATATACCAAGATATTAAATATTAAATTGTACTTTTATAAATGTTTACTATACGTTCTTGAGTTTAATTACATATTTATTAGGATTAAACTCAAGTTGAGTTAACATTAAAAAATATTAATTGTATTATTTGTATAAATCTACTTATATTATTTGATTAATTATACCAAAACGTTTCGGAAATACCTTTCCATCGTCAGAGTGTTATATACATGTCAAAATATCAAAATGAATAATGTATTTTGTTTTTTATAAATTATTTGAAAATTTATTTTTAAATATTATTGCTGAAGTTCTTGATTACTCGCAAATATTGTAAATTTTTTTAGAATTGGGCAACTAATTAAATTTAATTGTTTATTAATTAATTATTAACTTTACTAATTTTTAATGATTCTAAATTGTTAAATTTCAGACCAAAATTATTTATGTGTAAAATAGAAAGTCCTATATTTTTATCAAAACCGTGATCATTTTCTAACAATTGATTTGCAATGTAATGCGATGTATCAAAGTATTTCAATAGAAAAAAAATGAGTAAACATTGTTTTATAAGCATCCATTTTAATTATCGTAATGTTTTATCTATGCGTCGCCCTCAATTATGTAATATATTTATATTTTTTTAATACGGAAATATAAACGCATATTGTGTACCCATATTCAATTTTAAAATATTTACATGTATATAATATCACCCTCAGCCACGTAGGGATTGACATGACCGAATAAGGATTTTTTTAAATGTGATATTATAAGATTATCTTTCCATTATTTAAACTATTGTTATACAATAATACTTCAGAGTGATATTTCTGCATTATATCGTAAAGGTATTTCAATAAATCACTTCCTAAAATATTCTATCACATGAATTGTTGAACAGAATTTCCATAGAGACTGCAAGTTCCGAGTATTGAATCCAAACCGTGCAACAAACTCAATATTTATTCGTATATTGGAAATTTATATCACATTACATAACAATATCGGTATTTTTGTTCTACTATGTATAGCTTAAACGTTGGTATAAAGGTCTAAGATTCAGATTCAATTATTTTTATAAAAATACACACAATTTTTAAATGTTTATTTCTTTAAAATAGAGTATAGATAAAAAATTTCGCGGTTCTTTAAAGCGAAATGAATATATAGATGTATTAAAATGCATAAATAAGTCAAGAAAAATTGATATTAACTCAACCAAACAATAGAGAGCAACATACTTTTAGAGTTATAGAACTTTAAAATGAAATAAAACACATGAAATTTGTGGTGACGGTCATGGTATTGGCTTTATTGAAAAGATAATTTTATGTGATTAGTGTTTATACACAGGGTTATTTGGAAAACATTAATAAGCTCGCAGGACTATATTCCTGCCTTGATTATGAGTCGAAAATGTTCAAGCTATCATTACCTAATATCAATAGTTTTGGAGATATTCGATATCAAAGTTTGCTTTTTTTTCAATATTTCTGAATTATTTTTTGTAAATCGTTGGACTATTATTACAGTAATATATATCGATTACGAAAAATTCAGTCATTTCAATACAAATTAAATAAATCCTTAATTTGCGTGCCGACTTAATAAATAAAGGCAAGTCTCGACGCAAGTCGCTATTTTTCTTCAGTTAGTTCATACGGTACCCACCTTGCGAGCTTCTTTATTTTGCCCATTAGCCGAAAATGAATCATTATCGATTTTCTCTGTGGTTAAAGGCTGTAACTAATTCTGACAAGGTTTGACAAGAATCCGCTTTGACTTAAGCTTTCATTTTGTCAGTGTCAACTGTAGTCTTCGGACGTCCACGGGGTCTGTTGTTGAGGTCAAAATTTCCTGAACTAAAGCGATCAAACCAAAAACTCACATTACATCAATTTGAAATATCTGATCCATACACATCGTTGATATTGCATGTCATCTGTGCAGCATTAATACAACGACGGAATTCATATAAGGAAAAAACGTGAATTTTCATTTTTTCCGTGGTCTCAGACAGCAATATCGAGGAACAAAAGTCGACAAGAGTCTCTGTTTCTCTCAAAACTAATGTAGTAGAATGAGTAAGTATAAGTATCTTGTTGGTGTGGTTATCATGATGTTTCTCTAGTGATGTGATAGTCGTTGGTTTGAGCTCCATTTCAGGACACTTATTTTTATAGTAATGAGGGTTTATCATTTTGAAAAATAGTAAGAATATTAAAAATGTTCTTAGGTTTTCACGGCCACTCAGAATCTTCAGGTATGTGTTTTCTGAGGTGTTTTGCCATGTTATTACGATCTTTCCGGCCAACGTTTCGGATCCCATTGCAGGGTCCATCATCAGGGTTTTGAGTATGTATAGTAAGAATATTGATGCGACACGCATTGTTCGCAGCATTTGTTTATCACTCAATTTAATTGCCTCTCATAAAACTGGAATATTATTATGTATACCAGTGTGATTTTGAACTATTTTCCTATTTTCAAGTACTTACTTACCTAACACTTGCAAAATATCTAAAATATCATATTCCCCGAAAATCCGGTTATGCCACCCGAAAATGGTAATTTAATCACTCAGAACACTCAGAGATGGCAATAGCTTGCAGAAACTTACACTCGACAAAATCCAATTGTTTTAACTACGCCGTACAATCATACTGTCTTCAGATTTATTATATCTAATAGCTTTATAATGTTTCTTAGATATTTAGAAACAAAAATGTTTTTGAGAATTATTATTTATTATTTTTTTAAAGGAACCTAACGCAGACACTAGATAAATCAATTTTCATTAAATTTTCATTGAATCTGGAATATCTTCCTTTCCCCGTGATAACCAGGATGTCATAGTATTTTTGATGAATACTTTTTTCTGCTTAGAATAAACATTCACATTGATGTATTCAATTTGTTTTCATATTTGGCAATATAAACTCTCCATCATAAATACCCGAAGTTTATGAATATAAAATTAAATAATAAAAATATTTTACACCATATATTAACCATATATAAATGTACTTATAAATCATATAACATATTCATTACGAATACTGCTAAAAAAACTCCACTTTGAATAATAAAATGTAGAATTATCATTTCTTCGTCAGGGCCAACACTACACTACTAGTGTAGTGTTGGTCCTGACGAAGAGACGGGTACGTCTCGAAACCGGTAGACCGTAAATCTGGTAGAGGTTTTTACTAAGTTTACCAACATTCTGTTATTATGTCTAACCACAAAGTTAATACTTTAAATATTAATAATACAATTTAATTTCACTGTCTGGCTTGTTTTTAACAAGTTACCAAATGAAACTAAAGAAATTATCATACAAAAACTTTTTAAACACCGTATCACTAATTTTATAAAAATATCAGGTAGAAGGTATGCTGGAGAAGTATTCCGCCCTTGACCTCCAAATAGGCAAATCTGCTTTATATAATTTCAAGTATACTGTAATATACTACTTATTTTTGTATCTACTTGAATTTTTTATTTTTTTCGTATCTTATCTTTTGTATTTGTTTTTGTATATACTTAAATTTTTATCTTAATTTTATATGTATATTTTATTTTAGATTTATGTATTCTTATGATTGTATATATTACTAAATTCTTTCTGCTTTCTTTACGTTTAAACTTCTTTACTAATGTTATTTGTTACTATTACATAACAAGCAAATGAGAATAACTGCCACAGAATAGGTATTACCTAATGTGGCAGTTATTAGTAACTTTTATTAAAACAATTTTAAAATAAACAATAAAATAAATCAACAAATAAACAAATAAAAACAATCTTCATACCACCAACGCAGGGGTCCATAATGTGACTTTGTGTAGTGGTTAATCTTGTTCCATTACAGAATCTCGCAATACTTTAATATACCACAGTAGTACAATTAAACAACTATTCTGAATACATTAAAACATTTCTGTTTATCTGATAAGAAACCCTTGTAAAGTCTGCTTTGTACCACTCTGATATCGTCCTGCATTCGGTTGAATGTAACAGTTGAGCTGTTTTGTCATAGTACGGTTGTCCTAGTTTGTTTCATACAATTGCAGACAATGCCAAAACAAGCGTCCTTGTGAAGAAGGAAATTTCTCTATAGGGTTGTGGAACCATGTTTGAATAAAATCTCTCTCTTAGTGTTTATAATAGTGTGTCAATTTTTATTTTGTTTTACTAATGATTGACATATCTTGAGAAATTTATAAATGATAATTAATAGACTAAATTATAAACTAAATACTAAATAAGTGTATTGCATGGGTACAAATTTCTAAACATGTTTAGGTGAAATCGTTTGCATATAAGTGGGCTCGTTTTTTTATTTTATTTTTATATTTTAATTTAATTAATTGTCAGCAATATAACAAATCTTCTATAGGATTAAATTATTTCTCATGTATTTGTAATTCGTGTACTTCTGTATTTTAAATACCACTGCATTTATTAATTTCTTCAGCAATGAAACAGAAGTTATAATTAAGGATGAAAAAGGCCTGGAAAAGTCAGTAGATACAAGTCAGTAGAAACAAAAACCCACCCATTACGACGATAGGTGGTTGTTTGTATCTAGCTGGAGACATTCTGGAGTAAGATTAAAGAATAACCCAAGGTAGAGACATGCGGATAAGAATTTCCAGTCATGCTTCTGATTGAGTCAGTTCAAAATAAGAAGAATGCATTAAAAATAAGTCTCTCCATATATGTTATCTAATTTAAGCAGAAATTGTACAAAAAACAGTACATTAATATTTTTTTTTGGTTATTGTTTACGTGTATGGTTAAATATACTTGTGTTCATTATTTATCGTAGATACGTGGCATATGTTTTTATACAATGATTAGGACTGGCTGTTTTTAAAGGTTTATTGGGTTTCAAATATACTGGTTGTTTTTAAAGGTTTTTTGGGTTTCAAATATACTGGCTGTTTTTAAAGGTTTATTGGATTTCAAATATACCCATATTTTAATAATTATATTTGTATTTTTTACCTGGGTTATTATGCATTCATATCAAATACATTACTTCATTTATTTAAGTATTTTTTTTCAATTTATTACTAATAATCGTATTTATATTTCACTATAGTAAAACGCACTCCAAAAAAAATTTTTTTGAAAAATAATGTTTTATCACATTATTTTTTTATCCACGCATTACAGTTTCGAACCCAGTTCGAAATAACAATAAAATTATGTACTTTGCGATAAAATTTCTGAGAGGCGATGATTAATGAATCAGTATGGTTTTTATTATTAGAGAAAGACGGTTAATTAATTAGCTTATATGATTTATGATACCTTCAATGTTTGTAAAAATATTTAACACACTGTAAGAATTTCAGCACTCAATCCGATCCACTTACAAAATTACCAATAATTTTTTTAATGTCTTCGTTTTAAATCATAATCAAATTTTTATTTGAAAAGTTGATATAATTCTTTATATACAATATTCACAGTATCGTTAGTAGACGAACGCTAACGACAGGGCTATATTATTGACATATCTGTGAACGGTGTACCTAAGCGCATAAGTAAATAATTTTTTTTATGTTTTTAATGTGTTCGTACTATCAGGCTAAAGTGTATAAGTCAATTTCGTTTAATAAAAATGTATTTAAGTTTGAATGAAAAATAAATAATTATAAATGAAGTATCCTATCATTATGTTCTCTTAAAATTGCAAAACTTTTTTGTGACCATTAAATTCAAATACCTTCTGTAAATAAGATTTTATTTTTTCTCTATGGGATGTGAATTATAATTTGTTTTTTTTTTTATTTTTGTTATTTTATATATAATAATTTGATTTTTTCAATATGTGAAGTGAATTTGTAATTTAGCGCATTTTATAAGTATTACACACTTATTATACACTTATTTTTAACTAAATTTCAATAACAGTACAGTTAGTTGCTGTAGAACAGGCTAGTCTAGTTTAGAAACTACCTTTACCTCTTTCTTTGTAATAAATAACATAGAATAAATATATACAAAAAAAATCTGAGTTCCTCATGAAATAAACTGTATGGTTAAGTGTGCATAACGTGGTGAGATACCTGTACATATTAATATACGTTTCAGGCGGTAAGAGTACGTGTACTGAATATCGTGTTTTATTGTTTTCACGGTTATTCTGCCAGTGTCTTTTGAGTCAGATCCATCATTGGACTAATGTTGTTAATATAATATTTTTGTTTGTTTGTTTTAGCTTTCGTCGCTTAATTTTTGTATAAACACTGTATTTAATAACTATTCATATTTATGTATATAATAAAAATTGTTATTGGGCAGAAAAAATGTGATTGTGACTATGTCCCCCAATTCTATTGCTCCGTGACTTTATTTTTAATCTTAATATTTTATAATACACGCAAAGCGTTGAGCTGAAATAATTTTCCACAAATTCTAAGTAAAAAATCCATTATTTTGACTCCCTTTATATTAACTCGTGGCGTCTGCTTGTTTGCCGTCAACAAAAACTTTGGATCGATTTTTGACCCTTTTCTTGTGATCCAATCGAGCTGAAACTTTGCAAGCAGACTCGTGGCGACGATCAAGAAGATCTATCAAATTTTCGTTAAAAAAATAATAATTATAGTATAATTTTGTATTCTAAAATTTTTAATGGTTTTTTAAAATTGGAAACCATACAAATGTTTGATTACTGTCAACAGCGGCCTAACGACGTCACGGAATATTTAAAATTCGAAAATTTACAAAACAATTGGTTCACAGATGAAAGCAAAATTGGGTTATTTGGGAAAAAATCAAATAATACTTTATTTCTTTTAGATTTCTTATTAGTTTTGAAGAATTCTACATTACTCAAATCTGATTCTGACTAAATCATTTGACGTTGGAAATTCATAAGGTACGATATTGATGATAATTGAATCTATCAAAATCTTGACATCTCAAAACATCTGACATTTTAGAAATATATTATATTTCCGTAAGTTTAGTGTTATATTATATGTTTTAATTCATCTTTACTTGTTCTTATATTTTACAAAGAAAGGGAGTATAATAAAAACTTGGTTTTTATGGGCTACTTTTTTTTTAGTGAGATTTTGTGAATGCCAAAAAAGCCTTTAAAACAAATTAAAAAGAGAAGAGGAGTTTTTGATAATCAAATCCTTCGATACTCTAGATTATAATATTATCATGATTCGCGTTGCCTGATTCGCATTTAAATTACTAATTAACAAAAATTTATTCTAAAGACATTTTGGGTTGAGGCAATGAACCAAATATACCGAAAGAAATGACTTGAGTTTCAAATTTTAAAAATTCTCACTGCGCTGTCGAAGTAACGGCGTTTCATCGAGCAAAAAGTAAAATGCGACCCTCTTGGAAAATTTTTCTGAATCGACATTTCATTGGGACAGTTTAATACTGTGCTAACATGCTTTTCTACTTTTGGAATTTGATTTACTTTCGCATTTAACTAGTGACTTGTGGCGTAGAGCCAAAGTGGTCAAAACGGTCACGTAAAATTTTTGTTTTACATTTTTTAAATTCGTGTAACAGTACTTTGTAGAAATAATACACAAATTATGTTCTGTTTTTCTTATCAATGTGGATTAAAAAATATCTAATCAAAATAAGGTATACGTAAAATTCTGTATTTATTGTTTTGGACGTGTGTTTACAGTAACTCCATATAATAAAAACAAACTTATTTTTAAGTTCTACAATATTGAATTTTTATTAGTCGTAAATCAAAATTAATAACAGTAGCGAAATCAATAGCCAGTTTTTTATATTTACCAGTTGAAAACAGTAAAATTTTCATAAAAAAATCTTTAATAAATTTTATAACGAAATTTATTTTTCATAGTAAATTTCAGAATAAACTCAATCTAGAGTCGTCAATACTACCGACGACTTTGAATTGAGTTTATTCATATTATTTCACAGTTTATTTACATGCATATCTTTAACGCCAACATGACTATTATGGGATTTGAAATAATTTTCGAAGCTTCATAAAATAAACACAGTCATCGTACTAACAGTGATGTACGAGCATGAAATAATCATTTATTAATTGTTTTTTTAGTTTTTTATATAATTGCCTTATTTTTTGTTATTTTTCTTGAGATTTATAATTATGAATTATTTCATTTATAGGTTTATTATTTTTTCTTGGTTTTACCTGCTTCGAGAAAATTTCACTGGTCGTACTAAATAATGAAGATTTTTTTGATATGTGACTTTTTATTAAGTATATTGTACCTACTGTTTGTTTCCAAAATAAAATAATAATAATAAAGTCTGTAGCTGCCAAAAACAAGAAATAAATTAGTTTTTGTGGCATATTATTTCTTAAAAAAATATCATCTCTGTGTGAATTTCCATTATTGATTTACATTGAAATGTAATAAAATTGCATTTGATATATTTTTATTGTATTTGTATGCAAGACTATCCCGTCTGAGATGTGATTTTTGTTATATGAGTTTTGTTATAAAAATATGAAAATATTAATGATATTCTGTCATGTTAAATATGCTTAGAGTTCTATTTGAATGAAGAGAATAAAAAGCTTAAAACCGCATTATCTTAGAATGGAAGTGGTCTCGTACTCAAGGTGAGATATATAAACGTATTCGTTCTTTACTCCTAACATTAATGGATTTATCACACATACATCTACGTAATCTCATCTCTACCACATTCAGTCTATTTTCGTTCCTCTTCTGCCAGCTCCAGGTTTCACTTACGGGCATCAGTGTTGGTACCAGAATCTCATGGCAAACATACTTCTAAAATACACACACTCATCTATTTGTTCCAAACATTAATAGCCTGCTAGTATTTCACATACAATAAAATATTAATTTATCGAAATATGTAAATATTTGTGTTTTTATTATTTTAAATATGCAATTATATTAACAATAATTTAATAATGGTCAATAATCCTATAAAATTATTGTAAACAAGCCGTAATTAGTGATGGGTAATCTTTAAACAATGTTTATCATAAAAATATTCGCATCAATTAAAACGCGACATCATTTTACCATTTCTGTTTTTTTATCGTTTAAAATTATTGTTTTGATGACGTAGGAACGACAAATTTACAATAACGAGATATTAATTGCGACACATATCTAAACAAACAACCATATTTTGAATGCAGAATTATTTTTAAGTATACACCTCTCGGAAATAATAATTATTGAAGTACCTAGTCCATATTATAAACATTTTGTGCTTATTTTTTATCTTTAATCTATTCCTTTTTGCTTGTTAAGCAATATTTTGTTGTATTCATCGTAATGGTAGCAATTCGTTATATGAATGAAAATCGTGTATCGTTTTGGTATAAATGCATCACACTGAGCTATAAAATCATTTTAGACCGTATCTAAAGCATTTGTATTTAGGCACCAAATTCTTACTTATTTTTCCACACAAGCATCTTTAAAAAAACTAACCCAGAAAAAACTAATTTTTATTATACTCCTTCGCTCATTGAATCAGGTTTCGTGCCTACTGCGTGCGTCGGGCTCATTACTCATTTGTATTGATTCCAATTTGAAAAAACCACTAAAATTTAGAAAAATCCAAAATTATACTATAATTACTAAACAAAATTGAACGAAAATTTGTTAGATCATTTTCATCGTCGCCACGAGTCTGCTTGCAAAGTTTCAGCTCGATTGGATCACGGGAAAAGGATTAAAAATCGATCCAACGTTTTTCCGGCACAAACAAACCGCAGATGGTACAAGCTAAAAGAAAGAGTAAAAAACTAACCCGTAAAAACCAAGTTTTTATTATACTCCCTTTCGTTGTAAAATATAACAACAATTAAAGACGAATTAAAACATATAACATACATTTCTAAAATGTCAGACGTTTTAAGCTTTGATAAGACACTTCATGCTTTGAAGATTAAATTCTTAAAACATTTGTCAGTCAATTTAGATTTTCGAAATTCGTAGTGAAGTAACTATTATGTATATCGACGGAGTAATTTAAATTCAGAAAATATTCCGCGACGTTATCGGGCCGCCGTTGCTAGTAATCAAAATTTGGTAATGATTCCAATTTGAAAAAACCATTAAAATTTCTAAAAATCCGAAATTATACTATAATTATTATTTTTTTTAATGAAAATTTGATAGATCTTCTTGATCGTCGCCAAGAGTCCGCTTGCCTAGTTTCAGCTCGATTAGATCGCGGAAAAAGGGTCAAAAATCGATCCAAAGTTTTTGTTGACGGCAAGCAAGCAGACGCCACGAGTTAATATAAAGGGAGTAAAAATAGAAATGGACACGTTCGAAGAAATTTTGAAACAATACAAAAATATGAGTCAATACATAAAGGTAAAAAATATCAGTTAAAATATTTTATATATTATTTAAAATATTATATCAAACCAAATAAACTCACATTCCCAAATTTAAGTACACGCATTATGAATTTTTTTGTAATATGTGTATTCCTAATATGATTTGAAGCCGAATCGGTATATTATTAACAGAGATGCAATGATGGCATATGTTTGGACACTTTATGGTGGCGCGTTTTTTATGTATTGGTAATTAATCTCAATCGATTTTAATTTCACTTTCAATCATTAGTGCCAACGGCAGGCGCCCTTAACTCGCTACATAAAACAGGAGTAGATAAAAACTGTCATTTTTCAATATACATGACTATTATGGGATATAAAATAAAATGAGAAAAATAATATGAGAACTGAACACATGCTTTACAACCCTAACATTAATATCATAAAAAAAACATGAGTAAAAATAATATTTTCATGATTTTAATGGAGCCGGTAACGCATTGTACCAGGCAACTATGGCCGTGTATCGATTTCATACAGGCAAGGCAACATACTGCCAGTATACATCACATCATTCAAATTTTCAATATAACCAATACTGCGAATACGTTCTTAAGAAGAGAAAGTCTAAAAATTAAAATGTTTCCAATTTGCCATTTTCCATTTTATAAATATAAATTTAAAAATGTCACCGTATAGTTTATGCGGGCGTTTTGAGCTATTAAATATGCGACAAATTAGATCAAAAATTTCACATATATTATATCGTACGGCCGTAACAACTTTTACCATGGTGGTAACTGGTAGTGGTTTTTACTAAATTAACTAACATTCTGTGTTACCATATTATCCAATATACCATAAAATAGTAGAAACAGCTGTAAATTATGCCTCTTTCGATGAGAGAGTCTAACAGATCTTACAAAGAACCCAGAAAATATTAAGTTTTACACTTAATATACAAACTATTGATGTAAATAGTGTTATATGGTGAATAACATAATATATTTATTTATTTTATTTTGGGGAAAATTAACAGCAAATCAACATCTTAACAAATATAAAATAATGGTTTTAAAATTATGCCAATTATAATTTTTCCACTGAATATAATAATTTAATTAAACAGCGAGTGGAGAGGGTGGAGGGGAATGTGGGATATAATACAATGATATAAAACAGTATATAGTAACCGTAAATAATATCAAACATAATTCATAAATAATTTCTTTCCTTATTTCTTCTAACACATAATTTAGATACGCACCATTATATTAACTCACTAGGTTCTTTTGTACATATTATTTCTTTTCATAATAAAATTTAATGATTTGTTGTTTTTTTATATGAACTTCGTTCACTTTATAGAATATACATTGCTTATCGTGGGGTATTTCTATTATATGATTTATATTTGTATTACATTTTAATTTTATTCAAATTTATTATTCAATAAATATATATTTTTTTAATAAAATTAGGAGTCATTATTTGTGTTAAAAGTGGGTAGTACATTTAACCCCACATTAAATCGCGCATTATATAAATTAGAGTTTACGTACATATACCCGAGACCCAAGGTCTAAATTTTAATATTCATAAATGGAAATATTATTTATTGTCAAAAGGTAAAAAATTGACACAAAAAATTCATTACTCCAAACAAAGGTGGTGTCAATTTCATAAGGTTTTCGTGAGAATCGATTTATTTACATATATTTATTTTAAGCAGCTAGCTTTTTAGAGAAGCGATTTTTTGAATTAAATTTATTTTGAGAAACGAGAATAATTTATTTATATTGCGTATTTTGTATTCATAAATAAAATTTTCAGAGGTTGTTTTGCCTCTCTGGTCAATAATTTGTTTGGTTATTATTTTTCCAGCTGAAGCAAATCTAATAGCACTTTTGAATGAACCTCCAACTTATTTCTGACTCTAAATTATTAATTTAAAATTATTATTATTTTCTAATATAAAACTATGATTGTGGTCTGTGGTGTCCTGACGAAGAGACGGATAGGTACGTCTCGACCCCGGTAGACTAATAAAAAAACTAAAAAATATTTGTTTATATAGTGACATAACTAACATTTAGTTAAAATGGCTTGACCACAAGGTTTACTAGAATATAAATAGGTAATATCAGAAAAAATTAGTTGTCAATTAATTAAACTACTTTTAAATCAAATCACATTTATTATATGTACAATATGTATTGTATTTTCTGGTACAAACAATTTAATAGCAGATGAAGTTTAATTTAACAATTAATAGAAAAATTTAAAAATGACCATAATTTAATTTAAAGCACTAAATAAAAGTAAAATTGATAAAAAGTACAGTGTAAAAAAAAGTATTTACTTTATTTTCATTGAAAACTATTTTTTTTAACGGAACTCTTAAGATATGTTGGCGCGTTTTTGTTGTCTTTTAGAGGGGCTAAATCTTAATATTTGTTATAAAATATGCTAGAGTACATTTAGACTATTATTACGGTTTTATGCTAGTACGACATATCAAAACATGTGATGATTAGAGTAAAAGAGCTCTAATTAAGATAACCTTACCCCGATTAATAATCTCCCAAATTTTATTTTATTAGTGTTGCCGGGTTACACTGCTTTGTGGCGGTTTTCGTTTGCGGCTGCTCTGAATTTTAAAGTTAATGGACGGTCATTAACACTCTACACAGGGGCTGGATTCAATTACCTCAAATCAGTTAACTGAGTCGTGGTTGCTTTAGTTAACTTTCAAACAGCTGATTGCTGATTCCGTTAGCGGATTAATCGCTAGGCAAACATTACTCAATTTATCACATTTCAGTTCAAACATTTTTCAGATGTTTATTCAGATTTTTTCCAAAAAATACGGCGAATACGTTCTTGGCGTCATTTGTTTAAGGAAATAAAAAATCGACCACTTCAGCCTCGGAGTCATTAACTCTGCAAACTATTGCACATTAGTAAAAAAGCTTATGGCGAGGAAGATAATTTATTATAATTCATACACATTTCAATTAAACATTATTGTTTTTTGACATTGTATGGTGCTTGTATTGGTACAAAATTTTATAACTTATTCGTTGAAATCTAAAAAGCTTTTACTCGTGTACTGCATTGCATTAATATACACAATAAATAAATAAGCAACCGTTTTGCTTGTAAAATTAAATGACTGTCTAATATTAATAAATCTTAACAACACGTCAAAAATATTAAGGAGTAAATTAGGTATAAGCTTATCTATGAATAAGCCTTTAACATTTTCACGACAGTTTTGCTGATGTGTGGAATATGAGGGTGTGTTACGGTGAAACGTTCAATCAGAAATCGAGTTATATGGTAACTGAACTCATTTCCAGGACATCATCAAAGAAGCGCTATTTTTCATATCGCGTTGTCTGAACAGTACTTATTATCAATATGCGTTTTCTTGATTTTGTAAAGTGAGGTTATTTTAAAAATAGACACAGGAATACCAATAATTAACCGGATATTTTAATTGTAAATTTATAAATTTTCATAAAAAATATCTTTATATTAATTGTGAATAAAAAATATCATTAAAATCACCGCTGAATGTCTCAAAGGCCATGATGTGTACTAAAAACTTTATTTATAACTGATATTTATAAGACATCTCTGTCTGAAATATAATTAGAACGTTTTTAATATACTCCAAATAAATTACGGCATATATCCAATGTTTTTGTTTACTTTTTTCTTTTCTGTTGTATCAAATATTTCCAAAATTAAAACGAATTACCAAAAGTAGATTGCTAAAAATGGATAATATGTATGAATCAATAAATAATAAGAAACTTAAATGTAAGGTTGACATATTGACGGAAATGTACGAGGCCGCCGTAGCATAATTGATTAACGCACCTTTTCCGGATAGATAGGAGATCCGTGGTTCGAACCCCGATAGCAGCCAAATATTTTTTCGTTGATTTGATTTTGTTGTATGTCTTTTCTAATTGATTAATAAATTCCGTTTTAAAAATTCACAGAACTTTGTTCTGAAATTGCAACTTCACAATAAGAATGTGGTCATTTATATAATAATACTCCATTTAACTTTCAATATTTCATTCAATTCTATACTTTTTTATTAAATACGATTATTTAATAAAAAATAATATGATTATTAAAAAAAATATTTCACATGGAATTAAATACGCACACAATTTTAACGAATTAAATATTTTTAATTTTTGTGTTTTCAAGAAAATTCTATAGAAATGTATTATTAATACTGTTGAAAACATTTGTAGAGTACCAACTTTGTGACATATTACCACAAGGAATATTATGCCTCAAACGTGAATATATTTTCAGAAATAATATGTTTACCTCGGACCATGTAATTTGTGTTTACGCTTTGAGTTGAGCATTCATTTTATTAAATACACAGGTAAATGTACCAGCGTGGAGTCTTTGTTTGTTTTGATTCCGTATATTTAATCTTTCATGTTTTAATTAAACCCTGGCAACATATTGATAAAACCTTATTTTAGTTTCAACGTAATCAACGTACTGTCAACCATTGTATAAATATTATTAATTAATATCCTTAAAAGCTACCCAATCCTGAATAATTGAAGTTCGTCCATTAGTTAATGGAGCTGTCTCGATCAGAAGTATAACAAAGGAGCGTTTCTAGAGACAGATTCATCTTCATAATATTGTTATAATTATTAACCGTATCGCTCATCGATCAATTTCAGTCAATTGTTCTTAAGGCTATCCTCTCAAGCATTCTGTATTGGAAAACACGAACAATTCATGGATATTCATTTGTTATTGAGATTTCTCATTAATTAAAGATGGATGAAAGCCCGACAATAATGACAGAACGAATCATATAACCTTACTTATGATGTCCTAATAAAGTATTATAGAACATGCGCGAAGAAAGTACCTAAGTAAAAAATAATAATTTAAAAATTTGGGTGAAAATGTCAGAAAGGCGGAAAGTTCTTGGGCAAATATTTATTTATTTATATACGTGATAAGCTTTCAAACGTGTCTTTATTTTTTTTTTTGAAATATGCGTAAATGTTGATTCGGAAAAAAAAAATTGTGTGTATAGTTTTCTGGGATATTCTGCCGTGTATATGTGACCTCTCTGGCCAACGTTTTGGATCCCATTGCAGGGTCCATCATCAGGGCCGATGTGATGAGTGTGTCTTGAAGTGTAGGTTAAGTATTGCCTTGCAATACCGTACCGGTGGATCCTGCAATGGGATCCGAAACGTCGGCCAGAGAGGCACGGCAGAATATCCCAGAAAACTATACACAGAAGATTCTGAAGACGGTAAAAGTGTCATGTTTTATTTGAACTAAATAACATTTTTGTGTAATTCGAATGAAACCAAGGATATTGATATAAATAAGCAAGATAATATTGCACAGTTAAATATTTTCAAAAAAATATATAGGTAAATATGATTTTCTTTTTTTTTATGTGATATTATAACTTGTTAATTAATTGTGTAATAAAATATTGGAAATTTTATTAATGTGAATTAACAATAATTTCAATGTTAATTTTTTTGGAAAATTAATAATAATCCTGGCGAAGTAAACTCACAAAGGATAGACTACATAGAATAGACGGGTACGACACATACAAGGCAGAATTACAGAACGTTTCGTGATCCCTATTCATGCAAGGATCCTAAATGGACGCCGACGCCTTTGCACATATTGAGATGGACCAACAATGTGAGAAGAGATCTGGAAGCGCCCGTATTACTATTTCTGAATATAGTGCAATGGCCTAGGACAGAGATACCCAGTGACGAGTTATATATCAAACAAAAGATGTCAAGGTGCACATAAATTATGAACCTTATTCGTTGTTTTAATATTTGCTCATTTTTCATTTTCCAATATTATCATTTTAATCACCTAACATCATCAATAATTTTGATTTTCCAACGAAGTTGGAACTTTTAATGCGGTGCAGAGACCCCGACCAAATAGATGATTTTCCAACAATTATTACTTTCTCTTTATGTTATAGCGGATGTCATAAATCATGTAGTGACGTAAAAAAGGCAATGGACAGGACATGTTGCAAAGCAAAAGAGATGGCCCGACGACATCTATAATTCCGTGTATTTCTGACTGAATGGCTATTCAATATTGGGAGAAATCAGCTGGAAGAGATGCTCAAAAGAACAATACTGTTTTTACTTAAATATTACTCTATACTTTGTTCTTATATTATCAACTTTGAAATTAATTTACTTTACTTTTTATTCTCATTTACTTTACTTTTTATTCTCATTTACTTTATTTCTTATTTCTTATTTACTTTATATACTTTTTACTCTAAATTACTTTACTTTATTTTTCTTTTATTCTTCTAATTACGTAACCATGAAATTAAATATTTAAATGGAGTATCAATTAATAGAATGGCTACTTACCTCAGAACATGTATTTTTATGTACCTAGCGAGGTAGGTAACGGTAAAGGCCTGCATACAAAAAAATGTATATTGTATTTGTTGCTATCTTATTCATAAACTCTGCAAATATTCTTAACATTAATTATGTTTGGATGCAAGCTATTATTAAAGTTATTGAGCTAATTAATGTCGATTTATCGGCACTGAAACTGATATAACCACTGTAGGGGGAAGAAATGACTACAAAAAGCCAACAACAGAGGAAGGAAGGGTATGGGAAGAGGCCTATATCCAGTGGATGAAGTGGAGAGATGAAGGCTGAAGAAGAAGATAAGAAGAAAAAATTTATTAAAATATATTATTAGGTAATTCACCCTAAATTCTACATAATTTGCGTTAATTTAAATTTCATCAATCTATCAATCAACTTGACGGAGTCAGAAACAGACGAAAGATATCATAAACTTCAACCTCCGAAGGATTAATTATAAATTAATTTTGTAAATAATATGACTCCCCCGTAATGTTGTTTGTTTCATCGTTAAAATTTTGATAGTCAATAGACGCTGTCTGTCATGTAATCAGTATCCACAGTATGCCCTGATGGGGGATTTGAATTCGATTATAAATAATAATTTATCTATCCATATTTCTGAACATTTAATTTAATTTATCACAATGTAAAATCATAATAGATTATTTCAAATTGACTCTCAGTTGTGTATTCTAAATATATTAACAGATTTTTTTATACAAAGTTACGTGATTCTATAAAAAAACTAACCCATGAAAACAAAGTTTTTATTTTACTCCCTTTTTTATTTTATCAGGTTTCGTGTATACCAGATGCGTCGCAGTCTCTTCGTACAACTTACAGAGTTGTATGAAAAAACCATTAAAAAATTTAAAAAATCCAAAATTATACTATAATTATTAAATTTTTTTAACAAAAATTTGACAGATCTTCTTGATCATCGCCACAAGTCTGCTTGCAAAGTTTCAGCTCGATTGGATCACGGGAAAAGGGTTAAAAAGCGATCCAAATTTTTGCGTCAAAGAAGCAAACAGACAGACGCCACGAGTATACCAAATATAATGAGAGTAAAAAGTTACGTGTTTCTTTAAAATATTCAAACTTCTAGACACAAAAATATTTGCAAGAAATCCTTTGATGAATTAGTTTTATAACTTATGAAATAAACGTTAGCAACCTGTATATTTTTTAACATCTCATTTTAACCAAATTTATGTCGAGTTTATTCGAAAATCTCAAAATTCATGAGCAAACCTCATAACGAAAGAATTAAGTGATTCCCCTTGGCCGGGAGACCTGGCGGTCTTTGGCCCCTTTAGTAGCGGCATTTTAACTAGTCGGGGGCTCACTTATGGTGCCGCTTCGTTCACTGTCCTACCTATTACGGTAACGATAATTTTATTTATTATTATTATTATTTTTTACTTTTATAAGAGACACTAACAGGATAATAGGTACCTGATACTCTAATAATAAAACACTATAAATGTAGACTGCCCATTATCCCAATTACAAGTGTCTTCGACACGCTCTAGTAACATGTATTTTTGGATTTAAGTATATTTTACAAGTACATTTATATGTATTGTATATTAAGTGTTTGAATCGCACTATGATTAGTATTTAATAAATAATTGATTTAATGGAGCTATAGGTTCAGGTCATCGTTTAGAAAATGGATGTTGTGTATGAGTGAGTTTTTGAACGATTTATATTTGTTTATTTATATTTAATTTAAATATAAAATTTTGTTTGGACTGTGCTTGTCTCACTAGAAATATCTGTGTTGAGACAGGCATAGTTTACAATGGTATGTAGATACAAAAAAAGATGTTTTGGCGACATCGCGAACACGACCATTACGCACTACAGTTGGCGCACTGCCTACAAATATTTTTTTTATTATTTTTTATTAAATTTATACATGTTTTATATTTTTATAGATCGTGCCAAGCCTTGTACAGCTTCCGGCACGTTTGTTTTCCATTTTATTTCTTAAGTACATTTCATATTTAGTTAAAGTTATAATTTGCATAGGATTAAATATATATAAAAAATAATAATATTATGTGAACATAACAAAACTGAAAAATAAAAATAATTTTTAAACGTTTCAAAAGACAAAATATTAAGAATGTTCTTAGGTTTTCACGGCCACTCTGAAATCTTCTGGGGAATCTGCCGTATTTTTACGACCTCTCTGGCTGATTTTTAGGATCCCATTGCAGGGTCCATCATCAGGGTTCATGTTTTGTTGTGAGTATTAGTGTTGGATGTACTTAAGGCGATCGTCTAGCAGAGTGAGCAAATTTCACCATTTTTTCTCATATCTTCTCTTGCGTTTTTTATCACATTTTTGTATAGAAATATCTCATTTTAAAATTTATTCATTAAGTTACGTTTATTTTAAATTCGAATATCTTATTAAAATGTCACAAACTAAATTATATAATTGATTAATAAATTACCAAACCTTCGATCTTTTAAAAATGAAGAAAATTGCTTCACTTGGTGGACCTTTTATGACTGAACGGCCCTATTGAGATATCTTTTTTATTCAATAATATTACAAAGTAAACGTTTATCTTAAATTCGTTACAATTATTGCAAAATCTGTTAGTATGTTTACATGCAATTTAAGTTTTAAAAAACACTATTTTTTAAATTATTTTTATTTTTTGTATGTTTTATTCAATCCTTTATAGATAGTTTATAACTTTTTTTCTTTAACAAATTTAAGAAATAGATATTCTTATTTTAAAATTAATACAAAAAACATCAAAAAATTATTCTCGATTTCAGATTTTAGCTATTTAATCAAGGCACTGCGTATTGTGTCATAAATACGTTGCGTCTTGATTAAATATCTAAAATCAAGAATATCGACTAACATTTTGATTTTTTTTGTTTTTATTATAAAATTATAATATCTATTCTTTTGACTATTGAAGTAAAAAAAGTTTTCAACCATGTAAAAAGAGTTGGAAAAAAAACACAAAAAAAAATAATTAAAAAACAGTATTTTTAAAACATAAATTGCATGTAAACTAACAGATTTTGCTATAATTGTAATAAATTGAAGATAATTGTTTACTTTGTAATACTATTGAATAAAAAAGACATCTCAAAAGGGCCGTTCAGTCACAAAAGGTCCACAAAGTGGAGCAATTTTCTTCATTTTTAAAACATCGAAGGTTTGGTAATTTATTAATCAATTATATAATTTAGTTTGTGACATTTTAATATAATATTCGTATTTATGATATATGTAACCTGCTGAATAAATTTTAAAATGAGATATTTCCATACAAAAATGTGATAAAAAACGCAAGAGAAGATATGAGAAAAAATGATGAAATTTGCTCATTCTGCTAGACGATCGCCTTAACCACAACACCAATACTCACAACAATACATCAGACCTGATGATGGTCATTGCAACGGGATCCCTAACGTCGGCCAGAAAGGTCGTAAAAACACGGCATGATATCCCAGAAGATCCAAACCAGAAAAAACAATATTAAATATTAAACGGCATTTTTTAAATATCAAAATAAAAATAAATGCGAAAAAGGCTAATTCGATGTCAATTGTTTGGTCAATTTAAATTTTTTAAGTCATCGCAAAGTATACAGGGTTATTGGAAAAATATTAATAACCTCGCAGGACTATATTCCTGCCTTTGCTTATGAGTCAAAAATGTTTAAGCAGCCATGACCTGGTATCAATAGTTTTGGAGTTATGCAATATCAAAGATCGCATATTTTTTCAATATTTCTGATTTAGTTTTTACAAAACGTTGAAATTCCATTACAGTAATTTATATGGATTACGAAAAATTCTTGGGTTTCAATACAAGTTAAAAAAATGATAAAAACCTTGCAGAAATTCCAATAGGATTTTTTTCCAATTGTAATTTAAAGGTTTTTATTATTCTCTTTAACTTGCATTTAAGGAAATGAATTGTTCAAATTTGATATAAGTTAATGTAATGATAATCCAACGTTTTATAAAAATATAAGTCAGAAATATTGTAAAAAAATATGCAAACTTTGATGTCGCATATCTCCATAACATGTTCATGGTTGTTTGAACATTTTCGACTCATTATTAAAGTAGGAATATAGTCCTGCGAGGTTATTAATGTTTTCTAAATAACCCTGTTTATGAATCTAAATATTATAAATTATTATATAAAACGCTTTAATCGTATTTGATGGTTCATCCCGGTATATGCAGACTAAATGAAACAGTGTTGACTCTCCTCTCTCTCTCTCACTCGGTTCTCGGCACTCTCCACAGATTTAGCAGTAGGCCATTGGCTGTGGAAGTTACATAGCATTCGTGTGTTGCATCATCGACGGAATGAGACGTTATGAAATTTTTATCTCATTATAATCATTTTAAGAATATTTATTATATATATGACTAGCTGTCGTACCCGGCCTTGCACGGGTTATGGATTAAGTTGAAAATAAATGTGTGGGGGGAAACAAAGGTTTGATTCGAACGGTATACATTTGCATCGAAAATATTTCAGGGGGAGGAGAAGAGGTAAAAGGGGATGTCACCTTTGTTACCCGCCGGGTCCTAAAGAATAAGTTTACAAATTTTGAGTCCGATCGGTCAAATGGTACAGATTTGCATTGTAAATATATCAAGAGGAGGGGAAGGGGTAAAAGAGGAGGGAGAAATGTTGCCTTTGTTACCTGCCGAGTCCTAAAGAATAAGTTTCCAAATTTTGTGTCCGATAGAGAACGGTAGAGATTTGCATCGAAAATATGTCAGGGGTAGGGGGAGGGGTATGAGGGGAATAGGGGGAAATATTGCCTGTGTTACCCGCCAGGTTCTAAAGCATAAATATGCATAATTTGAATCGAATCGGACAAACGGTGTGGATTTGTACAGAGAACAGACGGACAGACAGACAGGCAGATAGATCTTTATATTTTCTTTCATATTGAATAAGTAATCACTTAGAATAGATACATCATGTACTTAACTATAGAAAAAATATTTGGTTACCACCGGGATATGAATTCAATACTTGTTCTAACCGGGGAATTGGGATGCCAGTTAATAATTATGAAAAATTTGTATAAAATATAAATTTACATATATTCACATATTTTAAAGATTTCAAACATTTCATTTTAAGTTAATTTTATTTATTTATTATTTTGAATTTCTACCAACACGGAATGCGCATCGTATCGATATTCTAACTATTTTCAAAATAAGCTTAATACGTTTGTGCTATGAAAATAGGACTAACTCACTGGTGTCCTGGAATGGGGCTCGAACTACCGACCACCAAATCACTAGGCAAGTGTCATCACCACTACACCAATAAGCTACAAATTTGATTGACATACAACAAAATGATTGTCGATACAAATATTATGTTGTACGATTTTTTATGTTCTAAAAATTTATGTTATTTGCGAATTGCCATGAATTCAAAAAATGTTAAATACTTAATCAAAACATCATTTAATTCTTAAAATCCTTATCATCCAAGACTTTTTATTTTATACCAGTCTTTGAAGTCGGCAAATAAAGAGAAAATTAATCAAAATACATTAAAGATGTCTCTTAGAGACGAAATTATATTTTTTATGGGAAAGTGGGTATGGAAAGTTTTTTTTGGGTGTTCATGTGGCTAACGACTTAAGACCTATCGTAGGGCTGGCTGAAGTGATTACTTTACACAATAGAACGTTCACCATTTAAGCCAGCCGTACGATAGGTCGTAAGGCCTATGAACACTTCCATACCTACTTTCCCATGAAAAATATTATTTCGTCTCTTTCAGACATCTATAATATATCTTGATTAATGATGTTCCCCTGGGATAAAATCAAGTGCTCTGTTCCTGAAGAATTTGGACAAACACAAAATATTCTACAAAAGGATATTAATTTATAAAAAATATGCAAAAAAAAATTAAATTGCTCATTTTGATGCAAACGGGAGGAATCATTTTTTTAAGACATAAAAAATATTAATCTTTTTAATTAAAATGTTTGGAGAACTCACCGATAGATGGCAGGAACAGACAGAAGGCTGCCAACCCGAGCAGTTTCTCTGGAGTCATATTACTTTGGCTACATGGCCAACACCGACCCTATAAAGCACTGACCGAGTCGCCGATTCTGAGTGACCGATTACCATCCAAAGCACCTTTACTAAGGCACCTCGCGGATATCTGAGAACACCGAGGATTCTTCCATTCTAAAGTCCACCATATACGCAATGTCACTGTCAGAATTGAACACAAAAAATATTATATTTTACTGTTGAGTATTTGAATGTAAACGATTTTCTCACTCGGAAATGTGTTTGATAAGTCCATCTGAAAATAAAAATAATCTTATTTTAATTAACAAATAATGAAGATATTTTTTTTTACAATTTAAAAGAAATAAGAGATGCCAACACGGAATGCGTGTCGCATCAATATTTTTACTATTCTCAAATTAAGCCTATGCTATGAAACAGGACAAATTTTCTGGTGTCCTGGAATAGGGCTCGGACCACCGACCACCAGATCACTAGGCAAGCGTCATGACCACTAGACCAACAAGCTACTCAATATTGTAATGAGATAAATAATCGGAAGGAATTACACACTATCGAAATCTCACGAACATTCTACAACACTCTGAAATCGACTGGAACGTTCTCGTAATCATTTTGAAGGAATGCTATAGGTAATTGAACAATTTTAAGCATTCGATAACCAACACGTTTTATATAAAAATGGGGAAGCAAACACACGCGGAACAGTCATTGCTTGATGTTTGATGAGTGCGATACTACCAGCGAAGTAGTGTGACCAGCACCTGTAAAACCGAGTGACAGATATTCGGGTGGAGTATTTACGTGCGAAATTGAGCAGAATATTCACGAAAGTGATTGATGCAATAGAAACGGCGTAATAAGTGTTCCACAAAAAAATGACGAGATAAATAGTGCAAATTAAGAAATTGGAAAAAAGTGTGAAAAATTTTAGAAACATTAAGTAACCTTTTAAATTAAAGAATATTTCTCCAATTAATCGTGACTTCGGTGATACGTAAAAACATAATTTATTTTTAGTGTTTTATTTTCTTCGCATAGTAACGTGCTGTGACAATATTTTTTGACAGTATTGGTTTTTCTCCGTACAAAACTTATTACACATTATAAAACATTTATTGGTTTGATCAACGATTTATTATTTACTACTGTGTACTTCTGGCGCGCATCGAAAAAACATTTTTTATTATAAATTATGAAAAAGCCTTGCATCATCACTATTCATCGGTTCCATGCGTATGCGTCCGCGATTATCAATATTCCAATAAATAATTTTAAACCAAACCAAAACACACCAATTATTTTTGTCTAAGTTATTTTACATACATTTAAATTTCTTTTCAGGTAAATATACTTCCATACTTTCCTAACAGAAACTAAGGCGAAAAATATTTAATGACTTCCATACTTTCCTAACAGAAACTAAGGCAAAAAATATTTAATGATTAATTAACAAACAATTAAATGCGTGCATCGATTTCATTTAATCTTATTATTTATATTATAGATTATTAGCTTATTCTTCATGACTAGCTGTCATTAAATTAAGAACGACGTTAGGGTAAAATGCAAAAATAATATATAAATAAAACAGTTAGCTCAATAACATGTTATAGAATACATGTTTCAGAATTAAAAGACTGAAACTAATAAGAGATAAAATGCGAAATTAAAACTTCAATTGAAGTAGCGATGAATATAATCAAATTATTTTATTTGTGAAGATGCATTATTTTGTGTTTTACTTATCTCACTGTTTCCACTCGAGAATTGCTGAGAGGATGGAGCGCCGTACTCTTCCGTCCTGACATACAACTCTCACGTTATACACGTTCTTACATGTTGAAGATGCATGCGAAGATGTATGAATGATTTTAACAGGCCCATATTTTACAGGCCAACATCTTTTATCATACACCTTTCTTACAATTATTTCTTCATTAGTTGTTCAACATGTCCAATCTATCCTTTATCCCATTATAATATCCCTATCCAAATTAAAGCGATCCTTTTTTGATTATATTCTTTATGCAAAGATTTGCTTTAAATTATTTGCTAATATCTTCATTCTTTATATATCATAAATGGATTTTCCACAGCATTCACTTGACTTTCATTCCTCTTCTGACAGCTCAAGGCTTCACTTCCATATATAAGTGTCAGTACCAGAATTTAATTGTTAACCGCTAGTCCTTCCTCGGTAGAAATAAGGGTTTACAGACTTTGCATACAAGTTATACGGAATCACAATTTGATAAATTTGAAATTTTGGAAATAAGAAAGTAAATAGTAAATTGTAATGTAGTATATTATATTATATAGAATATTGGAATAGTATATTGTATAGAAATTTTGGAAATAAGAAAGTAAATAGTAAATTGTAATATAATAATAAATTGTAAAGTAAATAATAAATAGTAAATTGAATGTTATAAATAATAAGGTCCTTTTTGCAAATAGTCATCTTTTAAATTTATTTTCATGTTAAGTAGGTACTTTATATTATCATTTTCCATATATAACTTTTTAATATTTTGATCTATACTTCGATTTTTAAATTTAATTTTTGTTATCCTGACGAAGAAGCCATTGACTTCGAAACATGTTGAATTTTTTCAATAAATAAGTGGTTTTTACAAAGTTAATTTATATAAATCGAAATATTTTATGTTTATATTACTTATCATTAAAAATACAATAACATAACTTCTATATTTATAAAGTTTTCGTGTTTTATTACTAAAAATTACGAACATATAAATAAATATTAGAAGGGTGTAACGGGTTATGCCATCGTTAATAAGAACAGCACGTTTTGTGTGTTTGGTATCAACAAAAATCGATAGAGGCGTAAGCGAAGCGAATGCGAAAAGGAACACACCTATAGCAAAAAGGGCTGTGATCACAGAATGGTATTTACCTATTCCACGTACCCGAACCTCCTACGTGACCCTTTCTTAACCTTACTCATATTATTATAATTGTTTTATATCACACAATATCATTATATTATAGCCAATCTACGTAATGAAGGCGTAGGAATATTGTCGTGCTGAAGATTGGCGCATAAAAACGTTTTAAGAGAGATTCATTCATATTACTTCCAATATTCGATTTTTCATATATCATTTTACGATAACATATGTAGTAGATTCTTAAAAAAATAAAATATTCGAAGGCAACAACTGCCTTCCATAACATAAATAGTAGGACAGCCATTAGATTATTTTTGTGTATAAAATTCAAATTTAGTTTAAGATATAAGATAGGTATATAATATAGATTAATCTAGTTAAAGGGGATGGTGTCTGGGATGGATATTTTTCACAGTGTTTTAAAGAGTTAAATATGCCAAATATATAAGTAAATGTCTCCTTGTCCATAAATAAATAAAAATCGAACTTAGTAACATAAAAGAAATTGCCACTAATAATTCTTATAACCCAAAATTAATTGACGGCATATTAAATAAAAAAAATCTAAAAAAAAGATTTCATGGATCAAAAATTTACTCAATGCTGCTAAATGACAGTGAGAAACAATGCAGAACATTTTTATTTGCTAGGAATCAAAATTTTAATTTAATAATTTAAAAAGCTCTAAAAACAATGCAGCCAGCATTTTATACACTTATATATAGGTCGACCGTAATCAAAAGATCATTCCCTTGCTTTGCCCGGTAAGAAGAAAGCGGGGTAAAGTTGCTTGGAAAGCCCGTATTACAAGCGTCAGTATGATATTTCAAATAAATATACATTTTTTAGTTTAAAAAAGGTAACTTACTTACTAGAAAAACTTCTTTTGTGTTCATTTTTTGCATCGTAAAAACAAGTGTTTTTTGCGCACATTCTTTTGAATGCGGTCTAGCTATAATAACGTAAGGATTGTTACAATTTTTACAATGGCAAAACTTAAAGAAATATATTGAAATTAGAGTCAATGAACACTTGAGATATCTTTACAACAATACAATTATTCAGAATTCGTGAACCAACTAAGGGATCTTATCACTATTTCGATTTAAATACTGGTTTAAAAATTTTATACACACACGTTAGGGGTTTTTACTTATACGACCTAGAAATATTAAAAATTTGGAAATGTATAAATATAATATTTATATAATTAAATATAACAACATATGGACCGAAAAATTACTCATACACAGGGCCTTAAATATTTAACATATTACAAACAGACTTCCCGGAAATCAGAATATACTAAATAAAAAAAATAAAAGCTTTAGCAAACAACTGGCTTACCTCCAAAGGTGAAAATTTACTTACTGTAATTGCATAATAATGTCTACAAATAAAAATATATACGTATATAAATAAATAAATAAATTAAGGAAAATATAAAATAATCTTAAACAAAACTTTAACCCTTTTTACATTAAACAATTATTCTACACATATTTACACTTGGACTTATGACTCACTCAACTTTCACTAACATTGCACTTGATACTTTGTAGATATATAATTACTACCTTATGAAAATAAATATTACCCTGGAACAGGCGTAGCCTAGTAGAGTGGCATAATCCACAAATTTAATTTAAAAAAAATGTGTAATTTATCTTATATTTTATTGTTAAACTAGTATTAAGTACCTTTATTTGTAAACAAGGATTTTTTGAAATAAATAAAAAAAAAAAATAATAAAAACTTAAATATTATAAGCTTTGTGAATTCCCATCTCTTAATTAAACCAGATTCCATTACAATTACTTTGTAACTACTTAATTTTGTAACCACGCCTCTTCTAACCCCCACCCCTACTATAACTAATCTGTCTAGACTTGAACATAAATTTATTACATTTATTGTCCTGAAGAAAGGAGCATCGCTTCCGAAACATGTTTAATTTTATTAACAAAGTTTGAGTGTGGTTAAAATAAAGAACTTATTATTTTATTTACAAAATGGTGCCACAAAGGAAATTTGAAAAATTGTAAATATTAATTTTTAAGCTACTAAATATTACAATTCATCAAATAATACGCAATGCATCACTTCTACGATTATAAAGGTTGTATTGCTGAGATGAACAGGCAGCATAAATACAGCTATAGTTCATCGATACAAATAATTTATTGATTTAAAAAAAAACAAAGGAAGCGTGTAGTCATTAAAAATAAAAGTTACTTTGTTTCGTGGAAACAAAAGCACTTAAGACGTTAAGTGGGCCCGATGTAATGCTCCAGTCGTATACGAAATCGTTCAAGCAGCTAAAAAAGAAACTCAAGTATTTTTTTGTAATTTTCAAGGGTTTTCACCCTCGCTGTTTTCACGTACGCGTCTGTTTTTCCCTTACATTCCAACCTTTCGTTCAAATAAACCCTTAGTAAAAATACGTGGATGACCTGCCTCCGAACTCCCAAGCCATGCTTACTTTCTACACGGGGGCATGACTCCGTATTTTTTTCCCTTTTGATAAAGACGCCTTTCAGTAAGGGTTGTGGGTGTTGCCACAGAAAATGAAAAATTCAGAAAATCAATGAAAAAATATGAACGTAATAGAAATTAGAAAAATGATCGAAGGACAACCACAGGGGATAAAGTGGATTTACTTAGAATTTATATCCATTTACGGCAGAAATTTATCATCTAATTAAAGACAAGCAGTGTACAACACTAGTGCATTAGTGGTGTAATTCAACTGACATGATAAGTTCATTAAAGCATTCCAATTACATATATACACAGGCAAATTAGTACATTTAGGAGACTATACTAAGGTATATTCGACCTCACATTGAATTTTAATCAACAATATGGTCATCCACATATAAATTTAACTTAAACAGATTCGAAAACGTTCAAAAAAGTTTTCTTAAGTAATATTAAATACAAATTTAATTTACAATAACTAAAAACACTTTTCTTTGTATTAAACCACGATATATTATTGTACCAATCGGTTTCGCTTAAACTTAAGCTTCATCAGGACAACTTAATAACTGATTTAATTTGAATTTTAACTATTTGGACTCAACTCAATTTCATAAATTAGACACTCTTGAAAACAGGCGAATATTATCAGATTAATTCTTCATTTTCCAAATAATTCACAACCTTATTGATTCTCCTGAAATAACCAGCTTACTATCTTTCCACAACCCACCTACCAGACAGTACCTCTTTTCCCTTCCAATTTATCATACCAATAATAAGAAATCCTCTGCCATCCCACGCATATGCTTTGATTATAATAACCTTTTGAATTTAATAGATATTCTGAATATTAAATATGAAGAGTATCGTCATATGGTGAAGCAGATACTAGAAACTCGTCCCCCTCCCTGACCATGTGAATTATATACATTAAGAACCCTTTTATGTTTATGATAAAGTTAAATGTGCGTGTTAAATCACTTAACTGAGACTGTTAAATTGCTTGAAATGTCATTCATATCAAATTTATTTGTCTATAATTATATCTATTTGTGTCATTCTTTAATTGTGGGAGATATTTAACTTTTTTTCTGTATTTTGTCCTACCAAGCAATTATGTCTCCCTGTTGGATGACCTAATAAAATAAAAAATATGTCTGTTTGATTAAACGTGTGTATATATTAGATGCGTACACGAGACATATCAATATTTTTTTATTTTCATACATGCTAATCTATTGTGCTATGAACAGAGGACTAACTCGGTGGTCTCCTTAAACGAGACTCAAATCCTACCAAAACACACGGCAAGCGAGTGTTTTTACCACTAGACCATCAAGCTACTCAAATGGAGAACTTTTTGATAAGAAGATTCATGACGAGGTAAGAAGAGTGTGGATTTTACTTTATCTGCTTTTAAGAAGACACCCACGAGGAAATGCCATGACTTTTGGTTCTTTAAAATGCAAGGTATTAAGAAAGGACAGAATATCGTATGGAAAAAATGGGTTATATCAAATGAAAGACGGGAGTACAAAGTCAGAATTTAAATATAATAAAGATCAACGGTCTTCTTTATTTTTAAGGGATATTTAAAAATATATTAAATGAAAAAAAATGTTGTTATTATTACTCCGATGATTTTGTTTAAATCCGATGAAAATGTTAAATTTTTCCAAAACCCTGATCATTTTTATGTAAAACTAATGTCTAACCTATAAAGTTTCTTGTATAATTTTTTAATTAAGGTAAAAAAAATCTCTTAACTTAGTATAATTTTTAACAACTAAAGTAACAAGTAAGTTGAAATTCTGCATCATCAGATAAGCATCTATCAAGTTACCTTAAGGGCGTGTTTTTTTAAGATTACCTCGGTCAAAAATATAATAATTAAAATATATTTCTAAAAATGAAATGAAATATTAAAGTTATACCCTTTATTAAACCTTAAGCGGAATCTTTAGCTTATTTAGAAAATTAGTTTCTTTAACTTGATATGGTTACCAAATAATAAATAATAGAATAAAATTATCAATACATAGTATAAAATGAAGTCCCCGGCCAGCGTCTGTCCCTCTATCTGTCAGTCTGTATGACGGCGCTAATCTCGAGAACCACTGAACGGATTTGTATGGTTTTTACTGTTATGATTTGCATCTTTTTAGAAAGATTTAAATGTATTAAAAATTGCCCTAGCACATATAGGAGCTGAGCATTAACAGTATCAGGAAAAAATTTGCCGCTAAAGCGCTCTCATGGAAACGTTGCCTAATCCATTAGAGATATAAAAAAATCGAGGAGCAAAGAATGGTGTAAAATTAAATTATCTAAAAAAATCAATGAGAGCATATATCTATATTTTAAGGATAACTTACGTCAACCATTTTTGTGTATAAAATTTCATCAAATATATAAACTAAGGTGTAATTGTAAGGTAATTTTTCAGCAATTTTGACCAATTCATTGTTAATCCTTATCAAATTAAAAATCTTATTAACCTTAAGCATTACCACAGATCTCATTTGTCCTTTTTTTAAATTTTTTATTTATTTATTTATTTTATTGTTTATTTACATTTGTTAATACAAGTTACTAATAACTGCCACACTAGGTAAAAACCTGTTCAGCGGCAGTTATTCTCATATTTATGATGTTTATGTAATATTAACAAATGACAATTAAAGAAAGTATAAGCATAAGAATGAAAGTAGATCAATAATAGTAAAGTAAATCATAGGAATACCTAAGTCTAAAAGAAAAAAAAAATATATATTCATACAAAATTAAGATAAGAATTGAAGTAGTTACAAAAATAAATATTGTATTAAAGTATACTTTAAATTATATAAATCAGTTTTTGCCAATTCAGAGGTCAAGGGAGGATCACTTCTTCAGCATACCTTTGACCTGATATTTTTATAAACTTAGTAATATGATGTTTAAAAGTTTTGTGTAGAGTTATTTCTTTAGTTTCATTAGGTAACTTGTTAAAAACAAGCGGGGCAGTGAAATTAAATTCTCTTTGCCCGAAAGACGTTTTTCTTTTAGGTACCTCGAAATTAATTGTATTTGCCAGCCTTGTAACCCGTGTTTGATGTGTACGATTAAAATTTACCTCGTCCTTGTGGAATTTTATAAGTATGGTTTTATGGTATAATTGTCTCGGGTGAAGAACGTTAAATATTCTAAACAAATCATCTGAAGGAAACATTCTCGATTTCTTGGTGATTATACGCATGATGCATTTTTGTGGTTTTGTCGGCGATTCCATGACTGACACCCTCCCCATCCAATTATGCCATAGGATAATAGGGATTGAGTGATGGAACAATATATAGTCCTTTACACCAAATCATTAAATTTAAAATCTTTAAAGATATTATGACGAGATTAAACTGTACTAGGTGAAGCCGGGCAAGGTCGCTAGTAATAAATAATTAAATTTTGTTTTAAGCCCTATTAAATTTTGATGTAAATATTCAACATGTTTCCGGGGAGATGTTCCCTTCTTCAGGAGAATGAATGTACTTAAATTAATGTCCAAGTATAGATACATATCGGCATACAGATTTAATATGGTGGGAGCGCTTAGAGGGAGCGTGGTTATAAATAACGTAGGTACCAAAGTAATTATGTATAATGGAGAAAGGAATTGAAAAATTCATCATATAAATTTTCAGGTGTGTTCAATTATATATATTAAATAAATCGGAAGAATATCAAAGAATATTGCAGCTACGACATCTATGTAAACTTTGTAATGAGAAGGACAGAAAACTCTAGCAAAGTCTATTAGAATCTTTGAAAGAAATTGATTTAGAACATACATACAACTTTCAAAATTTTGTTAATGTGTGGATGTTTTTACGGTGAAATTGGTGAAGGTTGCATTGTGTATAGTGATCACAAAAGCCAGCTCACATAGTTAATAAGCCCTATAACGACTTCCATAAACATTTTACAAATAAATAACTTCATCTCTATGAGACTTCTATACTTAATCTTAATTAATAGTTATCCTTCTATGGACAAAATCCAGTAATATTTCGAAATTTTCGTGATTTACTTTGTAAATAACTATGAATAAAATACAACGTTGTTTACTTCACACAATGACACTTAATTACTTAATTAAACAAATTAATTAAAACGTTTTCGATGCTTACTGCATCATCTTCAGTAATATACTAACTTAAGACTAAAAGACATTTTATCTACTACATGAGGCGGGAGTTGTCGGGAACGGGGGAGTGGTAGGCGGAAAGTGAAAGTTGAGATAACGTGGAGGTGTTGCATGTATGCAAAAAAGGAAAGAAATTGGAAATCTTGGAAAATATAGGAATTCATCTAAATAATGATAAGGCCTTAAACATACAAATACCACTTATTATATCCCCCTTCTAACCATACTAGCCCCTCCCCAGCAACCACTTTCACTTTCCGCCTACCCCTCCCCCGCTTCCGACAACTCCCGCCCCATGTAATAGATGAAATGTCTTCTAGTCTTAAGTTAGCATATTACTGAAGATGACGCAGTAAGCATCGAAAACGTTTAAATTAATTTGTTTAATTAAAGTGTCATTGTGTGAAGTAAACAACGTTGTGTTTTATTAATAAAATCCAGTAATTGTGTTGTCAATATATACATATAGAAATACCATTTAATTGTATCTATTGTACCTACCAAAAATATTTTTCGCCCAAGAAAATATAAGACCTAGCTAATAGATCGTTGAAAACACTTGAAACGGAGTCCGTTTTGTGACATAAAAGAGAAATACGCAATAACACAGCGCTCACCTGGAACAATGGCAGATAAGAGATATTCCTGGAGAATTTCTGGATCATTCGAGGCAACTGTGCCAACCATTGAAAAAAACCTTCATTTTTATGTGCGTCTTTATTGTTATGTGTAATTCTAGGCGAGAGGGAATTGCTTAAATAAAGTCACTAGTAAATTATGACGGTGACGGCAGCACCCGACTGGTACGTCGTATGAGGAGCTAAATTTTTACCTTTTGAAATTCTGATATTTTATTTCTTTATTTTTTTTTCTTTTTCTTTGTAATCATTAAAATATGTTTGCCAAATTTTAATTTATCAATCATTACTCCTAAATGTTTTATTTCTTTCTTTTATTTCTTTACCTCTTCAATTTCTTCATTATTTATTCGCAATGAATACATTTTACTTTTTCCTTTATCAATTATCATGGATTTGCTTTTGGAGACGTTTAATTTTAATTTATAACTATTAAACCATGTAGCTATGCGTTCTAGTTTATTTTTAATTTTATAGACACATTCATCAGTATTTTTCCAGCTATGTATATAAATGTATCGTCTGCAAATAATTTTATTTCCCAATTCTCAAGATATTTTGTTATGTCATCCATACAAATGATAAATAATATTGGACCCAACACTGATACCTGGGGGACACCTTTTTCAATTAGTAGTGCAACGAAAACAAACAAGTATCTTCAAAACAATGTTATTTGTTTTCAACGAGTTCAATAGTTAAAAAACCGGTAAAATGGGAGTGAATTGACTTAGATTGGCAAATTATATAAAAGAATGGCATTCATCGAAAATCCTTGTGAATTCTTATATTCGTGCGTAAAGAATGATTAAAAATTTTATAATCCGTGAAAATACCTTTATCATTATTCATAAAAAATATACTGACATCACTAAGTTGACGTATAAATTTCAAAAGCTGCTATTTTTAGAAAAATATATAAATTTATTTCTTTAAATTTTCTTTATGATATTATTTTATCTGGTTTTAATAATATCCTTACATACAAAAACCAGCAACCATAAAAATAAAAATAAAAATGCCTGTATTCTTGAACAATTTTTTTTGTCCGCAGGAAAATTGGATAATTTTTTCTAGAGTTCGTGAGGGAAAAACTACGGGTCGACGAGCTCCGTTCTTTATATATACATCGATAACTTTCCTTTTCTAAATTTAAGTTCGTAGTGTAAATGGAACACGTAATTGATATAAATTGCAGACTTCATGTCGTAAAAGAATCTGTAATGTAAAAAGGATCATAAGCGAGGATCCCTTATATTACATTTCCTTACCGAGTATATTCTCTTTTAATACCCTTTCTTATCTCCAATAGTTTCACCGAAGCATATGAAAAGACCCTTATTTTTTCAGGGTAAATAATATTGGTGTAATCAACTAAATCGCTGAAGTCACTACTGGTATATCAAATATAAAGATGACTAACTCTAATCCGTCAAATAACGATACTTTAAGATGTCGGTTCCTTATGAATAAATATTTATTTATTTTATTAAAAATACGTAAAAAAAAAAATTTAAAAAAAAATTGTAAAGAAGTTACGGACGTTACAACAAGTTACGGACGGAAGACAGACATACAGACAGATGGATGGACGGACGGACAGACAGAACGAAATAATTATAAAAATGGGATGAGAAAGAAGCGAATCACAATCTAGCTGCCTCACACCATAATTGTAACGTACTCATCATCATGAAACATTCATTTTTATGTTAAAAGTACAATAAACATTCTCACCATGCTTAAAATGACATCCTGAACACATTTAATATCGCACATTTTTTATCGCTTATACCTGCTTTCATTTATTTTTTCGTCATGATACTAGAAAAGTATAGAGGGAAAATCTCCAGAGAATTGTTTTTTTAGCAACCTGCAATTGTAGTAAGCACTAGAACATTGATTTTTATTATTCAGAAAATATCAATAACTGACCTATTATCGTGTTGATTCTCCTTAAGAATATTATAGATATTGGAAGAAGCCCTCTTAGAAAAATTTACAATAAATTTGCTTGTAATAATTACATATATTAAAAAACATGTAAAACTACTTTGATCACTGCTTGTATTGTTAGTGACTTATACAGCTTCTTTCAATATGTGATTAGTTTTATAACGCCAAGTTTTTCACGAGCGTTTTTTGTTTCTATTAATACTCGATATACGTTTTTCATCCTTTCCTCATTTATACGGTCTACATACACAGACCATTTGAAGAGAGACTCATTCATACTTGTTTCGAACCTTTAAGGCTTATATTAAAACTGTTAACGTGTCTCTAACACCCGAAAAAGCCAGATACTTCGGGGATATTTACTGTTTTTGATGCTTTCAACAACACACAACACAGCCATTATATATTTTTTTCATCATCCCTTACTCCTTACGATCAGGACCTTTCTTAATTATCCTGACTTTGCAAAAATTCTTTGCTACTCACCTATCATGATTCACTCCTCACTAGTTCAATCTTCACCCCTTCGTATAAAATGTATCTACACCTAAGCTATATCGATCGCATTTCCAACACATAGAGTCTCGTTTCATTTTTATTTTACCGATTTCATTGTTCACTTCCATATATTATTGTTGGCACCAGAACTGCATTAGCCGTAGTTACTTTGAATGGAGAGTCTGTTTTATCAAAATAAAAGATAGATGTCAACATCCAAACTAATGCACATTGTAGTGCTGCTATTGTAGATTCCTATCATTGCGAACAAACTTTAAAAGTAATTTAATAAATAACTTTTTAGTTTTTTGGCATTATTAATTTTAATGCACAGTTTAGCTAGAATCCTAGATATTTGTCCACTTAACTGTAGGATTAATAAAATCATTATTAAATTAATTATTATTCACGTAATAATTAATATAAGCAAACTACTTAACTAATTAATATAATATTAGGTCCTTACATATGAAATTGGCGTTTTGCCGTACTGGCAAATTTGATCTCAAATATCTTCTCTTTGGTTAGGAATTCCAAATCCAAATTTATACAGCTATTTACTCATGTATTTGTGTTTTGAAAATTATAATTCATTTGTTTTTTCCTCAATTGTTTTTTTCTTTGCGTCACTCAGTTTACAAAATGAAAAACTTGAAATATCGCGTTATTTACGAGTACGAGTTCCACCGTGGCACCAGTGCTGCAGAAACGGCTCGAAGGATTAATGATGTGTATGGCGACGGTGCCGCAAAAGAAAACACAGTGCGTTTTTGGTTCCAACGTTTTCGTTCTGGAAATTTCGACCTGCAGAACAAGCCCCGTGGACGGCCGGAGACCAAAGTTGATAATGAAGAATTGAAGGCTATTGTGGAAGCGGATCCATCGCAAACCACATCCGAGTTAGCTGCAGGCTGCGGTGTTAGTGATAAAACTGTTTTAATCCACTTGAAGCAAATTGGTAAGGTGAAAAAGCTTGAAAGGTGGGTACCTCACGAATTGAGTGAAGCAAATCAACAAACGCGCGTTGACTGCTGCGTTGCATTACTCAACCGGCACAATAATGAAGGGATTTTAAATCGAATCATTACCTGTGATGAAAAGTGGATCCTGTACGATAATCGGAAGCGCTCATCGCAATGGCTGAACCCTGCCGAACCAGCCAAACCATGCCCCAAGCGAAAATTGACTCCAAAAAAGTTACTTGTTTGGTGGACTAGTGCTGGTGTCGTTCACTACAGCTTTCTTAAATCTGGCCAGACGATTACGGCAGATGTCTATTGTCAGCAACTGCAAAACCATGATGGAAAAGCTAGCTGCTAAACAACCGAGGCTGGTTAATCGCTCTAGGCCACTGCTGCTTCATGATAACGCTAGACCACACACTGCACAACAGACGGCTACCAAATTAGAGGAGCTTCAATTGGAATGTCTAAGACATCCACCGTACTCTCCGGACCTTGCCCCAACAGATTACCATTTTTTTCGAAATTTGGATAACTTCTTGCTAAGGAAAAAATTCAACTCCGATGGGGCAGTCCAAACCGCCTTCAAAGATTTTATTGATTCCCGTCCGAATGGTTTTTTTAGTAAAGGGATCGATGAACTACCTATGAGATGGCAAAAGTGCATAGATAGCAATGGTACATACTTTGATTAAATAAATATATTATAATAAAAAAAAATCGGGTTTATGTTCCTCCCATACTAAACGCCAATTTCATACGTAAGGACCTAATAATTATTATATGCATTACAATATCAAGGCTATTTTAATATATCAAATATGAATCGAATTGAAAAACACTGTTTTTTTCCAATGTATATTTAATTTAATTGTTAAAACGTTTTCAAGATCACTCTCATTATCAATGACAAGTTTTCAACTAAATAAAAAACATTTATAGACAGTATTTACAGGGATTGGGTGTACGTAATTATGGTGAAGTAGGGGCGGGCTTAGAATGGATAGGAGTGGGGAGGTCACGGGTGGTATTTTAATGTTAATTATATTTTTATTAAAGAGTTAAGTTTTTTACTACGGTCGTTAGACATATTTAACTTAAATGGTTGTAGATATTCTATACGAACCATATGTTGACAAGACAAAAATCAACAGAACCGCACCTTATACCCAGATTAGTGAGGGAGCCCATTGAAATATACAAACATCCCAATTTCTATAGAGATGACAGTTACAAACAATAATGTATTTGGCGACCTGTTCTTACGACATTGATTCAGCTCTTGAGAGATGACGCAGTAAAGTCCGCCGACGTAACTAGTACATATTGCACACTGGCGACCTCTATTGTAGAAGAAGTGAACACTCCACAAAAAGTGCATATAATTTACGCCCTCGAAAGCAGTAATCAGTCCGTCCTCTACCTCCGCGGGTAAAGGTCGTCCTCCTGATGACGTTAAATAAAGAATATTCGAATTCCTTAAAGGTATTGTTGTTGCCAAACAATACCTTTAAGGAATTCGAATACTTTTTTCCAATCAAAGCCTAAAAGATTTATAGTACGCCGAGGTATTTTATTTTTCATATAAATGCTAATGCTCGGATCAGATTTTTATTACTTTATATTCAACTTTTGACAGAGTTAAACGGATCTACCAGAAACGGAATAATTTTTCTAGTCAAAAATATACGAAGTTCTTCGGAAAATTGAAAACGTGAATAATATTTTATACGAAAATTTGTAAAATACTCGTATATATCAGCGATCGCGAACTTGTGACACACGTGTCACGAAATAACACGCGGAATATTGACGGAGATATGTCGACAAGGTTCGAATTTCGTTTCCAAAGATTTTAAAAACTTTGACTATTTTTCATCACGTTGAAAGATGAATCATGTTTTTTCTAATGGAATGTGACGTTCAATCACTTAATTTAGTTAAAAATGTGTTGTATTACTATGAAAACCTATATTAAGAAAGATAATCGTCGACGAATTTACATGAACATTTAGATGTTTCGGTGAAGATTCATTTGTTTTTTGGGGTAGTATTTAAAATTAACAACTATCGAAGCTTCTTCTTCCAAAACAGCAAAATAATTTTGTAGTTAGTTAACTAAGTTTTTACCACATTTATATTGAAAATATCAACATTTTTCAGAGCCCATGGCCCGTTCGTCAGGATACAATCAATTGTACACTAACAAAATTAATTTCAAAATTATCTATACTTCGATTTTTGAACATAATTTTGTTAGTATACAATTGTATCCTGACGAAGAGGTCATGGGCTCTGAAAAATGTTGATATTTTCAATACAAATGTGGCAAAAACAAGTTTATTTTTATTAATTATATTAAATTATGGAATCGTTAACTCCAAAACCAAAAAATTGCATTAAAACAATTTAAAAAAAGCTTTTACTATGATATACCTTTCCAAATATACTTGAAGCAAACTATCGCCATTTCCAATCATCCTTCCATCCCTAAACATACCAAGAGCAGACTCGTCATCAGTCATCTCTTCGAGTTCCAACCCACCCATTCAAATCTTTAGCCAAAATTAATCTTTCGCTGTCGCTTTTCATGTCTATGACATCTCTTACACTCGTCAAAAACTCTTTTTTTTCTGAGTTTATAGGGGCATAACCTATATCCAGTAATCTTGATTTTAAAATGGATCCGCATGAGCCTGGCACTAATACACCCACATTCTTCCATGCCAATTTCAACCATTCGCTCAGAAAGCAGCGTTCCAACACCCTGGCATGCTCGGGTGTCCTCTGGGACTCCCGACTACAGTATGAGCAGACGATGTGTTCCATCTCTCCACTTCCTTTCTTCATACTTTCACTTTCACGCAATACATCTAAACATTTACTCTTCAAGCTGTTTCTAATTTCATTCATCTTCCTTTCGATTCCTCTAATATTTCACAAACCAATCCGGCATTCCATCTGTATTCATTATTTCTTAATTTAATCAAATCTTATGTATAAAACATCAAATAATAATTGAACGTAAATGTTCATCATCCCTGATATCTTTATCTTTGTTTGAAAGAGAAACAATATTTATTTTATTATACCAAAGAAATTCTAGTGTTTTTCTTACAAAAAGTACCCCGCTATAAGAGAGGTTTGTATTTTTGTTATTCTGTTGAAGGATTTACATTTTCAAGTGGTAATCGATAGGGAGCTCTAAGAAGAGTGTTCACATAATATAAAAGTATTTGTTTCCATCTTTTAAAAAGTATTATTCTTGGGATGTCCGTTTTTTTAGTATTCAGTATCGTTGTGTTGTTTCTTTCCTCCTCCTTCGTTTTCCATTTTCGAACAAAAATCCACTCAACTACAAGAAATCATTTCCCATTTTCGAACAAGAGTCCACTCAACTATAATAATCCATTAATGTGTTTATATAATTTATCGATGTTAAATTAAATAAAAAAAATACCTACGCATGCACAATGATTACTTTGGGATGAGAAAAGGTCAGTGAGATCAACAAATCCCAATTAAAATAAGTTCGTTGTCTATCCACGTAACTTTGAATAACGTATCATTTTTATAGTATTTTTTTTCCTTTTTTTAACATATCTATAAAGCCTTGGATCACTCCAGGACAGTTTTTCTTTTTTTTTATACCTACATTTTTTGTTTTAGTAACTTTTTTAGCGATTATTTTTTTGCTTAGAAACCAACATGTAAAATTACAATGACAGCTAGTAAAAATAATAAATTAGAGTCTTAATTATTAAAATAAAAAATATTTTTTTTTTAATATTGAGAATCAAAAATATTTTTCAACTCTATTCAATATTCAGTTGCTCTGCACAATGAATGAAATGGAGGAACTTAGTACTCAAGTCTGTGCAACATTACAATCAAACATAATAATTTCACTATCTGTCCGTCCGTCCGTTCATCTGTCTGTCCTCGTAACTTCGTGTAACATCCTTATTTTCGTTAAAATTCACGGCTAAAAAAAAAACGACCGGAAATGGGGATTAAAACCCGGGCCACCAAACCCGAACCAGCCGATTAACGCATGGGGCTACGACCACCTCTCAGCAGACCAAAAAGATGCTATAAATATATACTTATATACTAGAGCTTAGCCAAGACGCGAACCAATGTTCCTTCAATTTTTGACAGGTTACAGCTAGTACATTATATAAATTAATGACTTAAAAGTAATAAAACATTTAATAAGTTGAAATGATGCTTTTGTAAATGAAACATTGTAATGCGTATCGCAGTCACCACTTTTGAACAAATTTGTTTAAGAATGTTATTTGTTTTTCCATGAAAGCAGTTTTTGCTGAAGATAGGCTTCATTAACAATAAAAATATCAACAGACATCAACAACACTAAAATCATCCATTTTTTTTTATGACAACGTATGCTAAATTCTGAACTTTCAAATAATTGGCGTTAGGAATTTATTTTTAAAAATATAATGTGCAGTCTTCCATATTTGTTTATACTAGGCAAAAAAATTAAGGAAATAGATTGATCCTTAATTATCCATGAATTTGCGGTCTTAAAATCAATCTTTAAGTTTTTATTTTTAATTCATTTAAAATATATATTTAAATTGCTGTTATAAATAGGTATTCCAATTTAGTGGTTTGTCTTCTGAATGTTATTTACTTATATGTAGAAGTAGCAATTTATTAATATAGCGCTTCATTTAATGATAGGTTAGAATAAATATATCTTATTTGGATAAAAATAAATTGAAAAAATGAAAGTTTTCTTTGCATTGTATACTATTTCAATTCTTAATATTATTTCATCAGAAATATTATTTTCATTCGTAACATGTGTTTTCTTTGTACTATCTTCACACGAGTTTATTCGAACATGTTAATTGTATTCCTTTATTGTAAGCTAATTATTTTTTAATTGATTAACATTCGAATCATAGGTTTCTTTTCTTGGAATTTTTTATCAATAATTTATGTAGGTAGGTATAGATATTTAAAAAATATTATCTTGCAAATATAAAATTTATTTTATCCATAAATGAATTATTTGTAAATATGTATATACATATAACAAAAATGTTAATTGTTTTAAATGTGATATATGTGAGAAGCAAAGATTGCAAATTAGGATCCTGAACCGATAGCGAGCAAATTATATTAACCTATGCCTAAGTGTGGAGAACACTTACCATTGTGGCATTCTCTTTTCATGACCAACTCACCTTACACACTCACGCCCATACATATCATTCATTCTCTTCGATAATAGTCTTCTTAGAATACAGTATAAAAGGAGAACCTTAAAATTTAAAAAAAAATAATATATATATAGTTAAATATTCCTTAGCGACTTTGTATCTTCAGTTGGTTAACTTTTAGTCCTCACTTTCCAGCAAGAAGCTTTGCTTCCATACTTCAGTGAACAGAAAGGATAGAACGCCTGTCTTCTCTATTCTGACAACTTTTGCCTGCCTTGCTTGCCTCGCTTGAAATCATTCTTGAGTACTAACTTTACTTACAGTTCTATCTCCAATGTGTGGTTTACATGACCAAGACTGATATTTTAGTGACGATTTTTTATTTTTGGTACGATCTAAATTTCCATCACTGTCAAAACTTCTCGATATTTCTCGAAGACAAAAAACGCTATGAAGCAGTCTAGGACACACTGTCTGGAGCAATCTCGTAAACGCTGGAAGGGTTGAGAGAATACTTTTAATGGAAAACAAGTCCTTGAACATTCGAGAAACCGACATGTTTTATATAAAAGGACGAAGCGAGTGCCGTGGGGGAATATTACTATTTTGATGTTTGACAAAGCATGTCCACCATAGTAAAACGAAACCGTTGCTTCGGATCAGTTTGGCAGAAGTGACAATGATAAGAAAACAACGAGTTACAATCTGTGAATGAAGAAGTACCTGAGAGCCTATTTGTGAGCGGAATATTCTCAATAGTGATGTAAATTTGGTAACTGTTTTATACCACTAAAACGATACGCATAAATTAAAGAACTGTGCGCAAATTAAATTCGTCTCCAGTGACTTTGTAAATTAATACAAGTTTAAATAATTTTTGGTGTTTTGTTTGCCTCACAAAGCTACGTTCTACGATAATAGATTTAACGCCAGCCTAAATAATAGTGGGCAATCTAAATTACACTGTATGCAGTATGCAATCTGCTTTCATTCTTCTTTTGACATGTCTAAGGGGTCACTTACACATGTCGGCTTTGGTTGTAAAAAATTCACGAAAGTGAAACGAATGCAAGAGAAAGGTTTATTACAAAAGCTGGTGTATATTTTGTTTTAAAAAAAGAAATATTGCCTTGTCTGCAAACAGTGCAAAAACTTTTCCGTTCCCAGAATTCTAAAAAAAATTATCTCTATCAAATGATACTTCCGTTTCAAAAAATGCGGATACGTATTCACTCAATACTTTTCAGGAGCTTTATTTTGCAAGCTTTAAAGCTTCTATAAAAACAAAAACTTAATGGATATTGAATTTCTGATTGCAGTATTAATATTGAAAGTCATCGGAATTTTTCATTTAAAAATGTGTTGCTTTCCGGATTTATTTAACTTATATACTTGAATACAGAGTGCAAAACTAAACTGAACGTTATTTTGCCGTAAGCGTTCAACTCAAAATGGCAATTGAACCTACTAAAACCTGGTGTGTAAATATTTAATTCATTATTGTACATTCTTTATAAGGCTCATTATAGAGATATTTTTATTTTTTGATGGAATTAAAACTTTTATTTTCTTAAATAAAAAAAAACGTTTGACACGTTGAATTGTTTTTACAAAATGTTAGAATATACGAAAAAAAAATACTTATATTGTTCTACGCGGGTCCTGTGTTCTAAGAATTTGATAGAGAATGAAGTAAAAAGTTTCAGCAAGTGTAGAAAACGTTCAACCTCTTAGATGATTTCTACAAAATTTTGATCGTATATTAAAAACTTGCATTTTGCGTCCATACCGCGTTGATATTATAAATCAATATTTCTATTTGCATATTTAAATTATTTATAAATATGAAACTGCAGAAAACAGTTCGACCACTGTTTTTAGTTTAAGAGTTAATTTAACGATGATGGCCATAACTTTGGTTATAAATATATTATTTTTATGAAAACTATAGCACTTAGAGTTTGAACGATTTGAAAACATAATAATATCGTATTAAGCTGCACAGCACTCATTTTTATCATTTTAATTATTAGTTTTTTCAATTGATTCAGCAACATTTTAGATTGATATTTAAAATAATATTGTGTTATCATTTGTATGTATCTACATACATTATTTGATTAATTACACCTACATGCATCGAAAAAACCTTTCGATCGTCAGGGTGTTATATATATATATCAAAATGAATAATGTCTTTTGTTTGAATTTCAGTAATAATATTTAAAAATATTTTTTCAAATAATTTAGAAAAAACAAAAGACACTATTCATTTTGATATTTTGGCATATATATAATACCCTGACGATGGAAAGGTTTTTCTGAAACATGTAGGTGTAATTAATCAAATAATATAAGTAGATGCGTACAAATAATATAATCATTACATATATTTTTTATTTATTTTTATTTATTTACCTTCAACAGGCCAAGAGGCCCAATTAAAGAAGCTAAACAAAACACAAAACACCCAGGCTCGAGTAAATCATGTGGATTAATTGTGACCTCACTGGGAATCGAATTTGGAACCCTCCGTGTGAGAGACCAGTGTAATACCCACTGGGCTACGAGGGCCGCCTGTTTTGTGAGTTAAATGCTTTCTGCATAACTATGTGAAATTTTATTATATTTTGCTTAAAAAAAAAAATTTGATTATATTTTGTAATTAAGATTTCGTTTAAAATAAAATAGATAAATACAAAAGTCATCACGTTTCGTTACATTTTTGATGAATCTTAATATATTATAAGTAATTAATATTTCAGTTTGCGGTGCCATTAGAATGGGAGGCTGTTGACCTCAAAATTGCAATAACTAACGTGTATGCAGTACAAAGCATACTTCAGTATAAAAATCTCAAAATTTAGAAAATAGTTATAGAGTTGCACTCTGTTATAGAAAAAAAAATTGCTAGCTAGTGAAGTTATTTGGGAGCTGATTTTTTTTTTTTTATTAATTTTATTTTAAAGTACAGATAATTAACATTTCATGAATGATTTAAATTTATTTCCGAATACAAAAGGAGCTAAAAATATATTATTCAACTGTTTTATCTTCAAAATCCACTTTTCCACGTAACATTTTCCAATAACGTAATTAAATATCCGTGTCTGCGAAAATATTACCCCATAAATTACCTTTCCTTTCAACCCACAACTATTTCATCCTTTCAAGAACTTCGCGTTGTAGAAGTTGGGTAAGAATTTCTGCATACAGTCGAATAAACTTTACATTAAGTGTGTAAATCCTCGGATAAAGGAAGCTTGCCGATGTAAATATATTGGAACGGTTCGCCTTACAAATTGCCCACTAAACTGTGCCGCTTTCAATTAGCGGCTGGCTTTAATCTCTGTAAAATAATATTGATTCTCAAATGTTTACGTGTTTCTTGTTGTTCTATTTTAAATTCATGTATTTTTATAAAGTACTTATTAAATTACCCGAAAAAAGCAAATTTGTGGTATAAACATATTTTTCAATACGTAATGCAAAATAGAAAATGGGTCCAGAGATTCTAACCTTGGAATGATCAGGAAACAGTCGTCATTAATTTCGTGGTTAATGGTAAGTGATCAATATTTTGAATGGGTTAATTAGATATGTTATATCTGAGAACAAAAGTTTCAAAGAACAAGGTAACCCATTGAGTTATACATATATTTAATTTTTTAAATAGAGATACGAACACAAAATGCGTCAATATTCTTTTTTTTTGTCAAAATGAGCTAATCGCTTTGTTAATTTCTATGAAAATAGATCTAACTTGCTAGTGTCATGGAATGGAGCTCGAAAAATCGACTACCAGATCACTAGGCGAGCGTCAAGTTACTGAAAAAGTGTGGAATTAAATCAGAAAACGCTAATAGGTAACTGAGAAAACTAATGTAATCCAAGTCGTTCTCAAAGAATCTAAATAAGAATTTTTTTTGCAATGTTGATCCAATTGGTATTTAATTACTGAAATGGTAAGAAGCTTAGTCCTTACCTTAGCGCAGGAATGCGGGTCTTCGAAAGTAAGATTTGTAAGCCAAAAGCTAGATTCACAAACTCAAATATGATATAGGTACTATTCTATTTGGTTATTACTTTGTGGTTACTCATTATGAATATAATTAAACGAATTGACTTAGTTAACCACCATTTAATTTTTGGTAAAAACCAACCGGTTTCGGAAACAATGTTCCTACGTCTGGATATACTTAATATGTATCCTGACGAAGGAACGTTGTTTCCGAAACCGGTTGGTTTTTACCAAAAATTAAGTGACGATTAACTAAGTTAATTCGTTTAATTATATTCAAATACGATAACTTAACTGCATAATGGAGGAGATCACAGATCATGGAACATTTTATATAAAATAAAGAGCGATTACAGAATACGTATCTCAGAATTATACTTACTATAATATTTCCAAACTAAACTAAACGCTTGTTCTATGAAAATATGACAAACTTGCTGGTCTCCCGAAGCTAGATCACTAGGCGAATGCAAGCAACCACGAGACCAACAAGCTAATCTCGGTATCCGTATGATGCCTCGGATATCCCGAAGAATGAAGGAAAAGCAAGGAGGTTGCAGTAGGCGAGGCATACAAACAAAGTAGATGAAATATACAGAAGATCCTTTTACATAAGCATAATGTAATTGAAGACCGAAGCGTATCCATCGATCTTAAATCACGAAGAATCCGCAAAAAGTAGGCAGGTTCTGAGTAAAACGAGCCTCAATATCTATTTCTGACTGCATTAATAAACTTCCAAGTTCCGTGAAGCCATGAACAGAAAAAAGAATGAAAGAAAGAGGAAAATAGCGTTGTTATTGAAAGATATATATACAATGGATTACACGCCACGGTCTCCAGAGAAAATACATATATATATGATATTGGGCTCGTATTATTAATTTTGACGGCGGGAGGGACTGGGTATTGCAATATTGTCAATTTTGTAATACAATAAATATTAATAAATTATATTTTTAAAACCATTATAATAGCCAAAATATTAATGAATTAATAAATATTTTTTTACTTTAATAAGATATACAATAAGTTTCTATGAGATCATTCATCATTTCATAAAGAAAAGATAATATTGGACATTATTTTTGGTGATCCAATGTTTTTATTTTAAACTGTTAATAATAAAATAAAACACAAATATTGACATTAATTGTTCGAAGAATATTTTATCTTCTGAATGAAGGCTTGAACTATTTGGTGACATTATTATTAAAATAAAACACAAATCACTTTGTTTTCACCACTTTATTAGATAATACAATCTAAATGATTCGAAAACAATGTTCTCTTCATCAGGATTGTTTGTGTACTAAAAATTGAAAAAGTTAAACCATGCAAGTGTGTTACGGTGAAGAGGAGGATAAGGGTGGGTGAGGGAAGGGGAGGAGGATCTCATCCTCCTCTTCAACGTAACACACTTGCATGGTTTAACTTTTTAAATTTTTAGTACACAAACAATCCTGATGAAGAGAACATTGTTCTCGAAACATGTAGATTGTATAATCTAATAAAGTGGTGAAAACAAAGTGATTTGTGTTTTATTTTATTATTTACAGTTTAAAATAAAAACATTGGATCACCAAAAGTAATGTCCAATATTATCTTTTATAAAATAAAATAATTTAAACATGTTTCTCCTCTCGCCAGGTAAATATTAATTTAAAAAGTTTATTCATGTTTCCATTAAATTTGCAAAAAGTACGTGTGTAATTAAGGTAAACATTTTTTGTTTGCTTCCATCTCTTTGACCTCTCCAGAGAAGCATTTTTGATTTACTGATTTTTCGGGCGCCACAATATAACAATGAGATATTCTTATTTTATTATTGATGAATCTAATCACACTCGCCGAGGATGGAAGCGAAATAAAAATTGTAACTAGAATATCAATAATTCTGTCGAGTATTTAGATATAATAAACACCCAATGATATTTTTATTTACCTAATGAGTTTCATACATCAAATATATTGAAACCGACAGGATTTTAACCATCTGCACATGAATTTAGTGGAGCACAAGTCATTAACATATTCAGTTATATGCGAATGTATCTAATGGAGCACGAATCGTCAAAATATTCAATCACCTAAGTAAATGGTGCATTAATCATCAAAGTATTCAACTCTCAGCATATGAATCTAATAAAGTACTAACCATCGAAAATTCAACCATATGCGCACCCATCTAATGAAGCAAAAATCATCAAGTTTCTTCCTCTTCTTCTTCATCAGCCTTCGTCTCTCCACTGCTGGATATAGGCCTCTTCCTTCTCTTTCCATCTTTCCTCGATGTTTGCTAATTTTAGCCATTTCTTTCCCCCCACAGCGGCTGTATCACATGCTCATCTCTTTTGAGGTCTTCTGATGCCTTTTTTATTCTCCCAAGATCTCTATTTCAGAATTCTGGGAGGCCATCTTGTAGCATCCTGCCTTGCAACATGTCCTGCCCATTGTCATTTTAGCTTCGCTACACGATTCATGATATCCACTACTCTAGTTCTGCGCCTAATTTCGTAATTTCTTAGGCTTAATCCAAGCATGGATCTCTCCATCGTTCATGCATTTGAGCTTTTCTACACTTTTTTTTGTAAGGACCATAGTCTCCATTCCATATGTCATCACTGGCAGTATGCATGATGCAAAGGCTTTACTTAATTTATTTGTAGAAGAAAAACATGATTGAAAATGTAACCGTCAAATAAAAAAAAAAAGAAGAATAAATTTAGGCATGATAAAAATTAAAATTATTGTCACAAGATACGATACCAAGTACATTCGCATACAAAAAGATATTGTCAATTATTTTCTGAAATCTCAGATAGATCGAGATAGAATCGAGAAAAACACGTTATTTTACGTAATCCGAGGTTGTTTCGGTAAAATTTATCAGTACACGTGACGGGGGGGTAGTGGTCCTCAGAGGGAGAGATTTGCTTTTATTTTACGAAGGAATTTAAAATAGGAAAATCCTTTTAAGGAGGAATTTAAAATTCAAAATCCCTTAAAATCAAAGTGTTGCCAAACAATCCAGCTTAGGGAACTAATCTAAACTAACCGTTTTAGCTTAGAGAAGCTGCGTTAGAGACAATAAACATCATACAATATATATAATATTAAAATCAGGTACTCATAATATTATAATGTCCATCGATAAAACTATGATTTAATTATTTTTGTTTTGAAATAAAAAAAAATAAAAAAACTGTCACAGAAAAATACAGTTCATTTTTGTTTTTTTTTTCTGCATGAAACCTATTCCATGCTTTAGTTTTTAAGTGTCTGTAAAGATATTATAAAAAAAATATATTCTCCTAAGATTTGCAACCAGATTTTTTTTCTGGTAACATTCTTTAAAATGTATCAAAAATGTAAAGAATTCAGTGGCCACTAGATCTTATCCAAACTGAAAGTATCACATTATTATTTATGGCATTTTTCACTTTTATTACTGGTAGCAGGGTTTTTCGGCTCTACCCAACAAACCCCAACCGATAAAATCGCGACTAACATCTGTTGGCTGGATGTCAAAATATAAAAATGAAGACATTTTAGGGATTTTTACGAGTGAAGGCCGTAAATAAAAAATATCTCACTGAAAACTGCCAAACGTGTCCATTTAATATTATATTTTATACCTATTTCTAGTAAACGCAAAAAAATGTTCTTCAATATGACGGACTTTTGGCATAATGCCACTTGTCTCACTGGCCTGGATTGGATTCCTGTGTAACGGTGTGTAAAAAATTAAAAACAATAAATAATTCAAAGTAATTAATATATATATATTATAGATGTCTCACAGATACGAAACTGTATTTTTTATGGGAAAGTAGGTATAGAAGTCTTTTGGGTGTACACAGGACTTTATCGTATGGTTGGCTTAAGTGATCACTTTATATAATGTGACGTTTGCCATTTCCACCCATGACAGCATATACCATGTCTACTAATTTTTGTAAGTTGTATATATTTGAATTGCGTGCCACGTTTAACATGTTTGTTTTAAATATCCTTCCACGCATCCTGTACACAAGCATTTTCATTTCCCTATATCCCCACAGATGTCGCTAATTATTTTAATATCGTTAATGTCACGAATGACACCTCTACAATTAATTTACTGAATTTTGAAAGCAATATACTTTTTTCTGTGTAATGAAATTCATCCGAATTACTAGCATTACACTAGGATACGCCAGAAAATATTCCCAGGAGACATCTATAATATACATTAATTGATTAATGATGTCTATGTGAAGAGAAATCAGCACTGTTCTGAAAGATTTGAACAAACTCAAAATATTCTAATTCAAAGTAATTTATGCTTATAAATGTTGCCTAATTCTATTTAGTAGGTTAACACTTCTTAAGAGTGGGAAAGATATTTTTGAAATAAATAATCACTTAAGGGTTTTTTCACAACCTGCCTCCAGAAACTCTGCCATAAAACCATCCATCAGCTTATCTAATATCCAATAATATATGATCACGTTGCAGGCGTTCAACGATCAAAAAAATTAAATAATTACGACTGGCGGTACACTGTACGCATCTTTACCAATGTAAAAACACACGCGTAGGTACCTGTCTTATAGATGAACAGCTATATAATGGCACACTATGATGTCTTCTTGGTAAAGGGATGCGATTGGTCGCCAGATCTCCCGGGTATTAAGCAAAAGAGAGGGGACGGTACGTTGTGATTCTCCCAAGTAGCGAGCCGTGCTGCACCGCCATTTGATATTTTCACGACGTGAGGTCCAGTTTATTGGTTTAATTGATTTTTTTTATGTGGTAAAATATTTGAAATGGTAAAGTGATACATACAGAACCATAAACACGTCAAATAGATTTACGAAAACGTGAGTTAGGAAATAACTTTGTACTTTTTTTGTTCTAGGGCCTCATGCCAGCCTGTTTTTTTTGCACTAAATTTCTACAAGCATTAGTCTCCGATTTATCTCACATTTAAGATTACAATTGCACTGTTCAAAATGCCTTGGTAGGGCGAGTATTTCATTCAGCCATAATAAAATTTGATGTCACTCATATCCACACCTTATTTTGAGACTGGAGCGATATTCTAAATTACAAATATGATGAATGTGGGCCATACCAACAGGCATAGCCATCTTTGATCGACGTGCGCTGCTACAAGGCGATTTTACCATGATGTCCATGTAAGGAGATTCAGGACCACCGTTTATTCAAAACTGGTTTTTCAATTTAAGTCGGAAAGACAAACTTCACACACACCTACATGTCAATAATACACTATTAGTCACACATTTATTTTCTTTTGACATACAATCCTTATGATTTTTATAAAGCTGTATATCATATTATTTATATTCTATTTTAATATTACAATATCAACCGTGGCGTTGTAAATTTGATGTCCCTATGTAAGATCATTCGGATGTGGTATTTTTAATAATTATACCTGTCCGGTTTTTATTCGTTTATAATTATTCGTATATAATTATAATTATTCGAGAACAATACTTTAAATGTTCAAAGTTTTTTTGTGAATCATTATAGAAATTCATTTTTAATATATTAAATATAAATCAAATTTATATTATATATTTATGTTTTTTACTATATAATTTGTTCAATTGTTAAAATGTTTTGGAGATCGCTTTCATTATCAATAAAAAGTTTTCAACTAAATTAAAAACAATTATCGAGTAAAACAAGTATTTATAGGGATTGGGTGTATGTTATGGTGGTGGGATAGGGGGAGGGGTTAGAATGGATGGGAGTGGGGAGGTTATGGGTGAAATTTGAATATTAATTATATTTTTATTATATGCTTTATTTATTTGAATTTTTAATCTCACTAAAATATCAATTTTTCTTCCTTCATTGCAGCAATGTCGTAATGTTAAATTATTATTATCGAAAGTACGATGAAGTTTTGATTGCTCTCTTATGTTCTTCTAGTCGTTCCTTTATTTTCTATTCTGCGCAATGGAAACTTAAATAAGACACTGTCATTTTTCTTCCACTCTGTGATGAATCACCTGTTTCTATAGATTTTTTTTTTTATTATATTATTTTTATTTTGAACTCTAAGATGATTTAAATGCTACGCGGGGAAAAATTGAGCTAAACTGGCCGTAGTATTGGAGCTACAAAAATTTGGGAATGATGAAACGCTAGTATTGGGAGGGAGTTAGTAGCGATTGATCGGATATAGGTTACGAGCAGTTAATATTCAATTCTTATAAAACATATTAATCTTGTGGTAAAGCCGCGTTTGGTACAAATGGTTGACGATCGGCGCGGTCCGAGCGGTCCACATGTGCTTCCCAAAAAAAATACTGAACACGGCTTTCGTAGATTTGGGTCGCGATTATTGCGTTTAGGGCCGTTAAAAAACCGATTAACGTCTACTCTAAGGTGACGATGATATTGACAGTTCCACGAGGTTTCTGAATTATTTACTTTTTTGCTCGGGTTTTGAAATCGTTTGAGAGCCGTATATCTTCATCTCGAGTGGATCCCCGTGCAACAGAGAGGCAGAATATTGAGCAAAACTAAGGAAGGCAGGTCTAATCGGGGGATCGCGAGAGGAAAACGCCCATAAATAATTTGTAATAACACGGATTAAAACGTATACGATATACCAGAGGGGTGACCTTAACTGAGCGGATAATGATTTATTTTCGTTTCGCGGGAATCGGATAACGTAGGCAGATAGAAAAGTTAACTATAATTCTATTATATTTATCTGTAGACTAACGCTCTTCAGGCTTTTACAACAGATAGGTAATTGTGCAATGACGGTATATACGGTTAGGAAAGAGATAACGATAACGTTTAAGCATATTAATGGCACGACAAGAAAATAATATACTCGAATATAGATACAATATATTAACTATGTAATCACTACAAACCTGCCCTACGTTAGCATAGTTTCAACAGGACGGGTAACGTGTATACGATTGGCTATTCTAGCTCAGATTTCGCCGGGTTTGGTAGTAATAACCACAAACATAATTGGAACAAGTGTATTCAATTCAATTCAATTCAATTCAATTTATTTCATGATAATATGTACAAGACAAACAAAATGTTTAAGGCATACATATTAGAAGTATATATCAAAAATGAAAATATTTAATAAATTAAAAATAACATAAATCTGGTCAAAGGTGTAGGAGAGTCCCGCTTCGGAAAACCCCCTCAGACACATGGAATATATCATTACCCAAAGCGATTTTGTTCAGCATGGCTGTGGCTCTTCCAACAGGCATAACCATCGGCAGGTTGGTCCTGTATATTGGAATGTGAAACAATCTATGCTGACAATGTCTAGTGTAATTATCAGGAGCATACAAACCAATGCTCTGCATAATTTGAGGATTATCAATCATACCGCGCAACAATCTAGATAAGAATATTGTAAATAAAATAATATGAATTTGCGGCCCATATACACATGAAATAAAAGGATAAAGCGTATGGGGATCTTATAGATGGATGGATAAATGAAACAAATATATATAGGAGTAAATGCAAGTAAAAAGCAAGCATATAAGTACCAAAAACATAGGAGAACATAGTGTGATAGAAATTCGAAGACGGGAGGAACAATAATGTGAAGTGGAACGGATATAGCAAGAGCATGTAACAATGATAAACGTACAAATACAGACCACTACTTGAGACCGATTCGACAGATACTAGCAATCTTTCAACACACCTCTAAGAACATGGTGAGCGGTATATAGTTATCAGCGGAGGCGTCCAGTGCCTTGGCAATGAATGAGCACTGAATTAATCCGACGCCTTGCCTGCGGCACTGGAGGTTTATTTACTTATTTGTTTTATTTGTTTTCATTTATTGGGTTTCTTACAGCCACATAATTAATCACTCTTTGAAGAAAAGACAATAATTGATGCACAGAGTTTTGGGCCAATTACGCGAAAACACATACATACAATCGATAAAAGAATAATAAAAACATGTCCAATAGTGGGTTGTGTGAGTGTGTATCTGTGTGTTTATTTATTTGTTTATTTATTTTGTTTTGGGGAAAAAAATTAAAAGCAAAACGATCTTGAAAATCTTCCACTGAATTTAAAAATTTAATTTAACTTACACTAATAGTTTATTGTGTTATAGCGAATAGTACTCTTCCAGTATTATATTGTTCGAGAATATTCACTGTCTATGTAACATAGTTATTTTGTGGATCAATCTTACTGCCAATAAAAATAATAATAAATGGTTACAAATTATGTTTAAATTCCGCAACGGAGGGAGCTAATACGTCCCTGTGCACGCAGAGTCGCGGCCAAAAGACAGGATTCATTGGATGGTTCACGAGAAAAGATCGCCCAAAATTAAGTTAAAATTAGGTATAGTACCTTTGGATGATTGTTATATCTAGGTATGCAGTGTGCACGTGGTGAATATATGGAAATTGATCCCATGATATATCGGCCAAGAAACGTTAAATTTCCGATAAAGACGAGTGAAAATACGAGGGAACGGGACATGATAATGGTAGATAGTGAAGAAACATCAACTATGATTAGGGGAGTACCCGATAGATTGTGGTTACGGTTGATCAAACGACAATATGGACTGAACTTAGAAATTAAATATTAAAAATTAATTATCGCGCTTGTGAAGCGAGTTCAAACCGTCTGAAGCCACCAAGTCCGTCCCAAACGGGCACAGGGATGGAGATAGAGACGGCAACAGGAGGTGGGATCAACTGACATATCCGAGTGGAGATATGGTTTTTTTTTGCCAAATTGAATCTTAGGGACAAAGAATTTGGTTTCAAGAGAAGTAGAATATTGAAAATCCTGGAAACACACGACTTAGGACCTTTTCCCGCTAAGGGGGTTTTAAAATGTCAAGACACAGCAGAAATCAGGCAGTTGGTGACGGTCTACGAGAGCGCAAAATCTGCGTCGGTTGTTTTTTTGAGTGATAATTACCGTGAGTGATAATTACCGTCGACTTAGAGTGTCTCAGTGGGTGAAAATTATAGTTTAACTTCAAGTGAAAGTGACATACGGGTAAATATACTCTTCGACATTGCTCACGTTAAAAGAAAAGGGGGGTACGGGTTTGATTTTATTTTATAAAGGGTAATTAATTTGGCATATTAGAACTTCGGAAATTACTGCGCTTTATTAAGTTGATTAGTCCGGCATATATAGAACTGATATTTGCAGATCTCCGGAAACTAGCTGTGCGTTATAAAGATACCTATTTTATGCTAAACACGCGGGAAGTTGTTAAAAGATAAAGGAGTTGTTACTAACAGATTCGATTTTAAATAAGTCTTATAAAATACCTATCTTTGCTAAATGCGCGAGGTCTCATTTTAATTTTTACATTTGTAAGGCATATAATATTTCGTTATATGAAATGTTTCGATTAGACCGGGTTTATTTTAGTTATCGAAAGAATATTTAGTTTATTTTAATAATTTTTTTTGCTTATGGTTAATAGTAAGAGTCCGTTAAAATTATAGCGAATAAATTCTGGGATTAAAAATACGTCTAGTGAAAAATATATAGCTGATCTCGCGGGGTATCAGGTTCAGCCCATAATAATCTAGATTTTCATTTCGTTTAAAATTATATAGAGTAATTCCGTGAGAATCGGGGTTTATTTGCAATTTTACAGATGTATGAGATTTCATTATTCAAAAAAATTATATAAAATAGTCTCGTGGGGGTCGGGGTTTATTTGCGGTTTTACAGAAGTACAAGTTTCACTATTTTATAAAGTATATAAAATTGCTTCCGTTCGGCCCGGGTTATCTTATATTATATAGGAAAACATAGGTCCCGCGCTATTGGGGAATGTTCGGGAAGTTGTAAAAAGAAAAAGGGAGTTGTTACTAACAGATTCGATTTTAAATAAGTCTTATAAAAATACCTATCTTTTGCCAAATACGCGAGGTCTCATTTTAATTTTACATTTGTAAGGCATATAATATTTCGTTATATGAAATGTTTCGATTAGACCGGATTTATTTTAGTTATTGAAAGAATATTTAGTTATTTTAATAATCTTTTGTTTATGTTTAATATTAAGAGTCCGTTAAAATTATAGCGAATAAATTCAGGGATTAAAAAAATACGTCATGATTTAGCCTATAATAGTCTAGATTTTCATTTCGTTTAAATTATGGAGATCGGGGTTTATTTACAATTTCACAGATGTAAAAGATTTCATTATTCTAAAAAATTATATAAAATAATCTCGTGAGGGTCGGGGTTTATTTACGGTTTTACAGAAGTACAAGTTTCACTATTTTATAAAGTATATAAAATTGCTTCCGTTCGGCCCGGGTTATCTTATATTATATAGGAAAACATAGGTCCCGCGCTATTAAAACATATAAAAACGTTTCATGTGGCCGGGATTATTACGCGCGTTGGGGAAAGCCTATAAGGTAAAAATATGTTTAATTTGATTCGGGTATTTTATATTTTATGAAAGATAATTGCCTCGCGGACTTAAACTATGAAAAAATGTTTCAATTAGTTCTGGTTATACTTTAGGAGTGATGTAAACTTCGCGGTTGTATAATTTGGGTTACTTTGTATTGTACGAAAACGTAAATCTCGCGTATAAAAACGCGTATAAACAAAAAACGTATATCATGTATTCAAACATATAAAAACTTCTAGTACATTGTTTCGATAGACCGGGGTTGTATTATACTTATAAAGATGTTGTAGGGCCTCGTTATATTGAAAATATATAAAAACCGCCTGGGGCCGGGTCTTCTTATTTATAAAATATATAAGATTTCGTTACATTAAGTTATATAAAATGCTTTCGTTCGAGAATTCGCGTTTCATTTTAAGCATATATAAATATAGGGTCCCGTTTTTAAACAATGTTAGTGTTTCGTTTAGAATTCGCGCCTACATTTAATAAATATGAAACATAGATTTCGGTTAGAACTATTTTAAAATGTTTCGTTTAGAAATTCGCGTCTTGTATTATAAACGTGAAACTTATAATATTCGTTTTGAGCTAAAACGTTAAAAATTTAAACTCTTACTCTGTTTAAAATATACGTAGTGTCTCCGCCTAGATTGGCTTCACGATATACTTTATGAAATTTGTAAGTTCCGCTGTCCTAAAATTATATAAAATTACCTTCGTTTAGATCGGGTTATATCATATTCCTCGCGGAACGCGTAAACCTCGTTGTCCTGAAACTAAATAAGGATGTTTCACCTAGACCGGGTTCATTTTACATTTTAGGAAGAATATAAATCCCGCGTCTTTCACTACATAAAATGGTTTCGGTAAGATTGGGGTTGTTTATACTTGTAAAAATTACAGAATCCCGTTATTGTTAAACTATATTAAAATGATCCGGGGGGGTATTTGCCGGAGAATAGATATTTTGAATTCAAGATGATAATAAATTTATATTAAGAATAATGTTAAGGGCAAAACCCAAATCGGCGGACCCTAAAAGTAATATGTATTGACCTTATAAAGATGTAGACTAGTGGGGTTTTATTATAGAAACAATTAATTGTTTAACAACAACAAGTGGACAAGTGGTTGCTTCATGGGTTTGTTAAAACTTATAAATGCATGGAATCCTAGATTCAAAGCTTAATCCCGGTAATTCGGATAAATATAAGTATATGTAACATCGGAAAATAACGGGTAACGGTTTTATGAAAAATATCGGTACGTATAATCATTAGAGTATAAGCATTAGAAGTAGAGTTTAGTTTCGGTGACCCGGGTAAGTACGGATGCGTAAGACGGAAATAAGGACTATGTTACAGCATTATTAAGATATATGAATACTTACAATTGTCGAGCTAGAGTCTAATTCCGGTATCTCGAGGAATATAAATTTGAAGAAAAGAAAATAATGTCTAGTTTCGGTTTGATTAAAGTATATAGGTACACCGTGTAGTTGCAGAGGCTGGATACTAAGCCCCAGCTACGGAAACTTATAAACGCGTAATGGCAGGATCAAAGGTTAGGTCGCGAACTATAGTTAATTAGGGGCCTGTGAATCGTATGCGCGTGCAAGGCAAGTGTCCGCAATCCTTAGGTATGAAGTGAGGTACATAAAGTGAAACTACGATGCACTGGAATGGATATAATCGGTGGCAGATGGGTAAGTCATGTCATCCTCTTTCCGTTTTGAGATTATAACGATATATAAAGGTGGCGCACGATTAAGAAGAATGGTCTCGGGTTCGACACCCCAGACAGAGACGGAAGAAGCGCCGACAGTGAAAGCTAACCCCTGTACCGTAAACTTTACATGTGTTTATCCACAGGTGTTTGCATGTTGAATCCGTACTGACCATAATAGGGGCGAATTAATTTGCCAAATTAACCCTTCTCTGCATGTGTGTGAACTTCCAGGGATCGGGCGGCTCGTGTGCTCGACGCCGAACTTATTTATTTACTTCTATTTATTTATTTAATTGATTGAGTGATTGAATAATTAATTAATTAATTAGGTATTTATTTGTCTGTTCATATATATATATATTTATTTATTTGTTTATTTATTTATTTTTCATTCAGTCATTCATTCATTTATTTATTCATCTATTTATAAATTATTTACTTGCCTATTTATTTATTTAATTGATTGATTGATTGATTAGTTAATTAATTATATATTTATTTATTCATTTATTTGTTTGATTGACTGATTTATTAATTAATTAATAATATATTTATTTATTTATTTATTTATTCATTTGTTTAATTACTATTTAATTTATTAATTGATTAATTTATTAATTAATTTATTTATTTATTTATCAATTTATTTATGTATATATTTATTTATTTACGTACTCATACGTCTGTGCATCATCGGGGGGGGGGGGGAGAGCCAGATCAGCATCACCACCGTCATCATCACCGAATGCCGTGTCCCAACTATATACCACGCGCCAAATTACATCACCGTCACTGAACGCCGCGTTCCGATTACACACTACTCGCTATGTTACGTCGTCGCCACCGATCGCCGCGTTCCAGTTATATATCGTCAGGAGACGTTCCCATAGCATCATCATCATCATCATCATTAGCAGTGTCCCAGTTATATATAGTCAGGAAGCGTTTCGATAGTATCATCATCATCATCATCATTAGCAGTGTCCCAGTTATATATAGTCAGGAAGCGTTTCGATAGTATCATCATCATCATCATCATTAGCAGTGTCCCAGTTATATATAGTCAGGAAGCGTTTCGATAGTATCATCAACATCATCATCGTTAGCAGTGTCCCAATTATATATCGTCAGGAGGCGTTTCGGTAGTATCATCATCACCATTAGCGGTGGTTCAGCTATATACCGTCAGGAGGCGTTTCGATAGCATCATCAACATCATCATCATTAGCAGTGTCCCAGTTGTATATCGTCAGGAGACGTTTCAATAGTATCATCATCATCATCATCATTAGCGATGTCCCAGCCATGTATAGTCAGGAGGCGTTCCGATAGTATCATCATCATCACTAGCGGTGTTTCAGATATATATCGTCAGGAGACGTTACGATAGTATCATCATCATCATTAGCGGTGTTTCGGCTATATATAGTCAGGAGACGTTACGGTAGTATGATCATCATCATCATCATCACTAGCGGTGGTTCAGCTATATATCGTCAGGAGGCGTTTCGATAGTATCAACAACATCATCATCATTAGCAGTGTCCCAGTTATATATCGTCAGGAGACGTTTCAATAGTATCATCATCATCATCATCATTAGCGGTGTCCCAGTCATATATAGTCAGGAGGCGTTCCGATAGTATCATCATCATCATTAGCGGTGTCTCAGATATATATCGTCAGGAAACGTTACGATAGTATCATCATCATCATCATCATCACTAGCGGTGGTTCAGCTATATATCATCAGGTGACGTTTCGATAGTGACAACATCATCTTCATCAGTGATGGCAGGGTTCCAGTTACACATCAGTCGGAGAAAATTAGGCAGATCCCATCATCATCGATGGCAGGATTCTAGCTGTACACCATTTGGAGAAAATACACCGACATCCCTGGCCAGGGGCTAGGCATATCCCTACTGTCCAGATCCACCTTTCCATCTACTAATACGAGGGGTCATGGCCTCGTGAAACCACATGGCAACCAACCATTACAAGTATTTATTTATGTATTGTATATGTATGTATATGTATGTATATTATATTTTATTAGTATGTATCTATTCGTACGTAGTGTATGAGGGGGCTCTTCACGGGTGGCACAACACCCGTGCGGATGTCTTCCCTCGTCTGGAATGGATTGAACGTATTGATGCATACCAGATTATAATAAGTACTACCTGGGAGGGTGGTTGCAGTCACTGTAGTGTCGCGAATGGCCAATGGGCTGCAGTTGCTCACAGGCGAGGGTTGGGGAGCCTAGGAAACTCCCCCTCCCCACTCGCATATTTTTGACTTGACAGGTGGCCCGGGACCATCTCTACAGTAGCTTCAGTATATATACCGTAGTTTAACTTAGTTTAACCTGGAGGAGTTGGAATTCGTGGGGGCAAACTGGCTCTGAGCCCGGATGCCAGACACTGACGCGAGGGATGGTGCGGTACTTTGCACAGAAGAGGCCCAACATGAAAAGGCGCATCCAGGCTCAGGTCAACGTATCCGGAACTCGTGTCGGGAGAAGGAAGATGGGATCAGTCACCGATGAGCCTTTGGGTATGGAGGGGCCGAATTTAAAGCAACCACATTTTCCCGCGTACACATACATTTACACATACCTTCCACACCCCCTTTATCCATTAGAACCCACCGTACCACTAGAATGAGACATAGGGCCAGATACAGGTGACGGGACTTAGGCCGGCTAGTAAATAAACGTAACAATGTAATTGATGTAAAAATAACGCAGAGTAAAAATAAAAGATCGTAAGGAATAAGCACAGCGAGATAACGGCGGGAGATAAAATTATTAATCGGCGAGGGCGTCGAAGACGGAATCATCCATAGGAGCGGCTACGAAGGACTCGAGGGCTTTCAGGGAATCTATGTACTCTATATGTGCATGCGCATGTGATAACGGCACGTTACTAACCTTTCCAGTGGATGGCGATCGATCCCATACAGGTAGGACAATGGGGGATCGAGCGGAGAGGGCGTGGGAGCAGAGGATCGCGCACTCTGGAAGCGCAGCTACACCAGATGCAGTGGTTTCAGTCCGTAGGAATGATAGGTAAATAATATAGGGCCACGGAACATAGTATGTTTAGCAATTGCACCGTAGGGCTTAATTGTCGTGCTAGGTAGTTTTGTTTGCGTTTTCCATGAACATTCACGAACTTCATACCCCAGTATTTAATTTAAGTTTAGCTTGCGTCAGGGTTACCACAAAACCAATTCATCCCCTATAGTTCGAAACAAAAAATTACACAACGTGAACTGGGGAGGTCTTGAATAAAGCGAGGGTGTTTGGAAATACTACGTTAAAAACCGTAGAGCCTTCACCCGACGTAGATAGATAGCTTGTTTGCCTCTAACAAGGCGTAAACGGATCGAGCTGAAAGGCGAAGAAGAGGAGCCATCACAATACGAATGCGAATATTTCCACCAAGGTGGGGGAGGACGCAAGCATACTTGTAATTATATTGTTTATGTCTGCTTGTGATATCACTATACAGAGTAGATGAACTAGTTTGAAGGGGTTTATGTCCTGCATGTGCTCGGCGTAGAGGGAATGGTCTTTTGTTTCTAGGATCCTATACAGGTTTACAGGTGCTGATATTGAAATATATATGCAAGGAAAACACTATTTTGGGAATCACTAACTGGATGACAAATATTGAAACACACATACACACAAGGAAGACGTTATGTTAAATACATGACTGGAAAGTTGTTATTGGAAAACACAGGCGCCACTAGAGGATATGGACAGTTTGCAGAGAACTTCAACTTCTGTCAGTTAAGGACCTTTTACTATTACTATTCTTTCGCCTTTTTGCATAACCGTGGATGAACTAGATTGAAGGGGCTTATGTTCTGCATGTGCTCGGCGTAGAGGGAATAGTCTCCTTGTTTCTAGGATCTAATACAGTTTTACAGGCGCTGATATTGAAATATATATATATACAAGGAAAACACTTTTTTGGGAATCATTAACTGGATGGCAGATATTGTAGTACACACACACACACACAAGGAGGACGTTATGTTAAATACATGACTGGAAAGTTGTTATTGGAAAACACAGGCGCCACTAGAGGATGTGGACAGTTTGCAGAGAACTTCAACTTCTGTCAGTTAAGGACCTTTTACTATTACTATTCTTTCGCCTTTTTGCATAACCGTGGATGAACTAGATTGAAGGGGCTTATGTTCTGCATGTGCTCGGCGTAGAGGGAATAGTCTCCTTGTTTCTAGGATCTAATACAGTTTTACAGGCGCTGATATTGAAATATAACAAGGAAAACACATTTTTGGGAATCATTAACTGGAAGGCAGATATTGTAGTACACACACACACAAGGATGACGTTACTTTAAATACATGACTGGAAAGCTGTTATTGGAAAACACATACAAGGAGAACATCATTTGAAGGCGTTACTAGAGGATATGGACAGTTTGCAGAGAACTTCAACTTCTGTCAGCTAAGGACCTTTTACTATTACTATTCTTCTTGTCATCTGTTGGACGTGGTGCTTGTATGCAAAACTTAAACATATTTAAAATTACAAATGAAAAGAATCTTAACATTGTAAGATTTGCTAATGGAAGGAGGGAGGTCGGAATTCATTGACGCTGTGACGATCGATACGTTGTGATACGCCAGGTGGGCGTACCACATGGGCAACTTAACGCAGAGAGGCTACGGCTCAAGAATATGCGGTTGTTTCCTATAGCTCGGCGTCGAGAACTCACCCGTAACACGCTGGTGGGAAGCATCTCAGCGATTGATCGTCGCGGGGCTATTGATTTCAAACCTCTATGTTCTGAATGCAGGAGTGACAGCTATTTCTCCATCATGTACATTCTAATTTATACTGTACTAAAATAGTTTCATCACTCATCACCAATCTGATTGTCGTGACTGACAGAATTGATTATGAAAGGAAAGAGATCGGTGTTCTTTCGCATCGTGGCGATCAAAGTGTCGTGACACGCCAGGTGGGCGTACAACATGGGCAGCTTAACGCATACCATCCTTATAATAGAGAGGCTACGGCTCAAGAATATGCGGCTGTTTCCTATAGCTCGGCGTCGAGAACTCACCCGTAACATGCTGGTGGGAAGAACCTCGATGCTTGGTCGTCCTCGGTGTCATCGAATCCAGATCTCCATGGTTATATCTTGAATAGAAGCTGATTTATTTGAACGAGTATCTTGATCGGGAATGCCAGTTGACATCTCACCCTGACACATCATTAATCATCTTTACTATACTGCAGTATACCAGGAGCATTTCGGAGCCCTTCTCCTCTGGCACAGGACATACATATCGGGAACCACACAATTAACCATAACATTCACTCTGGAATACTATCTCTTTAATATCTCTAGTCAATTAGACTACACCGTGGGATCAACCACATCAACTATAATTGGCGATGCTAACATGGCTCTGTCTGACGCACTCAGGGATGAGTCTTTTCCAGCCACCCAGTTAGTTCATTCAGCCCTTTAATCAGCAGTAAACATAATAATAATCCGGCCCATGTAGCCGCGACGTGGGATCCCCATCATTATACACCAGTCAATTTGACTGCCCCGCGGGACAATATACAAACCTTAATATCAGACGCGGGATTTCTTCCTGATATGTTCGTCGCCAGGAGGACGAGGACGCTGAATGGATCCCAGCAGAGGCAACAGAGTCTCGGGTTGGTTTTGGTCTGCAGCTTAGTGTGGGAGGTTATGTCTAAACAGGAGTTAACCACCGGATGCGGCGATGCTCTGGGGCCGCATCCCCCTCCTCTCTACAAGGGGGGGGGGGCATCTAGAATCCACGTTTGAACAGAAGTGGTTAGACACTTCTTAAATTTCACTTACAAAGCTGTATCTTCCATTCCCTTAAAATCTCGGGCTGTGATAATGTCAGACAAAGCTTGCCCTGAGCCTCTGGATACGTCTTAGTTGTTATAAATATGTTTGTCTTCCCCCACTATGTACTATGAACAGATTGAGCAGATCGGACAACGTGAGACGCGCTATCGGAAGGTCTCTTACTTGTGTTTTTGAATATAACGTTTGCTATTATATCTTGTAAATCTGTCATAAATGGGTACCGCGTGTGGTTGTGCTAACACTGTTCTAAGCTGCTATTATGAGGTATTGATAATCAAGGCGGGCGGAATCTTTAGCGTATGCTGTTAACTTGGCAACGATTGTATTGTTTTATATTTCAGTATTTTAAACCCGGTGGTATTATAGTTATGGCGGTACAATGTAAGGAAGTTTTGCTACTAGCGTTTATTCCTCAGCTACGCCGCATATAGTTGGCTTTTAGGCCGACTCAGGACGTGGACGATATCGGCTATCTCTCGTATAGGCGAAACTGTAGAATTCTGTAACGGTTTCTAGAAGGGCCCAAAGTAATTTCGGAAATATGTTTTATGTCTCTGGCATTTCGTCTATAAGTGTTCAAAGATAATACGTGGATTTCGTGTCGATAACGGTTAGGCGTTCTATCATCTTTAGTAAATAAATCCGTTATGTTAATTACGAGTACGGATTAGTTACGTGCGTTTGTTATTTCCATAGTTAGGTAAGAATTCGTTCTATATTAGTCTAGTCGCGTTAATAAGAATACGAATCTCACCACATATCAAAAGAATTTTGGATAGCTACGAACACAACGGAGGGGGAATTTTCCTAACCACTAGATAGATCACGACTGGCCAATTTTGAAAATATAAATTCTTAACAAAAAAAAAAATAATATTAGCTTTCATGTAAATATACTTCCGAAGTTCTAAGTTCGACTTAAGTTTTCATCTAGTAGCTTAAAGCATAAAGTGTGTGCTTAAAAGTCACAAAAGTCGTAATAAAGCTCAATTCGGTAGCTTAAAGTCTCAAGCTTTGGGCTTTTCGTAAAACTTATATTATTAAACTTTATAGTTAGGTATTTAGCTTTAGGTAGACAGGCAGGTTACGTTACAGACTGACACGTGTTCAATTATTTCCTCTTCACTTAACTCAGTAGAAATGCCGCGAACCAACCCCATTTTGGTCACTTTATAACGAGGTATGTAAGCCTTCAAGTTGTTGGTTGAAAGAAATGATGAATCGATAAAAGAGTTAGCCGCATTCGAATTTGTAGATGATATTGAAATTTTATTCCGCCCCTCGGATTTAACTCCTCCAGGAGAAATATTAAAAATCTTGCTTTTGTGGAGAAGACTTCCCATTTTCATGGGATGTAATGCGTTAGTGGGTTCCTTATCCTCTACAAATACAATGAACAGGCCAAGAGAGTGTGGCTAGTATTTAATTGCCGGAATGACTTTCAAATCGTCATTCTTGTTTATTGTCCAAGTAGGGTCTGGAGACAAAATAATCGGAGATAAGGGTTCGGCCTTCTTTTAGTAATATCCGGAGGGTCCGTGGGCTTGAGCAAATTACTCATATTGCTATTATTATAGCGCCAGTAAATACAAAGAGTATAATTAAAACAAAAAATATATCAATTAAATAAAGGAAGTCGTATTCCCTGATACGAACTTCCTTTATATGAAACCAAAACAAAAAATATAACTATTAAACAAAATTATTATAATGGAAAGATACAACAGTAAATAAATCGCTTAACTGAGCGCTTATCAAGGCGCGTTGATCTTTAGGACTGCAACAATACGAACACGAACTGGAGCGATACTACTGAACGCGTCGAATGCCACGATCGAACTGTCACCTAAATAAGTGGTGAAAATAAAGTTTATTTTTATTAATTATAAGAATTTTAGTTCTCTTATTTTTGATTGATACGGAATAATAAATTACAAGTATCTTAATGTAACAATGTCCGTCACCAACGTTACTTAAATGCTACACAGCTTTAGTTCGCGGCCGAAGTATATAGTAAATTTATAATAAATAAATAAAAATTAAATAATAAATTCTAATACACTAGATCTATTTGTTTGAGCACGAAATATGTATTAATTTCACGTTAAACTTCTTTAACTTATAATTTCATTATAATCATTGACCAAAAGTAAGGTTGTTGCGAATTTTTTAAAAGCAGTTGAATTTAGAAATATGGTAGTGGAAGTATAAAAGGTGCTGCTTCTTTGAATTTTAATTTGTATACGTTTCAAAACTGAGAGCCACTTTAAAAAAGTCTCGTTTGAGACGCAAATATCCGAAGGCGCAATCTACCCGAAACTTTTTCACTCAAATGAATTTTCTGTGGTTTCTAAACCTTATTTTTATTTATTTATTAATCAACGCACTAGTGGGCTTTTACAGTACAAAAAAGTTACAAGGATTTTTATATACCTAACATAAAATACGTTTTGAAGTGAATAATTTTAAAATAATTATAGAATTAAAACATATTTAAGAGTAATGAACAATATAAAATGTTACAATTTAAAATGAACAATATAAAATAAATTAAAAATAGAAATGAATATAAATAATAATTACTACACAAGCAAACATTAATAATTAGAAACCTTTAACACATTTATAATGAAATAAAATAAAGATAATTAAACCATCATACTGAATAAATAAGATAAAAAGATAAAATAAACCAAAAAAATAAATATAAAAGATAAAATAAAAACATGTTTAAAAGGAAAACGAACAATAATTCGGACACTTTAAAATAAATAAACACATATTATTCATGGGTAACAAAACGTAAATAAAAATTTAATCTAAGTATATTCTAAGTCTAAGTAATTCTTTAATTCGGGTATGCTCTTACAACGAAAAATGTCTACGAATTCCGAGAATTTGTTTCCAAGGCTATGCGTGCTAGATAACGGTGAATTTAATGCTTAGTTATTCTTGTGGGTCCTTACAAAGAACACTTTTGGTATATTATACAAAACCATCTGAATCAGTTCAAGGTAGTCCAACATACTTTTAACAATTTTAACAGAACAAGAAAAAAAAGAACACTAATTCGCTAACATCTATTGTATATGATATTTCTTCAAATAGAGTTCATTCATTTAATTATCATAATTTATGCTTTCTATTAGAATACGTATTTTAAAATATTTAAATCTCAAGAATTTGAGTTGTACCTTTTCTATCTTCCTTTCTATTTTTATTTTATATTGGATTTTCAGAACGGAAATATACTTAGTCTTTTTTAAATATGATTGCGTATTTTGGGAGGAGAACAGGCCATCTTTAAGGAAATGGCTGTGAACTGAGTAACGGAGTATTTGTTAATAAGGTCTGCTTTAGGATTGACTGACCAACCTGAATTGAATGATATGTATGAAGGAAATTTTTAAATAATTTAACCCATAAAAACAAAGTTTTCATTATAAATCCTTTATACGCAAGAAAAAGGCCTGTATGCAGAATGTTTCATTTGATGTCATTCAAATTTTTTCTCTGTATAGGATGAATGCTTTTAGGAACGATTAATTTTCACCTGTACCTACTGCTTTATTCATAATGACGTCACCCAGGTGTGATTATTCAGGCCTTTCGAGAGCCAAGAGAATCATGGAGAAAAAAATTAATATCGTTTGAAAATAATTCCAGATTTGGTGTAAAATAATTCTGTTTTTGCTAGCTATTTTGCAAAAAAATATAGAAATAAAGTTAAAACGCCAAATGATTGAAAAAACTCTACAAATCGTGATTTTTAGAATAGAGTCACCGCTCGCGGAGTAGCGGCTGTAATTGTGAAAACCGAATGAAAGCTAATTTAATTCTGAAGTGCATCACTTCGGAACATTTATTTTCAGCACATTCAAAAATTGGCCAATGCTTCGTAGAGCAGCATACAAAAATGTAAAAAACGACAATAAAATTCTAAAACGAACACCATTCCATACACATGCAATTATAGACCTGAGGCGCACTATTGCGCGCTATGTATAGGGAGTTGTCGTACCTCGCTACGATTTTTTTAATCTAATTATTAAAAAAACAGAAAATTTAGAGTTTGATTGGATATCAAAAAACCTAGAGGGGGTAAAAACAAATCAAAAAATGGACAAAAGATGGCGTTTCTAACTATTATTTGAACGTGATATTCGATTTTTAATTTCATTCAAACTTTACAAACAGTCGCAGAAACATCGCGCTCAGTAAAAAAAGCCCAAAAAAGATAATGTTCTTAGGTTTTCAAGGCCACTCAGAATCTTCAAGTTTGTGTTTACTGGGGTATTATGCCGCGTTGTTACGACCTTTTGGGCTGACGTTTTGGATCCCATTGCAGGGTCCATCATCAGGGCTGATGTGTTGTCTTGAATGTTGGTGTTGTGGTTAAGTATCGGCTTGCAATACCGTGCAGAAGTCATGATGTGTTTGTATTGTGTTGTATGTATGATTCATCTGTTGTCTGATCACTATCTCTGCGGAGTCTGCGACGAGAATGACTTTGAAGCGCCAGATACCAAGATGTTTTTAATTTGAGACCATCATCTCTATTAATATTTATCGGGTGCTTGTAGATTTCTAGTGCTTCCTTGGTAAGACGCGTATGGTGACTCTTAGGCTTTTCAAGGATTTTTGGTTCGAATGAAAAATGATGGCTGGTATCCAGAAAATGTTCAGCCAGTGCTGATTTTTCTGGATGACCGAGTTTGCATGCCCGTTTGAGCTCGTTGACCCTTTTGGAAATTATACGCCCCGTTTGTCCCACGTATAATTTATCGCAGTCTTGATAATCGAGTCTATACACACCGTCTGTTTCTAAGCGATCTCGATCCTTCGCTGATCTCAACAAATCCTTAATTTTTGAGTTGGTACCAAAAACTGTCTTAATGTCTCTTTCCTTGAGAGCTCTGGCAATTCTATCTGTAACGCTTTGGACAAAAGGTAGAAAGGCGATGCCTTTGCACTCAGGTTCTGTATGTTTTTCAGGGCGAGCAGACCTCGTTCTTATGACGCGTTGTATCTGTCGCTTCTGGTAACCATTGCCTTCCAGTGCGTCGCTGAGTGTTATCATTTCTTCCTGTAAATATTCATCTTGGCATATCCTTTTGGCCCTCGTGGCCAAAGTGTTGATGAGACCTCTTTTCTGAGTAGGATGATGGTGGTAATTTGCATGTAGATCACGGTTCATATGCGTAGGCTTCCTATAAACTCTGTGTCCGAAACTCCCATCGGCTTTCTTTTTTATTTCAACATCAAGAAAAGGCAGCACGTTGTCTTTCTCTATCTCCATGGTGAACTTCAGGTTCTTATGTAGTGATACTTAACCACAACAACACCAAGCCGATACTTAACCACAACACCAACATTCAAGACAACACATCAGCCCTGATGATGGATCCTGCAATGGGATCCGAAAGTTCGGCCCGAAAGGTCGTAACAACGCGGCCTAATACCCCAGTAAACACAAACTTGAAGACCCAAAAAAGAGGTTTTATTTTTATCACGCCGCGAGAAAGAGACGAATACAAAATTCTAACATACCAAAGAAAGACGGCCAAATTTTTAATCTTTTGCACCGTTCATTTTTTTTTTTCTTAAACACCATGCAAATGAAAAAGAGTCTAAAAATGAAAATAAAATTTCGTTTTTGAGAAGGGCTCAGCGGAAGGAGGTAAGGGGGAGGTTCCAAAAAATAAAATAAAAATCATGTCCTAAAAAGGGTTTCGAGAAAAGTTTTCATTTTTAGGACCGGACAAAAACTCACAAAGTTGTGAACGTTGCAAGGTTTTTAGGATTAAAATTAAAAAAACTGAAATTTGACTCAATTCTGAGGAGGAGAAACGTCTCGCGATGAATGTATATCCCAATCCAAGTTGGCTGCGTCCGTTTGGGGAATTTGAAAATTTTGGAATCGAGTTCTCGGTCGACGAGTTTTTTCGCGAAAAACGAAAACAACCACAATAACCGTGCATAACGACAAAGTTTTCAAAATACATTGTCATCGACGTGAAAATTTCAGTTCGATTGGATGACGGGAAGTGCGTTAATTTTCACTTATAAGACGTTTCCACACACATGTACGGCGGCACACATGTACATGATACTAATATAAAGAATTTAAATAAAAAACATAAATAAGGAGAAAGGACAAAAATAACTAAAATGAAGAGAGAATAAATGAATATGATAAGAGATCTATCTTTATGAAAGAAACGTGTAAAATAAGAAAGGAAAAATAAAATAAGGAATAAATATGAAATAAAGGAAGATAGCTTAGTGCTGACAAAATTCTTGCAAAGTGTGTGATTTTGAGAATCATGGGGATGTCGGTTAAAATTTAATCAATCTTATCACAAAATAATCTAATCAATATCATTTTTAATATAGAATTTAACATCATTTTAATTCTATTATTAATATTTAAAGCATTAACTTTGTGATCTGACATTTTAACTAAATGTTTTTTATGTTATATAACCACTTAAAATTGCTTTTCTGTCTACTGGTTTCGAGACGTAACCAGTCTATTTGTCAGGACAACCACTACACTAGCATGTAAATAACACTACACACCACACTATAGTATTATTTACACACCAACATCTTCAAAAAATACTCTTTACATGCGTTTTACTCTAAACGCCAACATGCACTTAGTAAGTAGCCTTTAGTTAGAGGAACGCGCATGTGAAGAGTATTTTGTGAAAGTATTGGTATGTAAATATTACTATAGGTGTGGTATTATTTACACACTATTACTTACATGCTATAACATGTAAGTAACACTACACCACAACCATAGACTGTTGTTGGCCATTGAAAATGAAAGACTTTGGATGAATTTCTTAGTATTGTAGGACATAGAAAATGAAAGAGTTTTGGATGAATTTCTTCTGTCACAGAAACGTCGACGTTACAACCGTTTTATATTCGCTGGGGCAATTGGTAGCCATCTAAGCCAATTAGGCAAGTTGAGATGCCTTTATTATTCCTCCGCGAGGGGCGGGCGGAGTGCGCGCGGCGCGGCGCGGAACTGCTAAATAGACTTATAATTTCATTTTTCCACTTTTCTCCAAAAGCATGCGCCATTTTTAAAACGATCTCCAGTAGAAAAAACCCCCTTTGATACAAAAATTTACATTTTTGTTTTTCAATAAAACTCACTTCTTTGAGATAAAGAAGTCTCACGTATATTTTGATATATTATTTATCAAGCGGAATGATGCCAACACAACGTTAAATGTCAAAAAGGATGTGAATAAATATAATGAAACCTAGATTTTTTTGTGAGATGTTACGAAACGATTTAAATTTTAAATTTTTATAAGTAATTTATTTTACTATTTAAATTTTCTCCCACAAATTTTAACCAGAATTTTTCTGCAATGTATTAATTATTTTATTCGACTATTAGAAAAGCAAACAAATTTATAGTGCTCAAAATATGTTAATAGTCCAACGTTTTAGAGAAGATAAGACATATTATAGATAGTTATATTATAGATAATATTGAAAAAAAAATGACAACTCTGTTGCTGGTGTTGCTTTTCTCCTTAACTATTGATATAAGATTTTGACTCAGCTCAATCCAAGAATCTTCCCGTCTTGTAACAGAATACTAGTAACACAATATATAAAAGCAATACATCACGTATGTCAAACCAACTAAATATCCCAATTACAAGTGTCTTCGACCTGCTCTGGTAATATGCATATATTGAACGTATCAATGCAATGCGATCATGTACTTATTGGCACATGTCCTGCACAGCGATTAGGCATGTACAGTGCATGTTGGAATAAGCAAACAAGATAACATTGGTAACAATTATTTCTACAGAGTGACATAAACATAATGACGAATTTTGTGATTGTTGTGCATAAGATATTTAAATCATTTATTTATTTATTTATTTATTTAATATTCATGGAAGACCAACAGCACAACAAAGAAGCATAGAAAACATTGATATAATATAGATGGCTAATTACAGGTCTCCACATTTAGAATAAATAAATGAATTCATCAATTGATATTGTAACGAGGCTAATAAGAATTACGCACTCCATTCAGTGGTCACACTCGTAAAAGCCAGAAATTACAAAGTACCTTGATACACGGATATAAATACGGGCCAGGTCGCGCGCGAAGGCTGTTGTTGAATGCGTTTGACAGACGATAACACAAGCTAAGGCAGCCTCGGGCTATGGAGGTCAGGGTGGCCAACCGTGCGATAACTCAGGAGAATAATCTAGCAAAGTTACACGCTATTTTGTGGACTTTGGAGACACACACTTTAAACCAAGAAAATCATGAAGTTTCCTTGAACTATTAATTCGCAATGGATGATCCATTTTGATAAAATATTTAAATTATCATAACACAAATAACACTCATTCAATAAAATAATTAATTTTTAAAAGTTAAATAAATTGTTAAATAAAAAAAAACATAAAAATCATTTGAGACAACATCTACCCGCTATATAGAAAAACACTCATTAATAAAAACATAAACATATTTAATTTCTTTGAGGCTTGTGAATATGTTTGTACTCGATTTAGATTTCTTGTTTTTTTTCTAATGATATTTAGTGGTTATAATATTTAAAAACATATTTCTTTTTAAAATAAATATATGTGTATGATTTTCGGAGAATTTATGCGAAAAATCCATTTTATCTTTTTTACCTGTCTTCTACATCTGTGTCGTGTATCAATAGAAACTTATTATTCTAAGAAACTAAATAACGTTTAAAAGAAATATTAAATATTTACATTTTCATCGCAACTGTATAAACATTTTTCTGTGTATAGTTTTCTGGGATATTGTATAAACATTGCGTGAGATTACAAATATCATCCGAACTTTTTTTTTTTTTTTTAACACATGAGGTACTTACTTAAAATGTATTATTTTTTGTTTACTTAAATAAATGAATACGTCTATGTTTAATATCACTTACATATACATATATGTATGTCAAAGTTGAATCGAAAAATCGGAAATTGAATATTCAAGATTTATGAAACGATCACAATTTTCATCTCCTCTACCTTGTGTTGACTCTATTTAATTTCTATATATTTTCAAAGAACGCACATCTAATTTGGGATGGCTTCACAATTGATGAAAATGTGAAACAGTTACGTGAAACCGGTGACACCGGTGAGAATGACTATATTTAATCGCTTTACGAAAATTTTATGATACTGATACTGATTTTTTGTTTAGTTAGGATACCGGAAATACACAATGAATATAGTTACGCAGAAAGTTCCATATTGTATAATCAAAATAAGTTAAGTAAGAATAAAACTGAAGACACAAATGCAAAGGTAATACGGGTTATGTTTTTCTCCAGTAGTTATTTTAACCGATGACCCACTATTTTTGTATTGGTGACCCACTTATTTCACATATGTATAATATTAACAGATTTACTCTCAACAATTATATTTTTAAAAAATCTCTGTTACATAAAATATTTAAAGAAAATATTTATTCGCAACTTAAAATAGGCACATCCTTAAGATTTTAAAATAATTTCTATATACTGTAACGAGGCTAAAAAGAATTTCGCACTTCTGTCACATGTTACAACAACACTATCGAAGATTCTAGAATGGCTTAGCGTAATCTACGGCTTTCGGGAAGCATCGAGAAACATATATAAAGCCTGGAAGCCACGAGAGAGTTCTGCTAAACACTAGGAACACCTATAAGGTTCAATATCAGCATTAGCTAGATATAAATGGGACCGCACGCGGGAGTAACGTTGTTGTTGTTTTTGATGCGCTCGACAGCGAAAAGCGAGCGGTAATTCGACAGCGAATAATCTGGAAAAGTTTTTACGTAGTGAAATAAACCGAAGCGAATAATACGTATGGAAATTGGATGGAGTGTTCTAGTGAATTGTGAATACTGATTTACCTGTGATAAATTACGAAACAGTTTAATTTAAAGAATAGAGATACATTGAATAGTGACTTTGTAATAATTAAATAATCAGTAATTAATAAATCCGTTTTTAAATTCCAGCATTTTAATTAATTCCTCCCGCAGCCACGACACGTGAAATACCAAAATGCAACACCAAAGAAATCAGAAATATTATATTTAATTTGTAATAAAGAATTTTAATAGCTCCGCGACGTACATTGTCTTATATCTCTTTTGCAGGTAGAGGTACAAGTTTGAATGCAACAAATCCACGTGACTGTGAGTTTTGACCTTTAGAATTTACTAAACTGTGGCTTTAATTTAATTTGTTACATTTTTTTACGTTGCCGTTCGATTGAGACAATTGTGAGACTGTCTTTACTCCTGGCGTGCGAGCGCGAACGAAGCGATATACGCTTTTGAAGTAGGTAAATCTATCGGTAGACATGCGGGCTCCTAATCAGCATTTTAAACTCAGTTTCAATTTACTGGAGATCAAACATTTGTCGGTAAAGACGGCGCCGGTGTAATCATCTGAGTGTATTCCAAAGCCCGCTTTACAAGGACCCAGGGGGGTGTAGATAAGTGAAGCCCAATTTCACTTTGAAAAAACATTTTTGGAAATCATTTTTAACACATCGACACACGTGTGAACCATAGAAACTGACAGGGAAAGTTGAAAGAAGGATGAGTGCATTGGAAATGCGATAATTACGTAGGCCTTTTTCAAAGTTAGAATCGTTTGCTTATATTGAGAGAATCTTTTATCAATCTTGCGTGTAATGCTGTTTGTACCCTAGCAGAGAATAAATAAAGGATCGCTAAGATGGAATGGTAAGGTGGAACAGATGAGAAAAGAGAAGATGGTAAATTAAAAGCGACAAAAACGGAAAGCCTTCTCGGAAGACTTGGCGGAACCGGTTAAATTAAATACTCAAAGAATGAATTTGTTGAAAACTTTCTGACAATGACCCCGTTAAAAGTATGTTAAAAGAAAAGAAGAGCGTTCATGAGAAGAGATATTTAAAGTAAACTAGGCAAAAATGGTGTGACAGGACAGAAATATGTGGCGTTGTATCCTCTCTGTCAACACTTTCGGAGAAACAACGTGATAGCGAGTTAGCTGGTTTTATCTTTAAGCATTGTTCACCAGCAAGATGACCTGAATCTGTACCTGCTAGATCAGTTGTAAATAATACTGAAAAATATAAATAGCTAATTATTGTTCTAATATACTTTATACTATTATTTCGGAATCGCTTTATTAAGTGGTAAGCTAAGCCATCTTATTCTAAAAAGTCATCGTGGCCAGAATTTTTTCAAAATAGAAAAATACATTTGATTTTTTTTTTAATATATTGAAAAATGAATTCATTTGTACACTGCTCACAGGAACCTCTTAAACTTAACAATTATAAACACATAAAGTACATTTTTCCTTCCTTATATACTTTTGGCTATGCAATGTATGCACGTCGTGATTTGCCATGCACTCCTACGAACTTGTCGAAAAGAGATTGTTTGCGACACAAATATTCGATGTTCGACGATAACCTTACGCAACAACGAACGAACAATTCTGCACACTCGACGTCATTTCAAGCTCCGTTAAGAACGGGCGGTGCCTACATATCGACAGTTGGCTGATCAATGTCATAAAAACACTTTTTATAAACCAGTAATTTCTTGAATCAGCAACATGTTTCAGAGATAGTTAATAAGAATTCAACGTATACTAATAATTAAAAATTAAAGTATCTATAGAATTAACAAAATAAATAAATGCTAGATGAATAACTAATTAAGAACTAATATGATAACAAATATTTAATTTGATATTTAAACTTCTAGTTTCTTAAAATTATAATTTATCCAAATTTAATACTATGTTATTTGTATGTAAAATTTGTAAATACTTATTAATATAAAAAAAAAAAATTGTTTTCAAAAGATGATAAGCAATTCATAATAGTAATTTCTATTTAAACGTCTTAAGTTTTTTTTATTAATTATATAAGTAATGTTACGACAAAGTCATTTTTCAGTTATAGAAGAAGAAAAAATAAAAAGATTGCATAAAGTTGTAGAACAGAAGCAGTCACACATAAAGTAAGGCCTCACGTCACTGGGCGGTTTCGGCAATTCGCCCCAGGATAAATCCATTAGATTTTTTGTATCGTTAGCAGAGCGGTCCAATTAGAAACAATGTTTCTCCTCTGCGAATGAATATGTGAGGCCGATTTTTCTCCGTTTGGCGATCAATTAATTAACCTGGAATATTCGGGACCGCTCCCAGCGTTTCTTCATTAGCTTCTACATCCACATCCATTTAACTCCTGTCAGCCGGATTAGTCCTGGTCTCCTCCGGGGGGGGTGGTTCTTACCTTTTCTGGATCTGATCGGACCTAGAAACAGGAAACGCTCCCGAGTCCCCAAAGCGGAAAGGGTGGGGAGTCACGCGGGTCGATTTGATTAAATTGTCATTAATGTTGATCCTGATACGGTATTATTCGAGTTTTCAATGTTTCGAATTAATATTTTGTTTGCATCAACTTGGTTTACAGTATCTTTCGTTTAAACCATCGATTCTTTACCACGAATCTTTACAACTCAATTTCATAAAAATCTATGGTTTTTGCGAAAGATATCTATTAATCGAGTTGATGTAACCGGCTCTAAGGCGAATAAATAAAAAAAATGTGCAGAAAAAATCTGTGTTGAAAACTTATTTGATTACGATCTCGGAACATTTTCAATCTGAGAAACTACGTAAAACTAATCTCACAAATTTCGATTTGTAAGATTTATCTGTAAATTTTTTTTTTGATTCATTTGATTTTTTTCAAATACTATGTTCTTGAATCGCAACTTAACATAAAAAAGTGATTTAATTAAAAACGATATTTTTCAATGACTAAGACATTTTCAATTTCATTAAATAATGTGGTTATCATGTTGATTTTATACGTGACTTTTATTAAAAAAAATTAAAAAAACGTAGTCATTAAAGTGCCAAAAAAATTTTTATTTTATACGAAAATTCAAGAACCTTATCAAAATTAAAATCTATTATCTACAATCACTCGTGATCAATAAATCATAAAAAATCTCATATCTCACAAATATTTGGACTTACATTCGATGGTGTATTAATAAAGAAAATTCAGAACTCTAAGACAGAATCTTGAAGAAAAAATAAATGCATTTAGTTACATTACTATCCGAGATAAAACTCGATACTGATAAAATCTTAGACAGATATAACGAGCTATCCGTACGCAGCGTTGCATGGGTTAAGTATTAAGATTTAAAAAAGTTTGGGGGGGATAAAAGGGTTCCATTGTTTTGCAAAGCCTCTAAAAAAATTGTTTCCATTTAATCTAGGCTGGGATGTCTAGGAGAAAAACTTGGCCTGTGTATACCGCCAGGTCCAAAAATATATACATATTTGCAGAATTCGGTAAAACGGTAACTCGGTAGAATGGGGAGAAGGGATAAAAAGGGAAAGTGGAAATGGTGCCTTTAATACCCGCCAGGTCTTAAAGAATAAGTATTCCAATTGGATTAGATCTGTCAAACAGTCCAAATTTGCAAGAAAAATATATCAGGGGAGGGGTAGAGGGGGAGAAAGGAAATGTCATCTATATTATCTGCTAAGTCCTAAAGAATAAGTATGCGAAATTCGGATCAGATCGGACAAACGGTGTAGATTTGTATGTAAAATATATCAGGGGAGGGTGTGGGGTGAAGAAGGAGGGGGAATATGTAATCTTTGTTACCCACCGGATCCTCAATAAGATATGAGAGTAAGCATGCAAAATTTAGATAAGATCGGTCGAACGGTACGGATTCGCGTGGAAAATATATCAGAGGAGAGAGTGGGGTGAAGAGGGAAGGAGGAAATGTAGTCTATGGTGCCTGCCGAGTCCTAAAAAATAAGTATTCGAAATATAGGTCAGATCGGTCAAACGGTACAGATTGGCACGAAAAATATATCAGTGGGAGAAGGGAGGGTAAAGGAGGAGAAGGGAAATGTCACTTATATTTTTCGACGGATCTTAAAGAATAATTATGCAAAATTTTAGTCAGATCGGCCAAACGGTAGAGATTTGCATGGAAAATATATCAGGGGGAGGTGGAGGGGTAAAGGGGAAGGGAGAAATGTCACTTTTTGTTTTCCGCTGGCTCTAAAAGAATAAGTATGCAAAAAAAATTGTCAGGTCGGTCAAACGGCACGGATTTGTATGGTAAATGGGGAGGGGGGAAATGTTATTTATGTTTTCCGCTAGCTTTTAAAGAATAAGTGGGCAAAATTTGAGTCAGATCGGTCAAACGGTACAGATTTGCTTGGAAAATATATCAGGTAGATGGGGAGTGGTAAGGGGGGAGGGGGAAAATATCCCCTATGTTACCCGCCGGGTCCTATAAGTTTGCAAAATTTGAGCCAAATTTGATAAACGGTGTAGATTTAAATAGAGAACAGAATAAAAAGAGACAGACAGACATTGAGTTTTATAGAGTATAGATCTAACACTATTATTGAATAAGTACTATATATATAGTATACCCACAAATATTTTCGATATTCAAACTAAGTAACTAGGAAGGTATTTGCTTTAAAAATGCATAAAATCTCCAATCGTGAATCAATATATGAGTGATTGATATATGTTATACCGAGGTAGGGTAACACAACATTCGTAGATAAGGCTTCATCTTACCTTGATCCTTATCCAAGCGTTACCAAAAGATAATTTTTAATGTCGCAATGCCCTTCACGTATTTTTATATAATATTGTTTTCTCAGCAACAATGTTCATACTTAACATTGTCTTTGATAACATTTTCAAAGATTATCCTGTCTAAAAATTGACTGATATAATAAACCCCGATAAGATTATTTGTTTTAGAAGGTATAAGATATGAACATTGAAGTCGTTAGTTAGTCTTCACTGTAACGCAGCATTATCTATTTAAATATTCTTTAAACATTAAGCAACTTTTAAATATTATTATGAAACATCTACATGGATATATCTTTGTAAAATACGAAAAAATACATTCGCAATGATTTAACATTGCCTTCGAGTCCTAAATAATAACCAGGTCCTTTTTAGAAATACATATCATTTAAATTTGTTTTCATGTTAGTAGGTACTTCATTTTTATTAATTTCCCGTACCCATATATTTTTTATATTTTGACTGTCAGCACTTTATTATTTTTTATTTATTATTATACAATTGTATCCTAACAAAGAGGCCACGAGCTCTGAAACATGTTGATATTTTTCAACACAGACGTGGGGAAAACAAAGTTCATTTTTTTTTTATTATGTTATAAAACATTTAAAATGTTGGAATTTATGACTCACGTCCTTAAACTTGCTATGTTCATTTTGCTCACTATGACCCTTCCGCTGGGCATGACACTGGCTTCCCATTCCATGGGTTCCGGGTTCGATTCCCGGTGAGGTCACAATAATCTGTGTAATTATCTCAAGCCTGGAGGCTCTGTGGCCTGTCGTAGCTTAACAAAAAAATATATTAAAAGCCAGACATAACTAATTTAATTTTGTTCGTTTGTTCGCCACTTGCACTGTACATGCCTAATCGTTGTGCATGTCATATGTCTATTATGTATATGATTTCAATGCACTTATGTTCCTAGAACAAGCTGAAGACACTTTTGATTGGGATATTAGGTTACATCTGAAATAAGTGAGTATTAAGTTAGAAAAAAGTCCGCACCAATATACACACCTTCCTTCCGAAAACATCCAGCTTCTACATATTGACCGCATCTTTTTTGTGTGACATTATTTTTTGTCTATTTTGTGAGTGTATTTTAAATTATTTAATTTTTGTAACGTGCACTTATTTTTAATATAATTATATGCTAGAGACACTCCTAATTCTAGAGTTGACAATCATTCTTTTCCTTGTATAAAATGTACGCATTACAACATTTCTATGTCTCTTTAATCAAAATAAAATAATATATTCTTCTGATTTGTGTTTTCTATGGTATTTTGCCGTGGATCTACGACCTTTTTGGCTGACTTTTGGATCCCATCATACATACATTCTATCAACACATCAGCCCTAACGATAAACCCTGCAATGGAATCCGAAACGACGGCCAGAAACGTCGTAGAAAGATGGCAAGATACCCCAGAAAACAAAAACCAGAAGATTCTGAACATGAAAACCTTAAAAAAAAAATCTATTCGTTTTGGATACTGCGGAAAATAATACCACTCAATATGAGAGATGATTATATTGACATCATTTATCACCATTTTTGCTCCGTTGCGTTTGCTTTGTGACCCTGAATCAGCATCCCGGGCAAAATCAGGCACTTGCTGTTAATGCAGTATAAAAATATCAGTATGCGTCACGTCCGTAGCACCTTACTTTCCAGTGTGTAGGTGCAGGGTACCGATGAATGGGGCTTAATGAAGACATCTCAATTTGAGTGGCAAGCTTAAAATCACTTGTGGATACCAATCTCCGCCCAAACTAACAGCTCTCCAACCCAACTCAGAACGCAGTCTACAAGGCACATTCAGTTGAATTAATTAAATCTCTCCCTCGGTTAATTGTTTATATGCTTTTTTTTAACGACCAGAGAGCAACTGACTTGATCACTCAGATACCTTGAATTTGACAAACTTTCTCGTAGAGCAGCAATGATTTTTTATTAAGCATTGCGTTATACGGTAACCCACCATTACAATACTAGAACAACCTCACAAAATATAATAGAACTTCCACGTATGAAGACATCATTTGGACGAAGGTTCTTTCTTGACCTAGCACCCAAACATTTTATATTTTTACACAAAGGAATCACCATCATACAGTATTTTTAAAATAAAATTAAAGAGAGGCTCAGAACCACTAGGAAGAATTGTTACAGTGCCTTGAACAGTGACTTGAAAATGAATGATATCTTTTAATGTGAATTCTTATGCTTATCCTTACCCTGGAAGTCCACTTCACTCCAGCCTCTAACATCGATGAATATTGGAAAAAGATGCTGGCTTCTCATAATCGTCATGCCAAAGATGCTTACGTTTGACCATCAATATGGAAGCGACAGCGTCAACTATATTGGTATCAACACGTACAGAGAATGAGTACAACAAGATTACCACACATAGCTCTGCATGGCTTACCAGATGGATCGCGTCCACCAGGGAGACCCCCGAAGCAATGGAGATTTTTCTTGTGATGGAGAAATTCAGCATCATAAGAAAAAACTCCCGCACAAACAGACTCTTGAGTCTAAACAAAATTGAAGAAAAAGAGACGAAGAAGAAGAGTATAAAATATGTACAAAGATGAAATACACTAATTATTTAGGACAGGGGAATCGGTTACAACGGAAGAACATCTTCCACGCGTAGGTATGTATTGTAGACATGGTACATTTTTAAAATTAACTTTAAAATTGTGTATTTTCTTTAGAATGCATCATATTTCCAAAAGATTTGTTAATCTGAAACATAAAAAACACTTAGTTAAACTCTATAATACACCCACGTCGAATTATCCATTCTACGGTTTCGAGAAAAGCAGTCCCTCTCATTATGGAAGTAAGGTTATTAATGCACGTAATATAAACTAAACACACAAAAATTATAACAAATCCCCTACCTTCCATAACGTTAATCTTCCTCTCAATTTTCTTTAGATTTTCCACCACTAAAGTTTAATCTCAAATATTTTTAAGATGTTTCGCTCACAAATGCATCTTAGAAATCCATTACTGGAGACTTTTCTTTCAGTGAGGACTTAATGCCTTTAAAAACACAGTGATCCGCACTTTAAAGTTTTATAATCTACATTCGGAAGTTTCACGGCAGCTCATCTCCTCTTGTGGGGCGTCGTGGCCAGGGGCGTAGCGACGGAAATATATTTTCAACAATTTATTTTTATCAATTTACACACGCAAACAAGTATTGTTTGTTCGTGTAGTGGTTATGATTCTCGTCTAGTAATCCAGGGGTCGGTAGCTTGAGCCCCATTTCCGTACAACAGTAAGTTAGTCCTATTTTCTTAGCATTTAGCTTATATAAGGCGTAAAGAAGCAAAAACAGCAATCTGGCTTTTGAATTGTTCGCATTGATGTCACGTGTTTAGTTTTTACACTCTCAAATTAATCTATTTCATCTATTTTTCTGTGAGATTTGATTTTATTGATTTATTAGAAAAATAGGTGAAACACACTATTTTACATTAATTTGAGAGCGTAAAAACTAAACATGCGATATCAATGCGAATCATTCAAAAGTCAGATTACTGTTTTTGATTATATACGAGTCATATTATGATAGTTTGAAAATATTAAAAATATTGAAGAAACACGATGCCATATTGGTATCTCTGTTTTCATTAAAAACATAGTTAGTAAAGCTTTTTATATTTATTTATTTATTTATGATGAACTTAATCCACTTTTTTTAAAGCCACCCATCTAACTAGGATAAATCTGGGCCGAGATAAGCAGCTTACAATAGAATTAAAACAAAATACTATATAAAATTAATCAATTGTAGATATAAATATAAAATACGCATAGAAAAAACAAGTAGATAATATTGTATACAAAAGCAATAGCGAAAGTAAAAAAGTACATATGTAAAATATTGTCAATAATGTCTTCACGAATAATTTAGTTTCAGTAAGAATAAAAGAAGGATGTGGTATTGCTTCATCTGCTTACTGATCACGGAAGTTGTCTAAGTAGAGCATTTAATTTTTTTGATTTTTTACACAACAGGCAAAAAAGCATATTTATTTTAGTGAAGAAACGTATCATAAAAACACCCAGGTATTAGAAAATTACGTAGATATATTATAACCTAACCGATAGTCGAACCCAAATCCCCGACATAAAAATCAAGTAATATAATGTCCACTAGACCACGAGAGCCTGTAGCGATATTGGCCTATTCAAATAGACATTGCAGAAAAATTATACGAAAATATCTATCTGCTAAAAGCTCATGATAAGGAGAAGCACCACAATTCATAAATACTCTATAATTAAATATTTGCCAGATAAGTAGGTGCGGGCGAGCCTTTATTATTTCTGCACGCGGGCGTGTAACGCATGCATTATTTTATTTTGACGAAGCGAGCCAACTAAAAACGGTTGCCCGCGGAACGGATCTGGCCAATGAGAAGCGTTCTGAGAGATAGACCTTTACCTTTACACGTAGGTTGGAGTCAAAAAATGGCGAGAGGTTTTGACTATATAAGCCATACAAATTGGAGGAGCAGCCTTTTTCCTTCAGCATCAACGTCGGCCGGAGGCCCTTGTGGAGAGAGGACCGAAATACCATCAGTGAGGCAGAGAGGCGGTAACACTCGAAGATACAGATAAGCATTTCCAATATTATTTATTTCTATTGCCTTTTACGTGTATTTAATTTAGAACTTTCTGGATCGTGACAAATATTGATACATGTCGTGGATTATTTCGTTACGTATTTTGGGCCTAGGGATAATTATTACTAGGCGCGCATCAGATTTAATATACAAGAAATCGTAACTTTGCGGCTGTGATAAATCCAGCGGGTGAATTATTGCATAACGCTTATGAAATATTTAAATGCGTCGCGGTCCATATGGAAAATCATTTAAACTTGATATTCATATATTACCAAAGATATAAAGGCTTTAAAATGGAATATTTTACTGACGAAGGGTGTTTGTTTTGTGGGACTTGAAATTCAGAATAATTGTGTATATTTAATGTCGCGATTTTGGTTCGGTATGTACGAGAGATTCTTCAGGGCGGATGTATCTTTATGCAAAGGAATGTTATGTTATCTATACTGGCGATTGAATACACGGATTTCTATATGATTTGTATTATTTTGGGAATAATTGAGATCGGGGTAATTATGTGTTTTTGATATCACGATTGTCAGTGTGATATAAATTCAGATCGTACGAGAAATTTCCTCCAAATAATATATTTTAAAAATGCATCTGGATTTTATATTTATTTTATTAAAACATGTATGTGTGGTTATTGGACTCGGTACATGTTTGTATTGCGTATCATTGGGCAATCGTTATAAACACGATTTGTTCCTATCAAGTTCTTATAAAGACGTATTTCGAATTGTATATATTGTATAGAAATAATTAATTTAGATACAGTCGGTCTTCAGCTAAGGATCGCGGAATTTTGTACTAACGAGCAGCATTCTCGATGGAAGGAAAGTGAAAGGCTGCACAGGCGATGGTAATTGCTCAATTTTGGAGAGGACCCGTTATATGACTTCGGATCAGGATGCCATCTCAGAAGCAGACCAACTACAGAAATAAGATAAGAACCTTTAATATTATTTATTTTTTATTTTCTTATGTGTATCAAATGGAATGTTCGTGCTATATAATTTGTCTTTGTCACATGGTCACTATTCATTTCATTGCGTGGGTTCAGAGTTCGGCGGTAACGGACGCGGTAACAAGTTGGTACTTGTCGGGACGTGACGTCAGAATTATTTCTTAATTATCTTTAGGATAGAAGCGAGGTCATTATACGTGCATTCTGCATTTCAAACGTTTTACTAACATATATAAATACATATTATTGCGTTTTACAAATTGAATAGGATCGCGGGAAATAGGCATTTCGTCCGGTTGTGCAATATTAACTTCCAACGTAGCATAATGAGATCTTATTATCGGCGCTAGACTCTTAAGGTTAGGCACGCGGGGATTATAAATGGGATAATGAACGAGAACCGAATGGGGGAGTTCGTCTCTTCATGGTCGGGAGGCGAGGAGCCGTACGTCTTTCACGCCCCGTGATCTTGGGAGGCTGAATTTCGATTGTGGAAAAAGATGAAGTTAGATTTACTCGCGTGCCATAAGCAACCATACATAAGACAGGGTCGAATGTCGGAGCGCGCGTTCTCGGCTATGGAGACTGTTTAGAGTGGGAGACATCTTGGATTTGGGACTAGGTATGATTATCTTAACTGTATCTACCCGGTTAAGACAGGGTTTTAAAGCCAAGAATTACAGGATAGTCAGAAGGTCCTGGAGCGGCGACCCTCAAAGATCCAAGGGGAAGAACCTCTCACGTCTTTTCTGTCCCCTTGGTGCGACGAGCTCGCGCTCTGGTTATGAATGTATATGAATGTATAAACTCCGTACTCAAGGACGAGATAGGACGTTCCTCATGAACGAGAAATTATAAGATGCAGGTAGCAGTTCGACAATCAATACTATGCTCGGGACCGCTTTAATGAACGAGATCTGTTAGCAGTTTAACAATCAACTTTTATGATCGGGACCGCATTCAGGATCGCGATGGCATTACTAACACCATCATACTCTTCATTCACCACCTTTTCTAACTTGCTGTATACAGAGACCTTCGAGGTTCTCCCTTCCCGGCCAGCGAGGAACATATCAGGAATTACACAATCAACTGTAATAATCATGCTGATTTACCATCATTTAATATCTCTAGTCAATAAGACTACACCGTGGGATCAATCACATCAACTATAATTGGCGATGCTAACATGGCTCTGACTGACGCGCTCAAGGAAGAGTCTTTTCCAGTCACCCAGTTAGTTCATTCAGCCCTTTAATCAGCAGTAAACATCATAATAATCCGGCTCATGTAGCCACAACGTGGGATCCTCATCATTATACACCAGTCAATTTGACTGCCCCGCGGGACAATATACAAACCTTAATATCAGACGCGGGATTTCTTCCTGATATGTTTGTCGCCGGGAAGCGAGGACTTCGGAGGATTCCAGCAAGAGCAATAGAGTCTCGGCTTGATCTTGGTCTGCAGCTTAGCATGGGAAGCTATTAATTACACAGGTGGTAGCTACCGGGTACAGCGTTGTCGATGGGGCTGTACCCCCCCCCCCTTGAGAGGAGGGTAACCTAAAATCTACGTAAAAGTAAAATCAGAATCAACTTGACTCTTATAAAATATGACTTATGAAAGAATCGAAAATTTCAATCTTAGAATCATGGGTTGTAGTAAATTTAAATATCAGACAGAACCTCCCCGAGCCTCTGTTGCGCCTAGTTGTTATGAATATATGTTTACTCTTTCCAATATATAAACTATGAACAGATAAATCGGGCCGAAGACCACCGAACGCGCTAGTGGTAAGCATTATATGTATGTATTCTGGAGAACCCAGCCGTTAATTTGCATCTCGAATATTGTGTGGTATCTTATAAGTATAATCGTGTATTAATCGACCGGGAATTATCTAATCCGGATGACCGGCAGGTCCAGTATACTACTGCATTCAAAAAAATAAGTTAGAAATAGGTATTGCGTGTTGTTGCGCAGTACTAGCGCTAAGTTCTTATTATGTACCGTCGGTTGTATTATGCGGATACCAAGTTATACTCAGAGCGCCCTAGGCTGTATTTCGCACGTGGTATTTGTCAATCTCTCTGAATATTCCATCGTAATCGTGACCCCGCACTCAGCCGTGGGATCCGTCCACAGGTGCTAATATGAGACATCGGTAACCAGGCGGCATCGTTCTAGGCGAAAAATCTACGTAAACATATTTATGTTCGCGACGCCGCTACCAGATGCGAGGAAATGACGGATGCGCCCACTACGAAAGGCGATTTTGTTAGTCTGTTCAATCGATCGTCGTTTTGAGTCCGGCTCAAGTTACACGTTAATAATGTTAGGTTAGTTTCACCTCGTATGAATACAATGGCTTTTCTTCTGCTACGCTACTAAAATTACTGAGTAACCGCGTCACATCGAGGAGTCCTATATTACTACCACTAGACGATTACTGGCCAAATTATATGTTAGACTTAATTCAATCACGTAAATAAATTTTAAAACATAGCTTTGAGCTTGCTAAAGCAGATCTCAAATAATATATTAGACTTTTAATAAATAAACTTAAAGTAAAATCGCTTTTAAAACTTTTCTTAAAGCCTTCTCTTTTAAACTTTCGATTTAAACTTCTTCCAAAAAAAAAGCTTCACCCCAAATACACCTCACAACGGGGTAAACGTCCAAAGCCGCCATTTTTTTAATTGCGTAATTAATATACAAATTCCAGCTCGTTATTTAGTGTGATTAAATGATCCCAGTGTGATATTAAAACACCAAACATAATAAAATTATAACGTTTTTTAGAGTCACACTTTTATGATTCAGAAATATGACATTTAGAAAAAAGTTGAAACGTTTCAAATTACACGAGATCTAAAGTGTGTGGGTTCCAAAATCACGTGACACTCAACAGTCCTCGGCATAAGTGAGCAGTGACGTGGGATCCACCACAGACCCCGGGCCATTTTACTACCAATAGCTCCCCTTTCCGTTTTACCATTTTGCCATCCAAATTTGCATTGTTTTAATGTTAAAGCAGTTTCCTCGCTAAGTTGCCAATCCAAATTCGTCAAAAATTTGCAAAATAGAGCGAATTTGCAATGCTCGAACATGTTTTAACAATTGCAAGTTTACGAAAATTTTCGGATGAAATGAAAATATGTTAATATGAGTCATGAAGTATACCTATGTTCAGGTTTACATTACTGGATAAGATCTCAGTGTAGTTATTGATCTTTCTAGGTAGAGATATAGTGCCATAATTTTTATTGTAAAAATCGCATTGATAGTACCTACTGTGACTTTAAAGTAAATTTTTGAAAATTAACTTTAAAGTCACAGTAACCTTATTTTCATACGATACAATCATGCGTTGGTATGTCCTTATCTGACATTTATAGTGCGAGTTAATTTAATTCAGAATAATCTAATCAAGAATCATAAGTTAAAAAAATTATCTAAGGACATATTTTTTCAAATAAAGCACTAGCCCTGTACCCAGCGTTCAACGGAAAACGAAAAACAGATTTAATTATAATTTAAGACATGGTTGCAGGGAAAGAGGGGTATTTTGCGCAGACTTTTAATATTAATAATCATGATAAAAACAATAAAAAAAGGTCTAAAAAATTCTCGGTTAGGTTAGGTTAAAAATGTAAAGATATGTCCTTAAGTCATCTAACGTATATTACTTAAAAGTTTTTGCAATGTAATATTGTGGTGCATTCAGGCCGGCCACCTTAACGAGAGTACAAAGGGCGCGGCTCTCTCTCTTCTACTAACTAGCATACAGCACTGGGCCTAGTCTAGGGTGGTCGACACAAAATATCTGAGAATGTACTGGAGAAAACCACAACCACGAGTCTTTTATTTGGTGTCCGGATCCCGATATTTGGGATACGCTACAACTATAAAGTTGAAAGCTGTTTACAACTATAAAGTTTGAAAGCTGAAAGTTATATTATAGACGTTTTATTTACACAAGACTATATACACGGTTATTTGGAAAACATTAATAACCTCGCAGTTCTGTACTCCTGCCTTGATTATGAGTCGAAAATGTTCAAGCTATCAAGACCTAATATATCAATAGTTATGGAGATATGCGACATCAAAAAATGCATTTTTTTTCAATATTTCTGACTTATTTTTTGTGAAACGTTGAACTGTCATGACATTAACTTATATCGATTTCGAAAAATTCATTCGTTTCAGTACAAGTTAAATAATATAATAAAAACTCTAAAAAAATTCCAATTGGAATGTTTTCCAATTGGAATTCGAAGGTTTTTAGTTTTTTATTTGACTTGTATTAAAGGGAATGAATTTTTCATATTCAATCAAAGTTCCTGAAATGATAGTCCAACGTTTTACAAAAAATAAGTCACAAATGTTAGTAATAGATATTATGTGTACCTACTTCTTGTAACAAAATTAATAAAGGTGTTATTGTCGCCAGGGGCATCCTAGTGTTTTGACAGGTTATGGGCCCAGACCCAAAAATCCATTTATTTCCAGGAATATTTCCAGAATTTTCTTGTGATTGTTAAAAATGTTGACGTCAAGCTATCTAGTGAACGTTCCGAAATTGAAAGGACGCAAAAATTACGATGATTGGGCGTTCGCGGCAAGAAATTTTTTGGTGTTGGAAGGCATCGACATTGAGGCGTTGCCAGTGGATTTGAGTGAAGCTGAGCAAAGAAAAGCAAAAGCCAAGCTTGTAATGACCATTGACCCCACATTATATGTGCATTTCAAAAATGAGAACACCGTTAGCGCCTTGTGCAATAAGTTAAAACAGTTATTCGACGACACAGGATACACAAGAAAAATTAGTTTGCTTCGAACATTGATATCTATTCGCCTCGAAAATTGTGAATCAATGACTAGTTATTTGTCTCAAGTGGTGAAAACAGCGCAAAAATTAAATGGAACGGGTTTCGAAATAAATGATTAATGGATTGGCTCGCCGTTGCTTGCAGGACTTCCTGAAAAGTTTAGCCCAATGATTATGGCAATTGAACATTCAGGTATGAAAAACAGTGCTGATGCTATAAAAACCAAGTTATTGGATATGAGTTCAGATTTTGAGGTTAAGTAAGGTTATTATTCAAAAGCGTGGGAAGACGCATAGAACACGGCAATCTGACAGCAGTGTAAATGTCAATGATAACCTCAAAACACCGGCGCCAGATAAAGTAATTCATTATTATGAATGTAAATTGATTGGTCACTATAAAAACCATTGTACCTCAGTTGGGAAAACAAATACGACAAATGCTTTTGGCGCAGTTTTTCTTTCCAAAGAATTTAGTACTTACGACTGATATGTAGATTCCGGCGCTAGTAATCATCTGGTATCCAAAGAAAACTTATTATCAAATATTTCGTACCAACCAATAACTAAGGAAATTATAGTGGCTAACCAAACAAGTGTAAAGGTCCTATGCTCTACAAAGTTATGTTTAACTAAGTGTGTTAAGAAAAGAAATTATGATATAGAAGTAAACAATGTTTTGTTGTACCTGATTTAACCACGAATTTGCTGTCAGTGAGCAGAATTATTGAGAATGGTAACAGAGTATACTTCCACAAAAGTGGTTGTTACATGTACAATGCTCAGAATGACTGCATTGGTGAAGCTAGTTTGGAAAATAGTGTATACAGATTAAACATTGTGAAGTCTGAGCAAGTTTCGGCAGCCACAGTGCAAACTTCTTGTAAAACTTGGCATAGACGACTCGGTCACATAAATGCCAATGATCTTGACAAGATGAAATGTGGAGCAGCTCACGGCGTAAGATACCAAGAAAAGAGTGGTGACAGTAAATCAAGTTGTGTTGTACGTTGGGAGGGCAAACAAACAAGACTACCGTTCCTCCTCAGTTCAAGAAAAACTAAAAATGTACTAGAATTGGTACATACAGATTTGTGTGGGCCAATGGACAACAAATCGCTTGGTATGGCCAGATATTATCTGTTATTTGTAGATGACTATAGCCGAATGTGATTTGTGTACTTTCTTAAAACCAAAAATGAAACTTTTAAATACTTCAAAGAATTCAAGGAGTCAGTAGAGAATCAGCAATCCAAAAAAATTAAAGTACTAAGATCTGATGGTGGAGAGTTCTGTTCTATGGAAATGGAGAATTTTTTGAAGAAGACTGCCATAGTGCACCAAAAAAGTAATGCTTACACGCCAAAGCAAAACAGGTTGTGTGAGCGGTACAATAGGCTAATTGTTGAAAAAGCGCGATGTCTCCTGCTTGATGTTCAATTTGATAAACCATTATGGGCAGAGGCTATAATGGTTTAAGCAAAGGAGTGAATACGGCGGTGTATCTTAAGAATAGATCACCAGTGGCCACTTTTGACCACAGTACTACCCCTTATGAGGTGTGGACGGGCAGAAAACCAAATCTTAGCCATTTACGGGTGTATGGTAGCCCAGTTATGGTTCACATACCTAAAGAACAGCGAAAAAAGTGGGAAAAGAAAGTTCAGAAGATGTATCTAATCGGATACTCTGAAAATGTCAAGGTTTATCGTCTGTACAATCCCGAGAGCCGAGCAGTGACTGTAGCTTGAGATGTTATAATAATAGAAAACATTGAGAGTGATAGTTGTACAATAAATGTGATGATAGAAGAAAAGTCAGTAATTCAAAGCCCAGGAGAGGAAGTGGCAGTGAGTGATGAGAATGCAGTCAAAGAAGAATTATGATGAAACGTATGTTCAAAGTGAAACATCACTTTCAGAAGATGATCATTATGAATCTCTTGATACATCTGATAAGGAAGTTGTTTCTCAAACTAACATTCAGCCAGAAAAAAGAGCTTGTAAGAAGCCAGACTATTACGGCATAACCAACATGTGCGTTGAAGATGAAAAGGGCGACCGAATTACACTAAATGAAGGACGAGTCCAAATCTTTCAGATGGGTTTTCAAAAAAAAGTACAGTAGAGATGGTGAAGTGCGTTATAAGCCAAGACTAGTTGCTAAAGGGTTCACCTAAATTTTTTAAGTTGATGGGCATCTCGGAAGTTTAATCTATTTTGATTAAATAGCTTTATATGTTTTTTTTATATATTTTGTTATGGGAGGATGTTAGCTATAGATATTATGTGTACATAATTCTTGTATCAAAATTAATAAAGGTTTCATTGTCGCCAGGGGCATCCTAGTGTTTTGACAATAAATATTCAAAAAAAATTGCAAGCTTTGATGTCGCATATCTCCATAACTATTGATATTAGGTTATGGTTGCCTGAATATTTTCGACTCATAATCAAAGCAGAAATACAGTCATGTGAGGTTATTAATGTTTACCAGAAAACCCTGTATACGGGGCATAAAAGCAAAGGCAGTAATATCAAAAAAAAATTGAATACAGACATCGAGAATTATTTATTTAGAATGTAATGAATTTAGAATTTGAATTGAGATTTTATAGGAATTAATTTATAGGAAACATGATTTTGAACGGGATAGATACATAAAATCTATAATTCAGTACACCCTAAATTAGTAATCCCCGGTGACTACATTCAAAACATTCGTTAATTTTTTTTGGATTTTGCTGCCTTTGCTTGTATACCTCACATATATATTAATGTGTTCAAATGCCGCAATTTCCTCTTTAAAAAAATTATTCATGAATGCTTGAATATCATTGTGTTTGAATATTATTATTGCAAGCATTCACGATTTCCAATATAATTTAGAAAAAAAATTAATTAATTCCTTTTAAATAGACGTTCCTCATATATACAGTCCCTACGTAAAATAAGACATCTGCAAAAAAGTAAATTTACAACTGTTTTTTTGAAATTTGACTTTACCTTCAAAATGAGGCTATTTATCAATATAAAAGTATTTATGTATTTAAAATTTTACTCTGAGAAATGTAGAACTATTGGTACAAAAAAGTCCAAACTGGTAGATATCCGACTTTACGTAGGGACCGTCGATATTTCTCAATTTTTCGTAACCCTCCATGGTGATATTGATATCCCTGTTTCATCCAAAATAAATATTTCGGGTGGTAGTGAAATGTTTCCCGCCCCGCCACTGACCACGTATCCCCACTAGTGCGGAGGAGCGGAGTGCCTATTGTGTTCTCAGAAAATAAAGTTTTGTTGTAAGGGCGGCTAAGCTGAGTTCGCGCTGCGGTCGCGCTGTGTGAGGTACTGAATCTGCACTAACCGACGTAGCTGAACCAAACTAACCGGACACTGCACACCGTAAACTGATTCTAACTTCACGCTGTTTGGTTAGTACTTTTACTGTTACTCACCATATACACGAGCAAATATTTTAACTATACAACAAATTAGGCGTTCGGAAAAGATTTCTTTGTTTTGAAAACCATTTCTCTTAATGTGTTTATTGATAAAATTATTTATTTGTCTTTCACGAAAATTCGTAGATTAAGATTTTCCTTCATTAATTTATTCTTAATACAAAACATGGGAGATTTATTCACTTGACGTGTTCATGGTACAGTATCGTAATCTATATATAAAATATCCCCAAATTTAATCACGAGAATTGATTGAATTCTCATCTAAATTATTTGCATGCTAGTGTCCACAAAAATGACATTTATACGAATTTTACTGACTTAAATAACATTCATATTTAATTATGATGCTTAGTAACTATCACGCCGTTTCCCCGTAGGAGTAGGCAGAGAGGATAGAACGCCATATTCTTCTATCTTGGCACACCAATTTTTCTTCGGCTACATTCATACATGTTTTTTCATGCATGTTCTACGGTTGTTGAGACTTTTAACAGGGCTATCCTCCAATATTTGTAGTATCTAATCATAATAAAAATCACAATTATGAATATTGATCCCAGTAAGGAAAAAAGGACTGTGTACTTTAAAAATCACAACAAAACATATAAGGTCAATATATATTTTTTAAGAATTCGTATAACGTTACCTATATATATTTCCTTAAATAACTAATAATAAAATAGGTCCCTACTCAAGAGGCTGAGAATTATTACATTTTCTCAGAAGATGATTTATTACAATTAAGGAATCCAATCCCGGTCCAGTTTACAGTATGTATGAATTCTGAGATTATTACATATAATCCCGAAACTTTCAGGATTGAAATTTTGAAGTAATTGAGTAACTTGTTGGTGCAATGGTCATGACGCTCGCCTAGAGACCTGGTGCTCGATGGTACGAGCTCTACTCCAGAACACCAGCAAGTTAGTCCTAATTTATAGCACAGGCTCTTACCTTAGTTTGAAAATAGTAAGAATATTGATGCGGAATGTATTTCGTGTATGCATCTATATTTACTTAAGAAATAAAATTATTTAAATTTTGGGGTGCCGAAATTAGACGCAAAGCGAAATAAAATGCTTCGCGATTTCTTCGGACTAGTTATTTAAAATAAAAAACAATCAAATAAAAAAAAATTTAAGACATGTTTTCTTTGAGAAACTAAGAGAGAAATTATGAGAGTCCGACTGGCAGCTACCTGCGTGATTCGCGGCGCCGTGTGGCGCGGCGCGTAATCAACAATGGTATTCCACTATAATCAGCTACAGCTTTGTTATTTTTTTGAATTTTTTGCTTGAAATTTTCACCAGATATTCTTAAGACCTCAATAATCTCAATTAATCTTAACTATGCTTATCTCCTTAACTTGTGCTTAAGATAATACAAAAACTTGAAAATCTATTGTTTCATGTCTTGGTAGGCATTCCTCCTAAGTTTAATATTGTTTGTTTCTAATTTCTTAATTTATTATCATTATTTTACTTAAATATTGTATGTGGATTACTATAAAATATTCTCTTATCCAACCTAGTACTTATTTTACTACGCCTCAAACCTCTGTGAATCTTTGTAATTGGTTTATGCAATGTACATTGTGCTCTAACATTTGAATTATAGTAACTGGTTAGATTTAAATAAATAAAAAAGCAATACATTGCCTTCACAGGTCCCTTGAAAAATATTTAATAATGTAAGATGAATAATCTTCTTCATTCTGTTTTACTCTGCAATTTGATATTTTTTCAATATTTGAATTTTACTAGAAACATAATATTTTAACTAAGCATTATTTAATAGCAATGGGATTCTATCAACTTGGCAGTTCAGGCCTTCATGTGAAATAAAAATAAACGGTTTTAATCTCGGAAACAAAAATCATACACGTTCAGAATATTTTGATTATGTTCAAATTTTTCAAGAATACAATACTACTTTATCCTTAGGGGGACATCATTATAAAGATAAATATTTTATAGATGTCTCATAAAGAAGAAGCTTTTTTTTATATAGACATCTATCATATATATCTTGATTAATTACGTCCCCCTGGGGATAAAATCCAGTTTTGTGTACATGAAAAAATTTAAAACACTTAAAATATTCTGAACATGTAAAAACTGGTCGACGGAGGAGTAAAAATTGAAATTATCTTCAGGCGTATTCTAGTATAATGTTAATAATTCGGAAGAATGTCATCTATCGGTCCTTGTCTGTCCGTCTATCGGTCCGTAAATTCGTAACTTGCTGAAATTAAAACATTAGATAGAGTGTGACACGCTTCAGGGTCTTTATCAATGATTAGTATTTCCCGTGCTTTTTCTCGGGTATATGGCTAGTATACATATAAAAAGGATATTTTAATACATACCAATGGCGATATCTGTATTAGTTTATGAAAATGACAAATTTTCAAACCACAGAGGGCGGTAATAAAAATACAATTCACGTATGGAACAAGGTGTGCAAAATTAAGATATACACAACTTCCCAAAAATTGGTAGATGTGGTAGTCTATCATCGTGGAATTGAATTAACGTTACATTCTGTAAAATGATCACTTCAGCTAGCCGTACGATAGGTCTTAAGCCCTATAAACATCCAAAAAAACTTCCATCAAAATAAATTTTAAAGTAATCTGTGCACCTCGTTTCTTAAAAAAACATTATGAAATTTGGTAATTTTTTTGAAGCTGACAATGGAAAAACAACGCATTACTCGATACATTTTTAGCGCAATCATAATATAGATTTTAACATTACATTACATTTATATATTTACAACGGTTAGAAAAAATATTTATTATTTATCAAAACGTTAACATAAATTCCTGTAAGAAATTGTAGTTTAAGTAATAATATATAATGTGTTTTAATACATATTATTAAATAAACTAACAGGTAACCAGTAATCACAATAAAGATATAAGTATTTTCATTTTAATGTAACAAAGCCAATTCTTATTCATTTATGATGATCCCTCAGGGGACAAAATCCAGTAATTTTATTCTTAAAAATATATTACGAATCATATCATAATAACGAAGCACGCTTGAACACATTTTGCCTACCGGAAAGAATCAAGTAACATAGCAATTTCCGGCTGAAGCCTTCACCGTTTGTGACACCGGAAATCGAGTATGTTTCCGGTTCTCATTCGGCACTGGTCAAATCTAAATGTCAGACTTCCTGCGAAGAATTGTCACCTGACATTACTAACACGTGATCTGCTTTTCTAAGCAAGTAGACAATAACTTATAAAATACTATTAAATAATACTTTTTAGTAATCACGATTGCGCTAAAAACGCTTCGAGTAGTGCGTTGTTTTTCCATTGCCAGCATAAACCCATCGTATGAATATAATTTAAACAAACAAGGTATACAAATTATTTGAAAATAGATTTAGATGTTATATATATGTACCTACCTTATTTAAGGTTATGCGCCTGGTACTCGGGAGGTCATCATCATTTTTTTTTCACTAAAATAAAGAAATGTGTGCATATTAATTAATATATTTCTTTTTTAATGTCGCATAAGACAACTAATTATCGGATTTACTTAATTATTTATTTACAAACAATAATACATGAATGTCATTTGACTTCAGTACTACCTACATTCCAAAAAGTGAATCTGGCAGCGCTGCGAGTTTTTGACAGCTTGCTATTTGGTCGCTAATTGAAAACATCGATTTTATTCACCAAAGACTATATTACGATCTTTATATTTTTGTATAAAACAATACAGATTTATATATAATCATATAATATTGTACTCAACTGTGCATATAAGATAAAAACAGTTGTAGCCCCGACTAGGGTCGAAATCGAAAGATTGAAAAGTTAAATATCTAATTTTTTATAATTTATTTCACCAATACTACGTGTCAGATATTTTGAAAAAAATAAATTTATGTGTATTCACTATAGGTTAATAACATATTAAAAATTCAGCTCTTTCTCATCATATTACTCTAATTATTGAACAACCTTAACATTCGAGTCATTCAAGAAATTGAAGAATAATTATTTTCAATTTTATTTTTTCTCCTGGCAGATTAATTTGTAATACATTGTCTATAATATCCGTACATTGACATGTTGGTTAAATATCATATTCATATCTAGATTATAATGACACATTCCGGATGTAATATTTTGGAAATCATTAATTTATTTTTTCTGTTTTATATTGAGTGCACGGTACATGGGAAAAAATTTATTATCAAAGAAAAGTTTATTATTCATAAATAGTTATGGCGTGTTTAATATATATCACAGCAGTAATAAAAATATGTAATATTAGTATAGCGACTTTGCGCGACTTTTCATTATTGTTTTAAAATGAAATTATATTTGACAGATCTTTTTTTAAATTTATTCCAAGAATATATTTTTTTAAATGAGATTGATTTGTTTTAAGAAATATGAAAAAAAAAATTTGTTCGTGATTAGAATGGATCAGATTCCTCTAAAGCACCACTTGGCTTATTGTTTAACTGCTGTTATTCACAAATAAAAGAGGTATATTTAAATATATCTTTTATAGATATCGATCTCCGGTTATCGAATGAGCGATCATTTTGGCGATCATTATTTTGTTGAAACCATTGCCTTTTTTCAAGTTAACTTTCATTTTCCAAGGTCTCTTCTGTTGACAATTTTTATTTGAACAATAAGATACAGAATCTGGTATTTTTTTGGATGCCTCATGTAGATACGGTCAAAATTACACCTGATAACGAGATGTACTTCTTCTTTTGAAACTATAGTACTGACAAAATAATTCAATAATGTATGCAGTAAAAGCGAAATGGCTCACCATGAACTATAAAATAATTTTTAGACACACTTACTGGCATCTGCAATAGAAAAATTACTGAACCGTATGTACAACTGCATTTACAAATTTTCAGAAAAGATTCTTGTTGGTATGGCTTATGACTATATTACTGTGAGTTTAGAATTGACGACAATTTAGAGAGCGAATTCCAGTAAAGTAAAAATTCCAAAGCAGGTAAATAAATTTAATGTCGGAATTCGTAGCCCCGGAGGCATTACTCCCCTCCTTCCCCTGCCACGCTCATCCTTCGATCGATAGCCCAATAAAAGTGAAGAATTTTTCGTGCTAATGTAATTGAAAATATTTATACGCGAATATTTAAATTTCTGTAAGTGTTTCTCCAATACAGAGTAAACTTCTGAAATAAATCCACGTAAAAATTCCAAATATATATTTTCGCATTAGTTTGAATAATGTTTTGGTGGAATAAATTGCATCTCTTTTAAATGCATTGACACGTACGATAAAACATTGGATTTTTGTTTTGTTTTACCAAAACAATTTAATAATTTTCTGATTTCTAATTAGGATACAAGGGTATCTATAATTTGTGGCCCCTGTACCCACTATATGAAGACGTTAAATACTCAAGTCAGTTGATTATCACGTTAACGGAATAATTTGTACAGAAGTATAGGCATTTTCAAAAACGTAGATAACGTTCTCTTACGCAGAATAGACGTTTTAAACGTATTAAATATTTTAAACCGAAAAACACTAACCTATAAAAACCAAGTTTTTACAATACTCCCTTACTCATTTTCGGGTTTCGTGTCTACCAGATGCGTCGCAGTCTCTTCATACAACTTAGTCAGTTGTATAAAAATTCCTAAAAATCCAAAATTATACTATAATTATTAATTTTTTTAACGAAAATTTGATCGTCGCCACGAGCACAGTATACTAAGAACAGTAATACGTCTTCATACAAACTGGCCGCTACCCATTAGAATGTGTGCGTGCGTGCTCGGCGCCGTGTACGCACGCACTGTGACGCACACATTGACATAGAATATGGGGGCACAAAGCGGCGGCAGTAAGTGCCGTGCCTTCGGTGCCATTCGCGCTCGCAGCCGCTGCTTTAGAAAAAAAATGCGCTTCTTGAAAAAAAAAGCCTTTTTTATGTTTGTGGTGCTTTACTAAAAAGGTGTGTTGATTATCACGAAGACTGTGAGTTTTTAAAAGTCTACGTTGATGTTAATCAGCGTTCTTGCAATTTAAGTGCAGAAACTAACTATACTAATTGCAGAAATTTTCGGGTTTCGTGTCTACCTTATGCGTCGGAATCTGAAACGCTACGAGTTAAAAGAAAAGGAGTAAAAATAAAGTGACAACCCTAGCGTCAATGCAAGAGTAGGCTAATAACTCGCCGACAGGCCGGAGATAAACTACTGTTCTGGGTATACTGTGTCACGAGTCTGTCTGCAAAGTTTCAACTCGATTCAATCACGGGATAAGGGTTAAAAATCGATCCAAAGTTTTTACGTCAGACAAGCAACCAACCAACCAACCAAACGCCACGAGATAAAAGAAGGAGTAAAAACAAACCCATTCAAAAAATGTAACCAGTTACTATTTTTATTATTCTAATCGCACAGCAGGCTCAAGAAATATTTCTTATTTGGATATGGACGGTCAATTATTAGTCAAGTGATAACTTTTTTAAACAAGTGAAATTTTTTTTAAATACAAAAACATAACAGTAATCTGCTGTTACTTTGTGGTGATCATTTTAAATGAAATGAAACACAAAAATTAACATTTCTGTAACACCAACCGACTTCGTAAGAACTGTTCGTTTTTCAAGCTGAACTAAAAACTAAACGTTATATTTCTAGCAACTTGTTTTTATGTTTACCTGTCGTAAGATATTTTCTTCAACATTCTTGCATTGTCTTTAACATAACCATTGTTTATATTAAATTGTGTATTATCAATATATGTGTATGTGTCTCTTTAATTAAAATAAAATAAAACTAGTGTCAGGTGTCGAAGGTGACTGGGGAGGGTGGTAATAAATGAGGTAATAAATAATATGCTGCCCTTCCAAGGAAGAAGGCAGTAGCTACACATTGCAAAGTTTTGAGATAATTGAGTTTTAGGTTTTTTTATGTTTTTTCGCCGTATGTTTAACTTTTTTATTATTTTTTCAAATATTTTAATGTGAAATTACTTCAAAAATAAGATAACACCTGAAAGAGACATAAAATTATTGAATTTCAATATTTAAATCAATAAATGCCTTCTGCCTTAGAGTGTGCTTCAATGATAGTGTAAACTTTCTTAGAAACAAGGCAGTAACTACATACTTACTGCCTTGTTTCTAAGAATCTTTGAAGTTTGCTCTATTATTCACTTAGGCATACATTGGATATTTAAAATCAGGATTCAATAAAAAATTATTTATTTGGTTTAACGTAGGTACTTAATCCTTTACAAAATTATTATTTCTTAATAATTAGATACATGAACAGAAATGGTAATGTAGAAATATTTTATCTAAACCATTTGATTTTAGTTTTTTTAAATCATTTTTCATTCACCAAACTCAAAAGTTAGATCTTGAACATCACGAGTTTGCAGATTTTTCTAAAAATCTCTTCGATTTTCGGGCATCAGTTGTCCAAGATTATGAATAATATTCTTTTTTTTTAATTCAGGAATTCCGCGATCTATCGTTCTTTTTTTGAGTCTCTTTAAAATTATCCTTAATAACAGATTTTTTTTTCATGAAATCTTTCAAATTTCAAAATCTATAGAGTACTGCATAGTATAATCTCTTCTATTGTACTGCAGCTGAGTCATGGCACTTATGTAGGCACGTGGCTTCGTCTTGTTAATTTTCTACTGGGAAGTTTCATCTTTCCAAACTAAAAAATTATAACACGTCACAAAAAATTTTAAGTAAAATATTTATAATTATGTTTAACTACTCAATCATAAATAATATTATTAGCAATGATGTTAATACCTACTTACAGTTTTGTAAAAGAATTTGACCGTACGGTGAAGTGTTTTCATTTTGCATTTCCAGCGCCATTTTAACAATTTGACGACATTTTTAAGCACATATTAATACAAATTATATCAGTATCAATGTATTACCACTAATATTATATACTTTTTAGAGCTAACAACAATCTATCACCACCTAACACTGGATCAGAATGATATGATTATTTTGACAGATCGGTAAACATAAAGTTGTCAACAATTTAAAGAGTGATATATTTCTAAGCGAAAGAGCAGAAACTATAGAAAAGTATTTGCATTTACTGTCATTTAGCTAAGAAAATGATATTCACTGCTTATTTGCTAAGATTTGAGTGTTGTTTTTGTAGTTGTCCATTTTTTTCTTATCAGTTTTTTCTAGTTTTTTTTTTAAATAATATTACTTTTTGAGTAAGATATTTAGAAAATAAACAAAATTTTTCACCAGAAGGCATTCATAACTAAAAATGTCCTTAGGTTTTTCACGGCCGTTCAGAATCTTCTGTGTTTATTTTTTGGGATATTCTGCCGTGTATATGTGACCCCTCTGGCCAAGGTTTCGGATCCCATTGCAGGGTCCATCATCAGGGCTAATGTCTATATACACGGAGATCACATATACACGGCAGAACATCCCAGAAAACTATACACAGGAGCATTCATAACTAGTTTTTGAATTTTTTGTTAGTTACTGCCTTCTAGCTTGAAAGGGCAGTATTATACTTTCACTTTCAGTGATTCATCTTTTCACAATATTAAGATCGTGTTTTTCATTCATCGTGTTTTTCATTCATTTTTTCATTCATTTTCATTCATTGTTTGTCATTCGGTCCATTCAAGTTTTACACATGACTCGCTTTTGAAGAACATACATTAATCATTAGTACTTGAAGAAAATGTAAAAAGAAAAAAATGGTTTTGTAATCCACTATTGTTATCAACGACTCTTTTATAGTCTGTGTACTGCATCTTTCGACGTGAGATTGGCTATGCAACGTGTTATAATGTCACGGGACGTGGCGTGAATGTGAATAACTAAAAATTGTATAAAGTTGTATTTATTATACAAAGTCACTGGACACGAACTGAATCGGAATTTTACAATTCTTAAATTCATACTAAATGTTTCTAGATTATTTCACACACTAATTATCTAATCAGTAATTCTAACAAATTATCTCAGTTCGTTCTAGAATGTTCACCGCACGTTTTATCACTCCTGAATAACTTGTCTCTCATATAGTGTTGCGCGTTACCTAAATCGCTCAGGCTCGCACTAGAAAAACTTATCGCTTGTCGATAGGTACTACCTTGATTTCTATCGCTGGAATCACATACGCTTTCTGTGGTAAAATTCCCCTGTCAATTCTGACATGCAATGAATGCAGTTTATCGTTTTCTCGATATTTCGAGAATTTACGTGAATACCCCAGAAATTTCGATAGTGCGTAATTCCTTCTGATTGTAACATATCGTGACAATAATAACATCTAATAAATCACTGAAGGACATATCAATTAATAATAATGTTGCCAACTTATCTTCTTAGACGATAAAGAGATTGGTAAATTTTCTCGCACACTTATCTATGTCTAATAATAGCAATCACCGTGATTAAGTGGCTTTTATTTGTTTAAAAAATCTATATTTACATTTGTTTATATAACGATAATATTATAATGAGATGCTAAAAAGAATTTACGTACTTTCCGGACCCCTGAAGAATCGAAAACGGCCTAGAACAATCTAGGGTGATCTACCTTTGGGAAACATCTATAAACGTCTGAAAATGCCTAGTACAACCGAGAAACGATGAAGACCTTCTCCTAAAGACTAGAATAATCTATAAAGTACGAAAATATCAGAATTTTCGAGCATAAATACGACGCCGTCCGCAGCGCAGTTCAGGTCGTGTTTGACAGTTTGTTACCGTGCTAAGTCGGCCGCGAGCTCCAAGATGTCACCCAGTGTAGCCAGTCGTGAGTAAATCAAATCAAATAATCGAGCAAAGTACCTAATTGGCTAAAGAGTTAAGGTTATTATTACGGTCTTTAAACAAATTGAACTGTAAACGGTTATGGATATTTTAAACCGTATTTTTTTCCGAGAGACAATTCTCGACGTTTCGTTGAAGTCGTATTCAACGTCATCAGGAGAACAACTTGCGGAGGTATAGTCCGCCATATACCTCCGCGGGTACAGTTCTTTCTCTCCCTCTCTCTCTCTCTCTAATCTATAAAGTATATATATATATATAATATATAAGTATGATATAGGATATTCTCTCATCGTCTCCTATATATCTAATATCTATCTATAGCTAGACTATATTATATTACCCTATATATACCATATACATAATCTATTCTACTCCAACAATATGTATATATATAGTATGGTCCCGTGTTTAGTCTTAATGGCGTTTGTTACTTGCTCCCTTGTGATGCGCTTTGTACTTGAGGTTGCTTCTAATTTGATATAATTATATATATATACATATATTTATATCTGTAAATATAACATAATAAAATTAGATATAATATCTATATAAATTACGGGTGTCGTTTCATAAAGTAGTAATAAAAGTTAAATTATTTTTAAGTTTTTCATTTCGTCTCCCACCGCCGCGGCCCGTGACAAAAAAGGAATATTTTTTTTAATAACCAATTTTTTTTAAAAAACCTTTGGATTTCTCAGAATAACAATAATTATATTTACGTAAAATATTTTATATTTTGCGGGTGTGAATCTGGACGTAGGGGAAATGCTTAAAAAATATGTGTTCAGAAAATGAAAGGAAATTGAAAAACATTTGTAATCTTTTACGAACTTCTAAAAAAAAAGAACATCCCTCTTACAAATTTATGAAAACCTTAAAAAACATTAATTTGGAAACGGATTTCATTAATTCCCATTATGAATTATCAAATAATGAGTGAGGGCTCTTAGGATAGAATTAAAAAATGTATTCTTGGAAAATCTCTTTCAAGCTTTGTATTGTATGTATATTGTTCTCTCCGAATAGAATGTCGATATATTGTTTCGCTTCACAGAATTCAACCTTCTGAAGGATGTTTTTAAATATATGTTGCAATATGAAAACAGAATTCATTATTGGATTTTGACGAATTTTTTTTTATTGTATTGTCTAAAATCTTGACTCTAGACGTATACTCGTATATTCTCTCTTATAATTTACTTTAAATTCTATTAGAACACAACCATTCCCTTACATGGTAATTTAGTGTATATAAAGTTAAAAATAAGAAATAAAGTTACGTTTATATATTTTATACAATTTTATGAACTTACTAATTATTGCGCTATTTCCTGTGAGCTATGTGGAGAGAATGTAATGCCATACTCTTATATCTTGACATATATTTTTATGTCCTACTTTCACCTCATATTCATTCTCTCATTTTCTCAGGCAAACTCGTCGATTGTTATGTCTTCACCAGGACCATCTCCAGGTATCTGGTTTATCTGGTCACACCTAGTCTTCAAGGGCCGTCTTCTCCTACTTTCGATACCATCAATATTAGCGTGATACATAATCATCATTCTTACCATTTTTCTACTCATTCATTCGCCCAGCATGACCAACCCGCTTAGCAACCCTTTTTTTAATTCTATTCACTATGCTAAGATCAGTTTTACATTATTTCCTTACTTCTTCATTCTTTACTCCATCATAAATGTATAAGTCATTTATAAAATATTAAATATTGGTAGTGTAAAATTATGATTTTTTTTTTACTCTAAAGATTTAAAAAAATGTGATTATGTTAATGTTAATAATTGTTTACTTTGTAACACTACTTTTTTAGTGCGATGATGTTTTTAAATTAAGATAAAAAGTTAAATTAAATGCGAATTCAATTTTGCTGCTTTTCAAAAAAAGCATATTTTTATCTGTCACAGATGTGACATCTGTATAAAAGTAGGTATATAAAGACGTAACTAGTAGGTATATATATATAGTATTCAAATGCAGCATTGTGTGAAGAATGATGATCAATCCGTGAAGAACTTTCGGAGATCTCAGATTTTGAACAAAGGAATATTTATATTTTTATATTTTGTTAACTATTCATACTCGGCGTTGCTCAGGGTAAGAATTAAGTTAAACATAAGTTTGTGGGGGAACACAAGGTTTTCATTATTTCGCAGTGTCTAATAATAAAAAGGATCCATTTAATCTAGGCTGGGATGGATAGGATGACTATTAAGGAATTGTGACCTATGTAATCCGCCGTGACCTAAAGAATAAGAATGCAAAATTTGGATCACATCGGCAAACCTTATAGATTTGTACAAAAAATATTGGTGTGGGGGGTGGGGTAAAAAGGGAGGGGGGAAATTTATCTTCATTACCTGCCGGGTCCTAAAGCATACGTGTGCAAAATTTGAGTCCGATCGGTTGAACGGTACAGATTTGCATTGAAAATGTATCAGGGGGAGGGGGAAGGGGTAAAAGTGGTGTGGATAAATGTCGCGTATGTTACCCGCCGGGTCCTTAAGAATAAGTTTCCAGATTTAGAGTCCAATCGGTCAAATGGTACAGATTAGCATTGTGAATAAAATCGGGGGAAAGGAAGGGATAAAAGTGATGGGCGGGAAATGTAGCCTATGTTACCCACCTGGTCCTAAAAAATAAGTTTCCAAATTTTGAGTTCGTTCGGTCGAAAGGCACAGATTAGTAGATGAAAATATATCATGGCAAGAGGAAGGGATAGAATGCGAAGGGGGAAATGTCATTAAGCATAGTACGCAAAATTTGAGTCGAATCGAACAAACGGTGTAGATTTGTATTGAGAACAGACAGACAAACAGACAGAAAGACAGACAGATAGACATTGAGTTTTATAGGTAAAGATATTGCGATACGATTGGCTGCACTTCCTCATCGGTTCAAACGTTTTATTTAAGCAAAGACGACCGAATGTCAATATTGAATTACCAATATTGAAAGGGTAGGCACCTGCGCCTTTTTTTCCAAATAATTTGTGGGAATTCGAATGCAACGTCGTGTCAAAAAGAATTTTAGAAGATTTATGATTTTGACAATCGAAAATTTAAATTTTTATTTGTATGAATTAATAGTAGATATATGAAAAAAATTAGGTATACAAAAACATCCTCGTAATCGAATGCAACTTGTTTCAAAATTTCAAAGCAATCGGTGAAGAACTTTCAGAGATACATTTTTATTTATATAGATAGATAACATTTCTTTAAGAGAACATTGAAAATAATTTTAAAAAAAACATCATTTTTTCGAATATTATTTTTTGATAAAATAACAGTTATCCAAGGATTTTCTCTTCGAGTGTGATTGATTAATGACATTTAAATTCATTTAAGGTGTGACCTGTGGCTTAGAATTATCTTCTTTTGGTAATACATACGAGTATAAATTGATTGCATCTAAAGACTTATCAACTCAAAATAGCATTGTCACAAAATATTACATAATATTATAAATAATTACGACTTAAATATTTACTGTCAAAATTTTTTTACAGTTCATTTAGAGATTTTTTTGACCAGGTAGTTAAGAATGCTTTTAATATTCTTGCATCATTAAAAATTTTAACCTATCGAATTGAGTATTCTAAGACTAGGGGCGCGAAGTTACCACCTACAAACGTTTAATCTGAATATTGAATTTTCTAAAGAATACAACTATATGACTAGAAATATGGTAGATATTCACATCCTTTAAATAATATGTACAAAAATGTTCACCAGACCATTATATGTTATGTTATGATGCTTGTTATATATGATGTTATATATGAGCTTATATGTTATGATAGATACAGATATTTTCAAAACGATAAGAATTGTGTCATCAATGCATAGACATGACCTTTATCGCCTACTTGGTTATAAGTTGTTTTAAGATTACGGACATGGGCACTTATAAAAGAAATTTAATCTAATAAAAATTGTAGATACGGTTTTTTATTACATTGATTTATTAATGAGATTACGCGAAATCAAACGAATAAATTTTTCGATATTTATACGTAGGTTTTTGTTAAACTTTTTATAATAAAAACTTATTTGAGAATATAGAAATTCCACAAAGACCGTTTAATATTTAAATATTTTAAACATGTTTAACTATTCAAGTATTGTATTTTTAAATACACAACACCTTAATATAATTTTTCACATAATTGCTTCATACATTTAAGCATTTGTCTTATCTGTCTGCCATAAGTGGCTGTACACGAGATCAAAAATCTCATTTCTAAGGTTATAAGGTTCTAAGTCCATTTATCCATTGTTGACTGCAAGATGCAATTCGTTTTCACTTCTAAAACGTTTTCCACTCTTTAAGCTTATGAAAATGGTGAAAATCGCTCGAAGCAAGGTCCGGGCTGCAGAGTAGATGATTAAAAACCTCCCACTAAAAACTGCCCAACAAAGGAGCAGCGTGTGGTCGGGCAATGCCTTGAAAAATAATAACGCAACAAGAATGATGATGTTTCTGATTTTTGATGACTCTCTGTTGTCTATCGAGTGTCTCGCATTTTTTTCATTCTTTCTTCTTTTCTTTTCTTCTTTTAATAGACCTTTGTGGTCTGTTCTTAAGAAGATAGCGCTTCCTGTGAGGTGGATTCTCCTTCCAGCTATCCTTCCGTCCTTTGGCAGGTCTTCCACGAGGGCGAATTCCGCGAGGCTGATTATGTAGTGCCATGGACTAATTTATTTTATTTTAACAGACTAAAAAAATATAAACTAGTAATAACTTTACTGATTTCGCGAACCACAGCATTTATTTTTAATGTGACACTAACACAATCCTGGATATAAAATACATAAAAAAACATTACTTATTTAAACTTAACTCACTTTTCCAATTAAAAGGGTATTCGGCCTGCTCTAGCAATATGCATATACATATTTGGTGTATCAATACAGTGTGATCTTGAACGAATATGTTAATAAAAAATTGATTTTATATATTCTATGGGTTCATATATTCCATGTATAGGAGTGACTTTTTAAATGATGAAAAGGTACCTGCAAGAATATTAGTGACCGGCCGCGGTTTCAGTTTCGGCCGAAACTTGTGTTCGTGAATTGTTGGATCACGTTTTGCTTTAAAAATTTCACTGAGTAGTTTTAGATATAATCTTTACATTTTTTTTTACTAACTAAATTGATATATTTTATTAAATTTAACCTGAATGAACTTTTAAAAGTCTAGGAAAAACGTGTTAATGTAAATTTTAACATGTCTAAATAAGTTTCGGTTTTGACTGAAACCGGAATACAAGTCGAAATTTGGTGTCTGTTTCGATTTCGGCTGAAAATCTAGTTTAGTTTGATCTCTATAAATCATTAACTACGTCGTGTACATTAATTAAGATAAACTGTAGCTCTCTCACAGAGACGGAGGCTTTTTATATGGGATTGCATGTATGCAAGTCTTTTATTGGGCATCCACAGGACTTATGACCTGTCTCGGCTGACTTAAGTGATCACTTTGCACAACGCAACGTTTATGCAATGGTTGGAATAGTTCCACCCACGAACAACCACAGATATATCAATTTTTTAATGTTGTATATATCTGTTATTCATGCAATTTAATTTACACCTACACAATCGCCATCTACGCTTTGAAATTTTTTAACTTCCACGAAATTGTGTATACCTAGATATCTGGTAAAGGAGACTTTTATGTTTTTTTAATACAGTTTGATGCAATATTCTTTTAAGTATATAGGTTTATAATATTCATCCGAATTTTTAACATATAATAATAATACATTTTATCTTAATTAATGATTATCCTTTTTCGTATTTATCAAGATTATGTGTTCTCGGATACGACAGTATTTATTTTGGTACCTACCTTTTGACATTAACTTTACTAAGAGAATGCTAGAAAATATGCGCCATTTGTTTTCGACTTAAGAGTGCGTTTGAATTTTCGGAGAAATGAAATGCCATTCAAATAACTGATGCTCGAATAATAATCTGACGAAGAAAATCATCTACATCTGCGTGATATTGAGACGATGCGATATAATATACATATATTTTATGCGATGCGATATAATATACATATATTTTATGCGATGCGATATAATATACATATATTTTATACGCCGAGACACCAGGGGCAGTCCGCATAATCAATAAAGCGGTGCATAACTATAATTTTTGTGAAGTAAATCTTAATGACATTTATTACATACATTACGTATTGACTATGTAGGTTCACGAGCAAATAATAATAAATAATAAAAAATAAATAATTGATCAAGTAAAGGTAACACTTATGTCTCCCGAACAACATGCTGTTCTGAATACACGTCTTTGCTTGAACAGACGTGTTGCAAAATGGCGCAAATGTATCTACATTTCAATTTATGCGTTCCAATACATTGCAAACCCGTTATTATTTTATATTTAAAACATTTTAAAATAAATAATAAATATAAAAGCATATTTTCCACAAAAATATATATATTTTATTCTGAAAGAGTGCATTTTTACAGTTTAATACTACCTCTGGGGACACTATAGCATCAATATCAGCGGCTTAGACTAAAGCGTCTGATACACATGCTTCTTTAGTGGCACGTGAGCATGCGCAGTATCGACTTTGACAGTGGCATGCTTATTAGTGGCATGTGTGTACGCACATTGCTAGAAATGAGCATGCCACCTAGTGGCATGCTCAAAAATCAACCGCCGGTTGATTTATAAGCATGCCACTGTCATTCACCATAGAGAAGGGGTATCTTTGGAGCATGTGTGAACAGACTTGCTTATTTATGAGCATGCTTATGTCATTCGCGGGCTTCGCGGCTAGTATTATCAATGCGATCTTCTCAGTCCGCGACGGATGAAACAAATATGGCGCGTTGGGGAGATGATAAAACATTACTTTTCGTGACTTATTATAAGAATCACGAATGTCTGTGGAATACTCGGTCACCGTTGTGTAAAAATAATATAGTGAGAAATAATGTTTACGAAACTTTATTAATAGGCATGAATGATTCAAATCTTACAATAAAAATTATATAAACTAAAATCAAAAATGTGCGGTTGGAAACTCGGGAACTTTTTTGATTTATTGGTTCACTTGAATTTTCTATTTCAGTTTGCAAAGTTTCCATTTTGAACAAGACCGTCTCTATTCTATGACAAGAGCATGCCACTAATAAGCATGTGTGTTTGATTGTTAGCTTTGGACATGCTTATTTATGAGCATGCCAGTAATGAGCAAGTGTGTACAGTTGTTAGGGCATGCTTATTAATGGCATGCTCATTAGCATGCCAGTAAAGAAGCATGTGTATCTGTACCTTAATTCCTTGCCTAGCGTACACCGCTGCAAGACGCAGGCCTGTGAAAATACCTGTTTCTGGTGTCATCTGGTGTCACGCGTTTCAAAACAAATTGTGTCCATTACGCAATGCCCAGACCAGGTGGTGTAGTGACAGGTGATTAACAATATGACAGGTAAAGATAACTAAAAAAAGATAACATAGCGAAATGATAAGGTCGATTAGAGATCTCAAGATTATTTATTTTACAAAATTCAGTAATGATAGGAAAATGTAGAGATACTCATCGCGTGCTGCACGTGCAATTTTTGTCAAATTTTTGATGTTATTATATCCAAGATCTTATTATGGAAAATAGAGTACTATTTTTTAACGGAAAGAATTAAATACTATTACAAAATGAATTGCGCACTGTCCGAATCCCTTGTAATATGTCACAATACTATTTCAAGCTGTAGAACAGCCTACAGCACCCTAGAATTATTTACGACATATTGGAGACGCTTGAAACAACCTTGAAGCGATGGGAACCTTCTCCTCAATACTAGAATAATCTAAACGTTCGAAAAACTAACGTGGTTGCGTGATAGCGGGACCAGGCCGCGCCGTGAGGGAGTCGTGGAATTTCGAAGCGACAGATATTAAGCGATAATCAAACGTAAGTACCTATGTAGCGACGTAAATAAATGCGACTGCTTACATGCATAGGTGTAATGATCTAGCAAGTGATGAGTAAAGTGTCCATGCCATTTCAAGAATACTTCATTAATTTAATTCGTGTTAAGTGACTTTGTTCATTTAATAATTAATCATTAATAATTAATAAACAACTAACCCATAAAAACCAAGTTTTTATTATACTCCCTTTCTCATTGAATCAGGTTTCGTGCCTACTGCATGCGTCGGTGATTCCTTTTTTCATTGATTCCAATATGAAAAAACCATTGAAATTTCGAAAAATCCAAAATTAAACTATAATTATTAAATTTTCTTAAACGAAAATTTGTTAGATCATTTTTATCATCGCCAGAAGTCTGCCTGCAAAGTTTAAGCTCGAGTAGATCACGGGAAAAGGGTTAAAAATTGATCCAAAGTTTTTCCGGCAGACAACAAACCGCAGACGCTACGAGTTAAAAGAAAGGGAGTAAAAAGGTACTTACTTTCCAGTGTTTTCATTTGTCTTCCCGCAGCCACGACCCGTGATAATACTTACACCTGTAAACTTATCACGTGCGGAGGATTGAATCTCGCCCTCGCAATATGACACCTTTGTATCTTATTTATTTGTCATGTCAGGTCTTTCGCGGATGCCCTCTATTCCTATCACCTGACACTTCTTTCATGTACCTATTCTCTATGTTCTCCACTTATCATTCAGGAATCATAAACAATATGCCCAAAACAATTATTTTTTTAATTAAAATCCTCACTTGAAACGTATCAGCAGAATTTAATAGCAAAATTAAAGGAAATCAACACCAGCACGAACATTATATAAGAGAAAGAGATAAATTGAAGTGATATTTTTATATCTTTTAGTTTCGGTCTTATAAATTCGGTAATATACAATAATATAATTTGCGCGCGGCGGTGCGTCTTTCGTGCTAAGCGCTGAATCTGCAATAGCCTCTCATCCCGTCCAACATCTTACATGCTCGCACACACACACGTACATATAGATATATTTCAACTGATAATGCCGTTCATGAAGAAGTTGACATCTCAGAAAGCTATGATGCAATAAACTATTTATAAAAAATTGGAGAACGATGCAATGAAGATCTTCAACGAAATGCCAGAGAAAATAAGAAAGAAACAAAAATTATCCCTATTTAAAAGAAAGCTTCGAAAATATATATTGTGTCAGTTAGATACGTTGAAGTTAGATAGATTACAGCGTATACAGGTGACTCGTAGCTAGAAGCAAAAACTTCGGGAAAGTCTTCTTCATCCAATTTTGAATAGAATTACAGTTTAGGTGAAATGTCGACAGTTAAGGAGATAAGCGACCTCAAAATTTGTTTTTCTTTCAATTATTTTCAATGTTAATTATACTTTTTTTTTATTAAACCGCAATAATAATGCTTTATACATAAAAAGTGTTTTGTATCTATCTTTTCTAAATATATATGACTATAGTGAGGTTCGTTCTGAATAAAAATATACGATGGCTTTTTTCGACTTTTCTTTCTGTAACAAATTATTCTTTTTTAGCATTCCGTGAAATATAGATTACTTTAAATAATGAAAGAAGTAATAAATAAATTATATTTATTTAAAATGTTTTTTTTTTTAATTTGATGGATTTTTTCTATTTTTTACAGTCCCATGAAAGTATAAACTTCTGAATGGAACCGGATGATGACACAGATGTGTTAGATTTTTTTAATAATATATAATACATACATGCAAAGAAATATATGTTTATAGAAATATTTAAACATAAGAATGATAAGTTAATATTACAATATTTAAAAATTAGCATGTTAAGATTAATATCACAAATCTCATTACTCAATTCATGTTCAGTGATATTACAAATCTCATTACTCAATCAATGTTCAGTGATTTTACGCACTTTTTGAATTTTGCATAATGTTGTATAGTTTCGCTCGTAGATTATTGAAATATTTAATTCCTATGAATCTGTAGTGGCGCTGCATGGCTCTTTTTTCTGCATCTAGGTATTAAAGCGTTAAGGTTGTTATATGTGCATATAATTTACGCCCTCGGAAGCAGTAATCAGTCCGCCCTCTACCCTCGGGGGTAAAGGTCGCCCTCCTGATGACGTTGAATAAGAATTCAACGAAACGTCGAGAATCGTTTCTCTGAAAAACATACGATTCATATAAAATATCCGCAACCAGTTACAGTTAAAAAAATGCATCTAGGTATATTTAGGGTTCCAATCATGTGCACTCTTTTGCTACGTCTATTTTGATCTTGAACTATATTTGTGTTTTTTTGATTGATAGTTTCTTTGTGTGTTTATAATTTTGAGTTGGTTTCATATATGCTGCCTAAATTTGGGACCTTGGATTCTTTAAACAGTTGGATATGTCACCGCTGGCCGTTCGTCTCCAATCGTTATTAACTTAACTTAACAAGATGATAATACCATTATTTAGCAAATAACGGATAGCCATTATAACGATGAAAGAGAAGAACTCCGGATACTACATTATTCACTTAGAATAAGAAGATCCTACTTTTACATTATTTAAGACGATCAGAAATGCGAGCATAATTCGAGCAAGAGAGGTTTCTAATTCAAATTTATTCATTAAGTTAAGATATATTTTTAAGACATATATATTTAATTAAGATGAATTATAGAAGTATCAGAGATATAGCTATTTATAAGGTAAATGTGTATGGAGGTCCCTTATACTATGGCCCACGGATTATAACCTGTACAACTGGCTTAAAAGTTCACTTAAAAAAATGCAACATCCACACAGTTTTATATACTTATTATCCAACTGGAAACCTTCCGCATATTTGAGTAGACTATGGTAGTGGCATCTATATTCTTTTCTCATGAACTAGTTTGTATACATAGATTTTGCCTCCATATTTTTAAAGTGGAGTATTAATCAGTATTATTTTTAATGTATACGATATTCTTCCGAATTATTTTTAGCCCTGGGCTATCATATAAAAGACTTCCATACACATTTCTCATTTAAATAGCTTTGTCTTTGTGAGACTTTTATAATTCATCTTAATTAAATAATAATCCCGAGTGGACAAATCCAGTATTTGTATTCTCAGAACAAACATATAAAAGTATTAAAAAATTAATTTTATTATTTGTTTTAATCTACGTATATTCATTAATTACACATACATGTTTCGGAAAAACCTTTTCATCCTCAGGGTGTTTTGTATATGTCAAAATATCAAAATGATTGATGTCTTTTATTTTAGTTTTAAATTATTTAAAAAATTATTGCTGAAGTTCTACACCACATTACATATAGAGGTATCATTATCAGCTGCGAAATCTACGTATACTATAATTCATGAGAAAAGACTAGGTAGGTACAGATGACTCGAGCACATTCCCTTCAAATAAACGACTGGTTTTCATATTTGGAACGTATACAACTTACAAAAAAATTGTGGATGTTCTTACGATGGAGTTGGTGAACATTGCATTGAATAGAGTGATCACTTAAGCTAGCTCGTACAGGTCGTAAGCTTTGGACCATCTTACAAACAGTCGCAGAAACATCGCACTAAGTAAAAAAAGCCCAAAAATGGGTAATATTCCAACATACAAAAGAAAGACGGCTGGATTTTTCACCTTTTGCACCATTCATATACATATTCAATTTTATTCTTGAGAAAAATATTGTAAATATGTTTTCAAAACATTTCATGTTTAATTGCAAATGAAAAAGAGTCTAGAAATGAAAGTAAATCTTCGTTTTTGAGAAGGGCCCAGCGAGAGGAGGGTAGCGAGAAGGTCCCGAAAAATAAAATAAAAATCAGGTCCCAAAGAGGGTTTTGGGAAAAGTTATCATTTTCGGGATCGGACGAAAGCTTACAAAGTTATTAACGTTGCGAAGTGCTTTTGCGGATTAAATGAAAAAAACTGAAATTCAACTGAATTCTGAGGAGGAGAGACGTCCCGCGACGAATGTTTTTTCTTAAGATGTCGACGAGCTGCGTCCGTTTGAGGATCTTGTAATTTTTGGAAAAACGAAAATAACCACAATAATCGTGCATACCGGCAAAGTTGTTCAAACGCGTTTTCATCGACGTGCAAAATTTCAGTTCGATTAGATGACGGGAAGTGTGTGAATTTTCACTTCCAAGACATTTCCACACACTTACGTACGGCGGCGAAACTAATATAAAGAATTTAACAAAGTGAATGCCGCAATTTTATAAAACTTTTCATAAGTTTCATTTGAAAGAAAAAAATATTTATCATTATATATTCGATTAGACAGGAAATACATCATTTACATTAATAAATGCATGTCATCTGATATTCCTGATAAGATCTGTTTTACCAAACCTTACTTCTGCAAGGCAGAAACACCTGCATCATGTCTCGATAAAATTTTCCCACAGGTATTTCTGTGTTCTGGAAGGAGAATGTTCTAGAAGGTTCGCGAAAGTTCTATGACGATCCAAACATCTAAAAATCTACGCGTGCAAAGCCGCGCGGGCACAGCTAGTTATAGTTTAATTTTGGATTTTTGGAAACCCTTTCATAGCGTCGCCCGACCGAAGCCCAACGCGTAGGTTAAGCGCCAAACCAGTTTCCACTAGTAAATGAGAAAGGGAGTATAATAAAAACTTCGTTTTTATGGATCGGTTTTTTTTTAATTACACCTACATGTTTCTGAAAAACCTTTCCATCGTATAAATAATAGAATACATACAAATAATACAATCAAAATTTAAAAATTTCAATCTATAATGTTGCTGAATCAATTGAAAAAATAATATCATAATTCATCTTGGATGAGGTTCTGTGATTGGAGCCTGGTCCTATGTGGCGACGAGATATTTTAGGTGACATTTTGGTCAAAATTGACATATATATAACTGATAATATTTTTTTTCTTCACAATGTGTTACGCTTTATCGAAATTTTTAGTAGTTCAGACGAAAATCTCTACATATATAAAAATCAATTGCCGTGCTAAGTCTCGCAAAAACTCGAAAATAGTTCGATCGATTTGAATATTTTTTTTATTTTTTTTGTTCGCCTTATTACTGGGGTAGTTTAGAAAAAACCCATACGAACTGCCAAAAAATTGAAAAACTTCAAATTGGTAATTTTTTGTATTTGAAATTAAAAAATTGGTAATCGCCACTTCGAATTACTTTCAACAGACGGCGTTCATGGCGGATATATCGATTAACAGCTGTTCCATGCTTAAATGTTATTCATTCCGTGCGCTTGTGTGAAATCTATTATATTTAAAATCGTTTTTTCGTAAAAATGGTAGTGGATTTTGAGAAGAGATTTGGTTAAAGCGAATTTGATAACATTTTGTGAACAAACATTTTGATCAAGTAATATTAAGGTAAGTTGACTTTACAGGCTTAGATATAACCACCGTCGACAACATTTTACAAGCTTCTTCTCGGTTTGTCAGGCGAATACTTTCGCTCGCACTTTGTTATATGCTGAAATGCGACACTACTGCACATCAAACGCTTCAGCGTTGGAAACAAGGAACACCAGTTGAAGGACATCCAAATGTATTTGCTTCAGATGCTTTGGGTCACATCTACACTGTACATCCAAATAACGATGAATGTTACTATCTTTGATTGTTGTTAGTGAACGTTCGTGGTGCGACGTCGTTTCAACAAATGGATACCCATTTCAGAATGTCCATTAACGGTTGTCATCTAAGTGTAGAGATTTGAAACCTTTATTTAATGAAAGTCTTTAGTTTATTTATGTGATGTAATACTTGTAATTAATTGCTTGTATTATGATTAGAATCTTCTTAAAGTACTAACACCTTACCTAGATAACATTGATTTAATTGGTGTTTGATATAATCTTAATTATGAATGTTTTACTAAATTTAGATAATGAACTTTTATAAATAATATTCTTTGTCGCCGATGCGATCATTCAAGTTTCTGCACAATCTTGCACGCCATGAAGCTCTTGCTCGTCCTTGTCGCCATTATTGGCCTGGGGAGGGGAGGCATTTCCTCCCCGGTGGAGAACCAGCGAGGCCTGAACGCTGACTTCGAAGAGTTCCTCGAGCTTCTTCCCTCAGACGAAATTCTCAACATCTTCATCTCATTCGGTTACGACCCGGAGTTTCAGCAAATGCTCGTGTACATTTTCAGCAACGACTTCAAGAACCTCGTCATCGAAGTGGAGGCCATCCCGGAATACGATGCCGTGAGTCCACTTTCTTAACTGAACATTGAACTCAATAATACGAGTAATTCACTGTGTTTCATTAAAAATGTAAAGCATCGTATTCATTTGTTGTAACAAAGATATTCCAGATTAAAATTTAAAAAAGATTTATTTAGTCTGGCTTCACCAATCTATATTATTACGTAATATAGATTGGTGTTACGTTTGAATGTACGAGTGAATCTTCGAAACTGCTTATCCGATTTCAAAAATTCTTTGATTTAGAATAAACACTTTCAGGATAAACATTGGCTGTATATTTTTTCGTTAAAATAAAAGGGCTTTTTGTGGTGATCTATTTTATAACTTAAGTCGACGAATACGAATGCTGCCTTAACAATAAGAGATATATAAATACCTTCTAAAGATAAGTTGTTGAACTCAAAAACTTTTGTAAAAAATGCGCGACCATATATATCTTTATGCTAAGATTAATACATAAAATGATAAAATATTACTAAAAGTTACTAAAAATCGTTGTCTATAAATCAATGTTTTTTTAATTTATTGCTTGATATAAAGTTGATAGCTATTATTTATAAATTAAGTTATTATTTTTTAATGAAATATATTATATATTACTAATACAAGTATTATATATTTCCTACGCGAAAATGTTTACTTCAGCGAAATCGGTATCACTATTCTCTTATAAGAAAAGTTCTGCGTTCGTATCCCGGTAATCACCAAATATGTTTTCGATTTTTTTTATATCTTTGTACATTATTCATGCATGTTATTTTTGGTTAAATATTTTAAAACAAACAAAGAAAAGCGTTCCGCAATCTGAACTTATTACGGCGCTCATTCTCTTCTCGACCGTGGCAACGACGCGACGCCTTGGAGTGCGCGCTACCTCGCATTTTAGTAAATAAATGTACAATTTTATTAAGCTTTACAATTAATATAAATTAACTTTGTTTAAACCACTTATTTATTGAAAAAAATCAACGTGTTTCAAAGCCAATGGCTTCTTCATCAGGAAAACAAAAATAATATTTAAAAATCGAAGTATAGATCAAAAGTTATATATGGAAAATAATAATATAAAGTACCTAATTAATATGAAAATAAATTTAAAAGATAACTATTTGCAAAAAGGACCTGATTATTTATAATATTCAATTTACTATTTACACTCTTTCTTATTTCCAAAATTTCTAATTTATCAAATTGTGATTCTGTATAATTTGTATGTAAAATTTGTAAACCCTTATTAATATCAAAAGAATGACCCGTAGCCAAAAGATGGTTAGCAAATTCAGAATAATTATTACTATTTAAACACCTTAAGTGTTCTTTAATTCTAATTTCAAAATTTCTACACGTTTTTCCTATATAAAAATAATCACAATCATTACAAATTAATTTATAAACACCCGATTTTTTTTAAAAATTATCCTTATCTTTATTATTTAATATGTATTTTTTTAATTTATTATTAGTATAAAAAGCTGGTTGAATAACATTTGAAATATTTTTAACTATTGAATTAGAAATTTCATTATTTATAAATATAATTTTCCTCCAATGTTTATCAGAATCACAAATTGAAGGGTAAACAAAAGATTTAAAAAAAAAATTCTTGTACTTTTTATTTAACATAATATCAATTAATTTTTTATCATAACCATTATTAAACGCGATCTGTTTAATAATTTTTAATTCAATATTAAAATTATCAACAGATAATGGAATATTAATTAATCTATACTGTTGTATTTTGCTATTACTTTGTGGTTATTCATTATGAATATAATTAAACTAGTTAACTTAGTTTACACCACTAAAATTTATTTGGTAAAACCAACCGGTTTCGGAAACGACGTTCCTTCATCAGGGTATACCCAATACTAATTGAACTTTACAAAAATTACAAACAATCATACTTCAGTCTTAAGTGTCCAAATGGGGGTAAATAGTGGGGGGTGCGAAAGAAACAGGTGATAGGGTGAAAGGGAACATATTCAAAATAGGACTTATTTTGAATATGTATCGCAAACCTACATATACTGACACAATAATCCACAACACGTCCAACCACCCGATCTCACATAAACATTCAGCCTTCCATTCCATGATACACCGACTTGTTAACGTTCCATTGTCTGATATTAATTTTCTTACTGAGCTGTCCATAATAAAACAAATTGCCACAAACAATGGTTACTCTCCTAATTTGATTGATAAAATTCTAAACAAAAAACTTAATAAAATAGCCACAAATAAATTTTTATTCAATAATTATAAAAATAACGATGATATTAAACAATGGCGTAGAATCTTATATATTGACAATTTTTCAATTGAATGCTCGAAAAATCTCCCTCCCTCTATAAAACCAGCTTTCTATACAACAAATAATATTGGTAACTTTTTGAGAAACGTTAAAGATAAAGATCACAAATTGACTCACTCGGGTGTTTATAAGCTAAAATGTAATGACTGTCCCTCTTTTTATATTGGAAAAACGAGTCGTAATTTTGATATTAGGATTAAAGAACATATTAGATGCTTAAATAATTCAAATTTTTCCGAATTTGCCAATCATATTATTGAGAGTAACCATAGTTTTAATAAAAATACAGGGGTCAACATTCTTCACATTAATAGTAAAAGTAGACGCCTTAATAATTTAGAGGCCCTAGAGATTAAGAAAGCTATAAATAATAATGAATCTATTATTAACAACCAAAAAAATTTAACTTACAGTCCTATTTTGAATATGTTCCCTTTCACCCTATCACCTGTTTCTTTCGCACCCCCCACTATTTACCCCCATTTGGACACTTAAGACTGAAGTATGATTGTTTGTAATTTTTGTAAAGTTCAATTAGTATTGGGTATACCCTGATGAAGGAACGTCGTTTCCGAAACCGGTTGGTTTTACCAAATAAATTTTAGTGGTGTAAACTAAGTTAACTAGTTTAATTATATTAATTAATCTATTTAACATTGAATGAAAAGTTGTCAATTTTTGAGAATATGGATGGTTAGAAGAATTGTGTATAACTATATCTGTATATGTATCTTTACGAAATATGTTAAAATCAATTTTATTATTAATAATTGAAATATTCAAATCCATAAAAATTATGCTAGAATTTTGTATTTCTATGGTAAATTGAATCTTTTTATGAAGTTTATTTAAGAAATTAAGAAAAATTTTTAGTTGTCTTTCAGTACCAGTCCATATACATAAAATGTCATCAACATATCTTTTCCAAAAAAATACATATTTTAATAACAAAGCAGAACTATTAAAAAATCTTTTCTCTAAATTATTTAAAAATATATCAGCCACTAAAGGACTTATACTAGAACCCATTGCTAATAAGTGGTTTAAACAAAGTTAATTTATATTAATTATAATTATGTTACCACAAAATAAATTTGCTACATTTGAAGAAGAAGTTATTAAGCTTTGTTTAAATCAATTTAATTCACCTCTGTAGGTAGCTATTTCTTTTCTGCAATACCTTTTGACTTAATAGTTTATAAATCACCCATTTTCTTAACTCATGGTACATTAACACATCGAACACCGACGACGGTTAGAAGCGGAACGCCAGCATACTTTCATAACCCTTCGTGTCAACCCTTTTTTAACTGTAATGCATTAGTTAATTCCAGTATTTCAAATCTACAGGTATAGGTTTTATATAGTTTTTATATAGGCAAATAATCATTTAGTGTAGGAGCAACACATTATCGCAACACGACAAAATGTACCTGAAATGTTTGTTCATCTCTACAAAAATTATAGCGGAAATTAAACAAATCCCCTCAGAATTTCCCAGCGGGTCACCCACAAACAAGTGAACTGTCTGAAGCACCCGAAGTTCCTCTCATTCTTTACGAGGACGGCATTTCATGGTCTTCCTCTTTCGTTCATCCGAAACTCAGTCAAACCTTCAAGCATATCTACTTTTGCTTCATTCATAATCGTACAATCCCAGAGGATACTTTTTGCCATCTGGACCACCCGATCACATGTACACCACGGGTACCGGGTACGAACAGTCTTCTATAAACTCAGACTGCCTGTCATTCACCCCGACAAGTCTCTCCAAAGTTCCATTTTGCATTTAGGTACCGCGGCCACTTGGTTCGTTGAACTCTCATGGGAATTTATATCGACGAGAAATTCAAGGTTATTAAAAAAGTTTATAATATAAAAATAAGCATTAAGTATAAAGTTAAAATCGTGCTTATTTTTAAAAGATTATAATTACGGGATTTACGCATACCTTGCATGCTTAAGAAAACTATATCAGATGTGATATCACAATTTAATTAGATGCCTAATCGGTTGACGAGCGTGCTTCTGACGATAAACGTATGGACGTGATAAGAATTATTTACATGAACAGGAGAGTGTATCTACTAGGGATGGGTCGTCCACGTCCGTCCATCGACGAGACGATCAACTAGTTGAATTCGTCAACTAGTTGATCTATTTTCAACTTTATAGATAAAAAAATAAATCTATTATAATTTTGTTTACACCACTTTTTATTGTGTTTCGGGAACAATGTTCCTTTTCTCAGATTGAGCCTTAAACTAAAGTTGACAAATAATACAGATATATTTATTTATTAATAATGTCACCACAAAGTGAAAGCCTGACTTTGAAAGATTTATTCTTCAATAAATTTCTAGATAACATTTCAAATGTAAAGTATTTTTAAATTATGTATTTATTCATAAATTTATAAATAATAAATAAATGTAAAGGATTTTATCATTTTATTTAACTTGTATTGAAACGAATGAATTTTTCGTAATCGATTTGAGTTAGTGTAGTGATAGTCCAACGTTTTCCAAAAAATAAGTCAGATATATTTAAAAAAATTCAAACTTTGATGTCACATATCTCCATAACTATTGATATTAGGTCATGATAGCTTTCGACTCATAATCAAGGCAGGAATATAGTCCTGCGAGGTTATTAATGTTTTCCATACAACCCTGTACACATGTAATGATATCTACCTAATATATTTTTTTATACACACATTACTGCTTTGTACTTATTTATATTTTTAATTTTTATACTCGTATTTTAATGCTTATACTCAATACTTTCACTGCTTATATATGTACTTTATATTTATATTTTACTGCTTACACCTGATATTGTTGTGTATACCTACTTCTTTCTTTATTATATATAGAAAGAAATATATAAAACAATATGTAAAAGCCTATAATCTGCGTAAACAAATAAATAATAAAATATTTATTTTTACATATAAGCACAAGTAGCGGTTTTACTTTCCCCGAAACTATATTCCTTCGAACTTCTTTAAATTTTAAAAATTTACGTAATAAAAATAGCCAACGATAGTCCGCGTAACGAAGTTGATGCGTCAACTAGTTGACGAATTCAACTAGTTGATCGTCTCGTCGATGGACGGACGTGGACGACCCATCCCTAGTATCTACTACTGCCTACTGCCGCGGAAAACAGATGATTGATGAGATAAAAATCGTACATACAGGGCTTCTCATAGCCAGTTGCAAAAATTTCGGGGGAGTCTTTTTCATACAATTTCGAAAAGAATTTACACTTTGGGTGAAATGTCGACAGTTACGGAGATAAATGAAATTAAAATTTTCATTTTTTTCAATATTTTTTACTTATTTTCAGTATGGACATATACAGTAACTTATTTGGAGTAGTAAAAATTTATTCGCTTTGATATAAGTCAAATAAAATTATTAAAACCTTACAGAAAGTTGAAAAAAAAAATTAAGGTTTTTGTCTTTTTTTTTGACGTTATTAAAGTTAGAGAGTTTTTAATATTCCGTATAAGTTACTGTAGTGATACTCTAACATTTTACAGAAAATTAGTCAAAAATATTGATAAAAAATTTAAACGTCGATTATCTCCGTAACTGTTGATATTTCTCAAAGTGTAATGAATATTTTCTACTCAAAATTACATGAAAAAGACTCTTCCGAAGTTTTTACTACCTATGAGACACACTCTATGTATGTATTTGTTTGAACTATTTATTATTTTGGCAGATACCCTCTCTTCTCGCGGTTGAAAATCGAGTAATAGAAAGAACAACGTGATTTATAAATGTATTATTTGATTACTTACATAGATATACAATACGACTGTGGATTTTATAGATCTTTCTATTTTTAGATTATTTAATATTTTTTATAGTCACGATAAGATTGACATTCAAAATAAATATTTTAATAAAACCGATGAAAAATAAGTGAAATCATTTTAAATATAAATGGGAAGATTCAGGTTTCTCATTTCATTATTTGAATATGTATTTTTTTAATATGAGTTGCTTAGCAGTCATAAAAAACTCTGGTTTGGTTTCAATTGTTTTGAAATGATAATCTAAGAGTCAAAAGAATATGAGATGTTTAAATAATTACGTTTTGTCAGAATTTCAGTTCATGTAATGGAAAATAGTCAAAGCACTGATTCAAAATTTAAATTACTTACTTTACATGTAAATAATGTTGGTCTTCAATTGAATCATTTGATATTATTACTTTATCAATATTTTATATCATTATAAAAGTAATAATTTGTATTTTAGATTTTCTTTAAAAAAATTAAGTCTAGATTTGAGATTTTTCAAGCCTCTCAAAAAAGACTTAAAAACTTATTCATTATTTTTTTTAAGTAGAGTACTATACATTATCATTTTTTTCTTAGGTAATCGGTTACATCGACGAAGTTGGACTGCCAGTGAAGAGGTGGATACAGGAACTACATGACACCCTTGGAATCTTCCGCACCAGCACAAGGAAGGCCAGAGCAGGAGGACTCCGAGGCCTGGTGGACGCCATCAGGGCAGTCGTCGACTGGAATAAACTAGAAGAGTTCTACTACCACAAGACAGGGACCAGCCCTGAGTTTAGTGCGCTGTTCGAGAAGATTTTTACCCCTGAATTCACAGGATTTGTCGATGGACTAGCCGCCAACCAGAGGATTCAAAATGTTGCAGCGCGACTAACCGCCACTGGAATCGACGTTCAGCTTATAATTGACAGTCTTAAGAATTTTTTCAACTACCCAAATATGTAATAAAGTCCTTTTAGACTAAATTTTATTAGACACCAAAGAAATATTTAAGTTTCACTTATGAACTATATAAAAACTATAAAATATGATATATGAATATATTTTTGAAACAAATCAGAGAAATCAAATAGAAAGGTACACAAAAAAATCAGGAATCAATCGAGGAACCTGTGACATAAAAATTACGCAAATTCCATTCCAATTCTCTGCCAATACTGTGCCGATGTCATGCTGAAGCCAATATCGTGCCATTACCGTACCAATACCGTGCCGATTCCACGCCAATACCCTGCCGATGTTATGCTGAAGCCAATATCATGTCATTACCGTACCAATGCCGTGCCGATTCCACGCCAATACCATGCCGATGCCATGTCTATGCGAATACCATAACATTGCTGTGCCGATGTCGTGAATTGAACTGTCATAGAATAAGAATAAATTTGGCATAAAGGTGATATTTATTTGGCATAAATCTATTTTTTTTTTTAGTATAATTATATTTTTAATTTATTTTAGTATAATAATAAATTTATTTTTTTAGTATAATGGTGCATTACAGTATATGCGTAAAAGCCTTTTAGATTAAAACGAATATGTTACAGAATCATATACCATGCACCACACAATATCAGAGAAGTGAGATAATTATGAATAATCAGTATATATATACCTACACACATGGCAACTTATATAATGCAACATTTTTCAATATTATTGCCATCTATGCCATATCGCTAAATTAACGCTCTTTTTTTCTTATTTGTACAGTCAATTTTAAGCCAATCTACACCAAGTCTATGCTACTTCTATCATAGTTCATTATCATCTCTGTGCCAAAATGCCTTTTCTTAGTGCAAAAAGCGTAGAACTGGCATGCATATTTCAATAATAGGCATGCCAGTTATACGTTTATTCTATAACAAATATAAATATGCTAGTTTTATGCTTATTCTATGCCATTTCTTTACTATTCCTACCCTTATATTATGCCATTTACGGCAAATTTAAATCAGAGTAGGTAGAATTCTAAACATTTTGTTAATTTGTGTTTTAATTACATTTTCTGGCTCGCTGAATATGAATTAAACTTAAAACGAATAATATATTACAAACGCGTATAATAATACATTATTAAATCATTTTTAATGTCTTAATAAAGACAAATAATATAAAAAAATAGCTTTATAAAATATTTTTTTAATACACTCACATTACTAAACAATGTTATTTTATGATATTGTATTTGAATAATCTAGTAGATAGAGATATATAATTTTTATTTTAATTCACATTCAAAATATGAATATGAATTGAAAATCCTTGTTTATGATTGTAATGAATAGCTTGTTGGTATGGTGGTCATGACGCTCACCTAGTGCTCTGATGGTTGGTGGTTTGAAACCCATTCCAGGACACCAGCAAGTTAGTATTTCGTAAACGTTTAGCTTAGTTTGAAAATAGTTTGAATACTGATAAAAAATGACAGTAATTATTACACTACCAAGCGTGTAAAGTAATTAAAGAATAATTACTTGAAAGGCCCGCACTTGTTGGTATCTTATGAAGAATTTTGTTACGTCATATCAAGTTATTACTAATTCTTATTAGAAACGATTACAGACATATGGTATGACAATTGGAACAAAATGATAAGAAAAGTTAATCTTCATCAATGTCAAGAGGTGTGTATTGCGCACAATGTGCCCATGAAATAAATATGTGTGTTAAAAAGATAACTTATTAGGAGTCGCATACAAATCATATTAAATTCCATGGAAATATGTTCGAAAGGAGACTATGATGTATGACAAGAATTAATCCGTAGAAATATGTATGGTAAAGATATGAATGATTCATTAAACTAGATACAAACTACGCTAATGCCAACTATAGTCGATATTTAGCGTGTCATATATAAAATCATAAATACATAAAAACAATATTACTTCATATTTTATTCAAAATAGAAGTCTCATTACCAGAGGTGACTTCTATATAATATTTCATGGTAATGAAAAATTTCAATGATGGCGCTAGAGTAGTTTGTATTGAATAAAGGGAGGCAATAATGCATCGATGGAAGACAAAGTTGGTTCTTGTCACGAAGCCTCTGCTTCATGAAGACGTCATAATTCAAAGGCCCTAGATAAAATATGTGCTGTTAATGTCATTACGTTTAAAAATACAACGCTTGACTTACATAGTGTCTTGCAAATTCTGCTGCTAAATATAATACAGTCGTAAATTATTTGCATACAATTTGACTATTTACAAGGCTGCTCCTCCAAACCCTGCTCATTATTATGTATGGACAGAAGTTAATGGAGAACATGGTAGTTGTTAAATAGGCTTGGATAAAAATCTAGATGAAAATATGACAGAGATATCAATGTATTTAGATTCTTGGTCTGGACCAAACCATAATCAGTACACAGCGTCATTATGTATGCATATTACTCAAACGACTCCAAAATATACACAAAATATTTATATACCTACTTATAATAATAATAAAAAATATTAATAAACCAATGTTCTATCTTTTCTCGTTACACCTGCGGAGAAACGGCGAGATGGTGTTAATAAGTTAATTAATAAATCTTTTATAAAAGAAAATAACACACCTGTCCTTTATTTTTCTTATCTTATTCAAAAATCTGCATTTTTTCTTTGATTCATGCATGGTAAAACCGACCAACTGCCTTTTGAATTTTTAAAAGCTACGGTATGAAAAGTTAATAAAATTTTATTAGTTAACTTATTTAATAGCTACATTTCTATACACACAGAAATAATCGCAAGTGTATATACATCATTTATTTTTTAAATCGATATCAAAAATTTAAATATGATTAAATGGCTCTCCTGAACATTTTACACTTTGTCTTTGCTCACATTTTCTTGTATGATGACGATATAAGAATTATTTTTCTGATAGTGAATGATTTTCAATTTTCGTCAATGAGTGTGTTGTATTGTTTCAGTGCTAAGTTATATACCTACATACGTTGTTCAAATGTTGTTGATGCTCTCAGTATTAACTGGTGTGAAGTTACTGAGAACCTAAGTATTTAGTATATATCTGTGAGTAGTAATATTCTAGTAATAGTATATTTTACTCTATAAAGTATTGTAATCTATAAACAGAAGATCTGATGATTACCCAAAGGGATAAGGTTTAATCGGAATAGTTTTTGTGTGTCTCTAGTAACGTTTTTGATCCTCATTCCCGTACTAATATCGCATAAATACATTATTTTTCCATTTTTTTAGGTATTGTAGATAGCTTTGAATATCTCAAAAACAACAATTTATCGGAATTTTACTTCAAACATATTCCTGTCTAAGCCTAAGTTATTCACAAAAAAATTAAGTAAGAATTAAAAAGAAGTAAAAAGAATTAATGAAAAAAGGATAAACAAACATAAATGAAAACAGTGCGAAAAATAAATATAAGTATTTATTTTATTACATGTCAGAAAATTGCAATCAGGCAGAAAATGAAGAGTACATTCTAATTTTGGAGATTTTATGTTCAGTTAAATCCAAAAAAGTCCTTGATGAGCTGTAGGAAACCATCAATGTCGATTCCGACGGCCTTAAGACGAGCAGCGATCTCCTGGATCCTCTTATTAGCCTTGAGTGCCTCTACGAATCCCTTGAAGGTTGGGCTCTGGATTTGGTCAACTAGATTCTTGAAGTCTGGGCTGGACTGCAGCTTCTCAAAGTACAAAGCTTTGATCTCTTCCAGGGGAAGGATAGCTTTGATCTGTTGGATGATAGCATTGAGACCCCTCGGGGATGTGCGGACGGCTGAAACGCGGCTAAGTCCAATAAGTTCGTGCAGCCACGCGATCCATCTCCTCACTGGCAGGCCGGTGTTTTCCAAAAATGCAATTATCTGTTGAATACAAAAATGAATTAATTACATTTACAAAGTTTACTTTTTATAAGTCAATAAAGGCACATTTAAATGCACAATTTAAATGGATGTAGGTAGTGAATATTTTTTGCCCACAAAACCGATGACAATTTCAGAAAACATTATTACTGAGCGTAAATATTAAAAATTATTAAGTAAATTAAACTCACGGTTTCGTATTCAGGAATTGCTTCAACCTCGATAACAAGAGCCTTGAACTCTTCACTGAATATGAACGCGATGACAGCCTGTACTTCTGGATCTTCCAAGTTGGCCAATACGATAGCAAGGATTTCGTCAGTGGGAATGAGGTCGATGAAGTCTTGGAGGTCTTGGTTGAGATCCCTTGCAACAGATTTGCTTTCAAATCCAAAGAAGTCTTTCAAGAGTTGGAGGAAAGCGTCAACGTCGATTCCGACAGCCTTCAAACGAGCGGAAATCTCTTGGATCCTCTTGTTATTCTTGAGGGCTGCGACGAATCCCTTGAAGGTTGGGCTCTGGATTTGGTCAACAAGGTTCTTGAAGTCTGGGCTTGACTGCAATTTCTCAAAGTACAAAGCCTTGATCTCCTCCAGGGGAAGAATAGCGAGGATCTGATTGATGATGGCATTGAGACCTCTCTGGGATGTGCGGACGGCTGAAACGCGGCTAAGTCCAATAAGTTCGTGCAGCCATGCAATCCATCTCCTCACTGGCAGGCCGGTGTTTTCCAAAAATACAATTACCTGTTGAATACAAAAATGAATTATTTACATTCACAAAGATTTTCGAAAGATCAATATAGACACATTTTTAATTCATAATTTAAATGGATGTAGGTAGTGAATATTTTTGCCCATAAAATCGAGGACGATTTCGTAGAACATTTTTATTTAGAGTAAATATCAAAAAGTAGCTAAGTAAATTTACTAACGGTTTCGTATTCAGGAATTGCTTCAACCTCAACAACGAGAGCCTTGAACTCTTCACTGAAGATGAACGCGATGACAGCCTGTACTTCTGGATCTTCCAAGTTGGCCAATACGATAGCAAGGATTTCGTCAGTGGGAATGAGGTCGATGAAGTCTTGGAGGTCTTGGTTTAGGTCCCTTGCAACAGATTTGCTTTCAAATCCAAAGAAGTCTTTCAAGAGTTGGAGGAAAGCGTCAACGTCGATTCCGACAGCCTTCAAACGAGCGGAAATCTCTTGGATCCTCTTGTTATTCTTGAGGGCTGCGACGAATCCCTTGAAAGTTGGGCTCTGGATTTGGTCAACAAGGTTCTTGAAGTCTGGGCTTGACTGCAGCTTCTCAAAGTACAAAGCCTTGATCTCCTCCAGGGGAAGAATAGCGAGGATCTGATTGATGATGGCATTGAGACCTCTCTGGGATGTGCGGACGGCTGAAACGCGGCTAAGTCCAATAAGTTCGTGCAGCCATGCAATCCATCTCCTCACTGGCAGGCCGGTGTTTTCCAAAAATGCAATTACCTGTTGAATACAAAAATGAATTATTTACATTGACAAAGATTTTTGAATGGTCAATAATATATGCACATTTTAATTCATAATTTAAATGGATGTAGGTAATGAATATTTTTGCCCACAAAATCGAAGGCGATTTCTAGAATATTTTTATTTAGAGTAAATATCAAAAAGTATCTAAGTAAATTAACTCACGGTTTCGTATTCAGGAATTGCTTCAACCTCAACAACGAGAGCCTTGAACTCTTCACTGAAGATGAACGCGATGACAGCCTGTACTTCTGGATCTTCCAAGTTGGCCAATACGATAGCAAGGATTTCATCAGTGGGAATGAGGTCAATGAAGTCTTGGAGATCTTGGTTGAGGTCCCTTGCAACAGATTTGCTTTCAAATCCAAAGAAGTCTTTCAAGAGTTGGAGGAAAGCGTCAACGTCGATTCCGACAGCCTTCAAACGAGCGGAAATCTCTTGGATCCTCTTGTTATTCTTGAGGGCTGCGACGAATCCCTTGAAGGTTGGGCTCTGGATTTGGTCAACAAGGTTCTTGAAGTCTGGGCTGGACTGCAGCTTCTCAAAGTACAAAGCCTTGATCTCCTCCAGGGGAAGGATAGCGATGATCTGATTGATGATGGCATTGAGACCCCTCGGGGATGTGCGGACGGCTGAAACGCGGCTAAGTCCAATAAGTTCGTGCAGCCACGCGATCCATCTCCTCACTGGCAGGCCGGTGTTTTCCAAAAAGGCAATAACCTGTTGTATACAACAATTTACTTATTATATTTACAAAGGTTTTTTATTGATTGGTCACTACAGACACATTTTAATACACAATTCAAACGCATGTAGGTAGTGAATATTTTTTTACCACTAAACCGATGACAATTTCACACAAAATATTATTTTTGAGCGTAAATATAATTAAGTAGTAATGAAAATTGAACTCACAGTTTCGTATTCAGGAATTGCTTCAACTTCGACAACGAGAGCCTTGAACTCTTCACTGAAGATGAACGCGATGACAGCCTGTACTTCTGGATCTTCCAAGTTAGCCAACACAATAGCCAGGATCTCGTCAGTGGGAATCAGGTCAATGAAGTCTTGGAGGTCCTGGTTGAGGTCCCTTGCTACAGATTTGCTTTCAAATCCAAAGAAGTCCTTCAAGAGTTGGAGGTAAAGATCAACGTCGATTCCGGCAGCCTTCAAACGAGCGGAAATCTCTTGAATCCTTTTGTTATTCTTGAGGGCTGCGACGAATCCTTTGAAAGTTGGGCTCTGGAGTTGGTCAACTAAGTTCTTGAAGTCTGGACTGGTCTCGAGCTTGTGGAAGTAAAGTGCCTTGATCTTTTCAATTGGAAGGATGGCAATGATCTGATTGAGGATATCATTCAGACTTCTGGAAGATGAGCGAGAAGCAGTACGAAGACCGATCAGGTCGTGCAATGCTTGAATCCATTCCCTCACAGGTAGACCAGTTTGGGCCAAAAAGGCAATCACCTGTTATGGAAAAAACAAATGAAATTGGTATTTGATTTTAGTGTAAAAATTTACAAATGAAAAAATTTATTATTATTATCTAAATAAAATTAACAATTTTTTTAGTAAATAAAATGTTAATCCATAATTTAAATGCATAAAGTGATTTTTTTTCCCAGAAAACCAATGACAATTTCAATATATATTGAGAGTAAATAATACAGTAACTTCAACTTCATTTAACGATTGTTTCAATATTTCCTGTGTAAATCAACACATTTTTATACGAGTTTTAAAAAAATGTGTACATTTATATTTTTAATAAGTACGCAGCCATTTTTTTTATTGTAATTAAATACAGTAGAAGTTAAAATATTGTGGGTGAAATAAGTTTTAAATAAATCGTGATGGTTAAGTGAAAGTTAAAACATGCTATAATTTCAAAATTATATCTTAGTACAAAAAAAAGATAGTCTTAGTAATTAATAAATCTTATAAAGTACTGCGTTTGTAATAATTTTGTAAAAAAATAAATAGTATTATTATGTTTGTATCCGTTATGAGTGCAAATTTTTTTATCAAATCAATCCAAAATAATACAATTTTTAAGACTTACGTTTTCATATTCAGGAAAAGCTTCAACTTCAACAACTAAACTTTTGAACTCTTCACTGAAGAAGAACTCAATGGTAGCCTGTACTTCTGGATCATCCAAGTTTGCCAAAACAATAGACAAGATTTCGTCAGTGGGGACCAGGTCAATGAAGTCTTGGAGGTCCTGGTTCAAGTCCTTGGGCTGCGTAGGAATGACAGCTCCGTAGGAGAGACCGAACACGGCAAGAAGAAAGAAAACAACCTTCATTGTGTTGCTGTCTGTTTCTCGGTTGACTACAAGAGCACAGTGACGACTGAAAAAAATGTTTCGTTTTTATAGCATGTCATATCATGACATTTTTCGATTAATTTAGTTAACATGATAATTAGATTTGCGATAAAAAATATATTTATATGCTTTATTTTTTTTAATCCCATTTAATCTCAGATAAGAAGCGACATTATACTTGCGGTTGTCATCGAGGCTCGTCTTATTGTACTTTGTTCTCAAATACTTAGTAGTCATCAAGATCATAAAATTTATATGGATACTCCTGTGTAGGAATAATGTAAAAATATCTGAAACTCTTCGGTTTAATTCAAAAAATATATGATTTTAATCGAATTTTAATCAACGGAATACACCACCAGGGGGCATTAAAAAATACATGTTAATTAAAAAAAAATTGACGTAACTATTGCACATATAAAATTTGTTTAATTATCAGTGTTTACGGCGTACATTGTTGAATATTTTTCTTTAACAAATTATTTTGACAATTCCAAAATGGTGGAGTTATGTGCTGTCCCACAAAGGTCTTTCTCGCGTTTACGGAGAAAGACCTTTGTGGGACGCACGCAACTGCTGAAGATAATCATGTCTCCAGGATTTGAGTGAAATAAAAAGTTAATTATTTTCTTCTTAAATTATTTTGTATCTACGATGTAGTCTTTCAACAAAATAGATATTTTTGTGCAAATGACATCAGTTATAATTTTTTTTCTTAAAAATTTCCATATTAAAAGTCGCATTTTATATTAAAAAAATCGTAAGCTATATATATCGTAGGTAAGATATTTTCAAAATTTTAACAAAACTGGCTTAATAATTTTTAGTGTATCGTCTCCACCATTCTAAAAAAGGAGCTTCGAAAAAAACGCAAAAGAGTACCTAATACAATTCGCTTTAATGTTCATCTACTACGCTAGCTTGAAATTTGCTATGACTGCCAATTTTTGGAATTTTCGACTGAACATAACTCAAATTATTGTATGAGTGGTATCTCGACTTACCCATGCCATAAGAAACCATTATTTGAAAATTTAACCCATTAAAGTCCCTAGAACCTTTAATCCTTCATTGAAAATGAAGTGACGGTAAGTTAGCTAATTAATGAAAATAAAAAGTTGTTTTTTGTATAAAATTAATAATTTTATCCAGCAAAACGAAATGTTCTAAAAAATAAATCTACTTAAATATCGCTTATCTCTAATTGATTTCGTAATATCGCATGTTTCATAATCACGCTTCCAGTGTAGGTATCTACATACCTACGTTTGAATCAATTCAGTTTCTGTATTTTAATTGTCTGTTGAGGATGGTGACTCTGCTTATAATTTTGCGTCCTTAGGTGTCTTATAGAATTTTGAATAAATTTTTATACGTTAGTTATAAAAAATAAAATAAATATAATTATATATTTATTTTAAATTTATAAATAAAAAATAAATATAAAGTAAGTGTGCATAGAATAGATATTTATGTTGAATCAGATACAAACCTAAATATTAATTAATAGAGAAAATAATTATAAATAAAAATAAATAAATAAATTGAAAATTGTTCATTTTTAAAACGGAGATAAAGATTCATCTTATAATGTACCGGTAAAATTCATGCTTCTATATATTTTAAATTATGGAATATTCTATATCATTATATATAGCAATATATATACTATAGCAAATCTATAATAAACAATATCTTTTTTCAGCCGCAACCTAAAAAATGTTTAACAATTATTATTTTTTCATCACAAAAAATAATTATAATATTGGTAGGTATGTTTGTAATGATAATTTCAAATATTTATAACATTATATATATATATACATGATTATATATATATATATATATATATATATATATATATCTATATATGTATGTATATATATATATGTATATATATATATTTCATCAATTTTAGTATACTAAAAACACGCGTAAGTTTTTAAGTGTCATTTTTTTACTTTGATTTTTCAACGTTACCATGCTTTGACATTTGGTGAAAATTAATCGATGATTCTTAGAATGAAATTCTTTATTGAGATTCTTTATGAAAATCAGGCACAGCATATAGAAAAATACATTAATATTATATGAATAGAGCGTACCTTAAATAAAAATACGAGCACGTATTAACTTCATGGTGTAATTTTTGGGTTAATTTCTAATATAAATGTTTGTTTATGTTTTTCGAAGACATGAGTTTTTTTAGGAGTTTCTTTCAAGCAGTTTAAAATATTAAAAATTTTCAATGCTACATTCTTGTCAATTCCCGTTTTACTTAGCTGCGTAATTAATTATTAATAATATTTTTATAATTAATTTAATTATTCAATGAGAAATTAAAAACTTTTTAATTAATCTCTTATTAATTAAATAATTAATTGCCAAAACGCTATTTTTTTAAATAACTAGTATTCAGAAATAGCGAGATAACGATGCTGTGGTTTATAACAATGATGGAAATTATTTAAAACAAATCTTCCAAGAAACTGGAGCATTTTTGATTCTGATCCACATATTTCAAGTCATCAACATTTAAATTATTCATTTTGTATTTAAATTAAAAATGTTATGTTAAGATTTACTGATTACAGAATTATTTTATGAAACCTCAGGTGGTCTAATTATTGATGGACACAATATATATTTTTTTATATTTGTATATTATTTGTTTTTAAATCTTTACATTTGGTAACTAATTTATAATTCTTCAAACTTTTTTTTAACAACCTATTTAAATATATTTTTACAATGGTTAATTTATTACAGTATAAATGATTAAATAAATACATAAATAAATTAAATAAGAGTTAAGTAAAAATGCAGTTCATAGAGCTTCTTTATCAAATTTGTAATTATATTAATTAACCAGTTTCAATTGATCAGCACCAGAATTTTTTTTAAATTTCACTTTACATATTCTTTTGATGACCACGTAGTGTATTTATCTAATTCTTAAGGTTGAATTATAATTGAACCATGTAAAATGTAATTAAATTAAGGTGATCCAGTTAGTGATACTTTTTGTATTTCATGGTTTCTTAATTTGTTTAGCTTATTGAATATTCTACATAAAATTAAATAAGTTTACAAATTGAATGATTTATGTTTTTTACTTTTTAGCTATGCTCAGCAAAAGAACTCTTTGATAACATAATTTATATTGATAAAAAGAAACCACTTATTAAATTTCAACACTGAATTTAATATTATGAAAGAAATTGTGATTAATAATGGTTATTATAATACTAACTTAACTTAATAGATGATATGTTAAATAAAAGTATAGGATTTTTTTATATTTTGTGTACCCATTGGAAAAGCATTGGAGAGAAATCGCGTTTTTAAATAATCATATTTTAAATTCAATAATAAAAATCATTTTAAATTGTTTACAACCAGCTTCCTATATATACTAAGAATAAATTAAGGAATTATATAGCAAGGAAAAGATGATATTTTAAAAAATCGAAGGCTAAAAATTCATTTGTAATAATTGCAATATATAATATGAAAAAACTTGTAGAAAATTTGACATTAGAATTAAGGAGCATTAAAGGTGTATTAATAACAATAATTATTCTGAATTTTGCAATCATCTTTAGTATACTGGAAATAGTCCTTCTTTAATCTTCCCCAAGGATCGCCAAATCTCTGTTTCCATCTGTTTTCATCCATCTATGTGTGTGTTGCTATGTATTTCGAAAAAATTAAAAAAAAATTGAACCTAATAGTTTTAAAAAAGCTACAAGTAAATGTAAAAAATGTTGCGTTTTACTATAGTTTCGGAATCTCTTACACGAGCATAGTATTAAAAAAAGAAAAACTATTGTTTTCTTTCAATTTATTTTTATCAGAACTGATTTCCTTTATAAAATCATAATTTGCTGATGATTTTAACTTTAATTAAACGAGGGTAGGTATTAAAAGCTAACAAACCCTTTAAAGTTACTGGAATATGGTGTAATGCTTATTTTAACTATGTTAATATTTTAAAAAAATTAATTGAATTACAAATGCAATGTGTAAATACAACAAATACATCTTTCTGATATCTCTATAAGTTTATTGAGCGAGCCAAAAGTATCAGTTTTAATGAGAACTGTAAATGCGGAATTCAATTGCACACGAAAATGAGAACTGAAAAAGCAGTATTTAATTACACACGAAAATGCAACTGTTGAATACTCTTAAATTCTAAAATTCGTTGATAACAATAACACACCCAGGCACCTAAACTAATAATTTACTTGTATATCGATCCAAGAATTATAATATTATCCATAAATCTGAGGTTTGTTATTAGTTCTTCATTTATATTCAGTCCGTAAATATCCTAATTATCAATCAAATAGATATTATTTTCTTCATAAATGGGAAAAATATTCTAATTTATAAATATTTTTGTCATGTTTTATGCATTTTGTTTTGTTTATTTATTGCTGTAGTGTTAACTGTATTTTATTTTTAATAAAGAAATGATTATAAATTGTTCCTTTTTTGGCTTCCTTTCTGTTTTTCATAATGGTGAAAATATTTTAAAAAAACAGAAAAAATAGAAAACCAACAGATAAATTAAATCTGTAGGAAAGTATAAATTTAAACATCAATTTACAAAGAAACAGTTCTTCGGATTTATGTTTCAATTAAATGCTTTAATATGTAATGATAATATTTTCATAATTACAGTAATCCAATAATATATATACTTTTATATTATATTGTAAAATACTTTAGAAAAGGCCATAAAATTTAATTTCGTTCACTTATTTTCGTCCACACCTTCTAAGATGAGATTATAACCTTCTCTACGCAGCTTCTTCATGTTTGATTAACGATATTGTAACTGATAAAAATGTAATACTCCGTCAAGGGCGGTCTATTGGCCGCATTCAATGCTGGTACCGAGCGGTGTAGATGCGCCTGGCAGTGAGACAAGATGGTGGGCTCAGGATGCGCGCACTGAAAAAGGCCGCCAGGACACCGACTGGATGACCTGCAGATGGGGTCCACAGCTCATCCTTTGACTTCCCCGCCGCCAGCGAGCTGCAGGCAGTAGCGAAGGGAAAAACTTCATTTCAAAATGAAGACTACAACACACACACGTTCACCAGTTTGAAGACTACAAAGTGTGCACTACAATTGTAGTACTACGAAATGAAGTGAAGTAAATGAAGTGAAGTAATGAAGTAATTGTAGTATTAATGAAGTGAAGTAATGAAATGAAGTAATTGTAGTATTAATGAAGTGAAGTAATGAAATGAAGTAATTGTGAAGTAAATTTTTAAATGAAATGAAGTATTTTTTTCCCAAATAAAAATTTGGCGAGCTAAAAAAAAAAAAGGTCAACGACAAAAATATTTAAATACATGACGATATTTTCTCCAAAGTAACATTTGGCGACCTAAAAAAAAACCATGGGTGGGGGGGGTTGTTACAGTTTCCAGAGATTTCTCCGTTTAGCTACATCAACTTCCCAAAAATTTTAAATTTCTTCATAACTCACAAAATTTTTCAAACCATGGGGGGGGGGGGTTGTTACAGGATTCCAGAAAATTTTCATATATCTACCATCAACTGTTTCAAAAATTTCACGTAAAAAATACACTATTTAAAATGTGTTTCTCATACTTTCAATAACTTTGAAGTGTATGTACTTTGTAGTGTTCGCTTTGAAATGAAGTGTACTATTTGAAGTTTATACTTTCAATAACTTTGGTGTTTGTAGTTTGTAGTGTGCACTACACACCAAAATGTGCGAAGTGTGCACTTCAATGTAGTGTAGTACTACATTGTAGTAGTGAGTACAGAGCGGACCCATCACTAGCAGGCAGGATTAGAGGATGGACGTGCCACAGCCGCCCGCAGGAAGTACACCCCAGCCCCTGTGTCGCTTCATCGTGGATCACGGTTAAATTAAATTCATCTTTGATTTAAAACTCGTGCCCCGGACCAATGCAACGGGCCCCGGTTTCCTTCTCCATCGTTCAAACAATTATAACTTTACTTGAAAGGACCATGAGCAGGTGTAAAAGTTAGTTTTTGAAGTAATTCGGTACGTACGGTAGCAAAATTATCCTCGTCAAATTTTAAACATGTTTTTTTTTTAAACATCATTTTTGGATCAACGCCAATAGATGTGTAATTAACAATTAACATTATTGTTAATTTTAGAATGGACGCCTACAGGGGCGTAATTTTCAAGGATTAGTTTAAATAATTTTAACATAGCATCTTTTACATATCATTTTCGAAATCAACGCCATCTGTGATTTTCAAGGATTAATTTTTGAACACAATACCAGGCCTTCCTTTATCATTTTCTCGAATCAACGCCATCTATTATTCAATTTTCAAGGATTAGTTTAAATAATTTTAACTTGACATCATTGTAAGAACTATATCATACTCGACAAATGTAACCTAAAACCCTTCTGGATTGTGTCAGTTGTATCATAATTTACCTGCGTATGCAATTTTAAGTTTTCTATTATAATTTACCTGCAATTTTATTTGATTTAACTTTTCAAATGACAGAAATTCAAGATGCTCATAGGTTAGTTTCTTTCTTATGCAATTTTAAGTTTTTATTTATAATTTACCTGCAATTTTATTTGATTTAACTTTTCAAATGGCAGAAATTCAAGATGTTCATATGTAAGCTTTCTGCCTTATATAATTTGAAGTTGTTATTATAACATAACATAATAAAGTTGTAGGTGGATTATAATCCACCTACAACTTTATTATGATGTATCTTTTGTCAAATTTGCAGAAATTTCAAATCTTGGTTTCCTTTGCAAAATTCTACCTACCAATTGTAATTTGATTTTACCATCTGGTAGAACTTTGTATAAAATCCCCAGTCATGGCACCTTCCTGGAGAAAGCAAATTTCCATCAGGAAAACCTCCTCCTCGCCCCACTCGCCACAGCCGCCTCGTGAGCTAGTTGGTGAACGCGAGGGATCGGAGATCATTCTTTAGGGCATAAGGTCCCAAAACCGATTGCACCCGATCTCACGTGTTGCAATATACTTATTGATTTTTTTTTAATTCAAAGTTCACAAAAAATTATAATGGTTTGTGGAATGAAAAATTAAAATAAAAAGAAAAAGACAGTTAAATGGATTATGGATTACTTAAGAAATTGCACCACCTTCACATTTAAGAATAAATTATAGAAATTTGAAGCTTGCGAGTTAGGTGAATTTTCAAATATATCTTTTGAATGAATTTCATTATTATTTTGCGTTTTTCCAGAAACCTCTTTTTTGAGATGGGATAAAGAATTTTCAAACAAAAACTATTAAATGTAGAGTAAATGTAAATGTACCAGTTGCGATATCTATGTATATTAACTAATTAATGAGAAAAAATAAAACATATCTCTAGCATATACCATTGAAAGATTTCTTGATTTTGAACGTATTTACAACTTTCAAAAAAAAAATTGATAATGTGTGGATTGTGGAACCACCGAACAGATAAATATCGGCACAATAGAAGCAACATCGAATACAAAGCGCAGAAGCCAGACAAATGCCATTAAGGCCAACAACGGCTGGGAATACCCAATATTCAATACAAAATTCCCAAAAACCATTAAGGCTAATAAAGACCGAAGTACCCAAATTTAGATTTTGACATGCCAGACCTCACTTGGTGTTTTGTACCAAAGCAAGTGTCCACGAAATAATTTCTATGCACCTCACTCCCTTCCCCCCCCCTGCTCCTACCGCTCTCGCGGCCCTGGCAGTCGATTTACGAGTACAGCGCGCGTGCTAAAACGGTGAAGCCCTTTTTACGCCAGCACGACAAAGTTTTTGGTTTCGAGTTCGTAACTCGTATTTTGTCGTAACTTTGAGAATTTCTGTATCTGTGACGAAGTAAAACGAAGAAGAAAAATACAGTCCACCCCCCGGGCAAGAACGAAGGTATTGGAGTCGCCGGGATAAGATCGCGATTTGGATGAGAGTGGTAAGTCCTATTTCCAGCATCCCCTTCAGCTTGCTCCAAACAGAAACAGCTTCCGGTACGAACGGATGTGCTCGTACTGCCCCTCGTGACGGAAATTTATTAACAAGGCACCCTGAAGATGCCTGTTGTGATTCAGGCGAAACTTCGGTTGGCGAATGATCCTTCTGAGAGCCAGATGTTGACGCGGGGACCTCTGGACCCGAACAGTTGTGCACTTTTTGGAGAAGTAGCTTATCGACAAGGCACCCTGAAGATGAGCAGTGAGATCTGTTTGAAACGTAGGCAGACGACTGGTCCTGACGACCAGAATTTGATGCGGGTTACCCCCCGAGTTGATAGAACTAACATATCTTGCACCCGTGAAAGCCTATGATTTAACCATATATATATATATCACGCTAACTATTTTGCGTCCTTTTATTTTGCATTATTGTGACGTCCACCAGTTTTATTAAAATTATATTAATTATTACATTGAATATCAGTCACTTAGGCAATACTATAAGTCCTTTACAACTTATTTTTCTGAAATTTTTACATTTTATTGATATACAAATATTCGTATATTAACAAGCATAGTGAAATCAATTTGGACACCAATCCACATTATCAATTATCGGGCTTCCCATGATATATGATAAAAACCCTGAAAATATTCCAATTGGGATTTGAAGGTTTTTATTTTTTATTTGACTTATATTAAAGGAAATTAATTTTTCATATTCGATAATAGCGTCGTCGGAAGTCGAATGCTGTCGTCTCTGTTGTTCAGTATATGACTATTTATTTTATTTTATAGAATGGTGGACAAGGGAAGAAGTTAATTTACGATTTTTATATCAACGCGATGTTCAGAGACTCCTGCTGAAATTCTTCAGTTTGATCTACCTATGTAGGTTTTGGTACAGTCACCGCATGGTATTCCGTATACCCCGTATGTTCTAGGGGTATTTTATCCTTCGGACTTCTTAAAAGAGATGAGATTTTATTATTTGTTCTAAAAGCAATGCGGATATTATATTTATTTACAAATCGACTTAGTTTATCTGTGGTTCCTTTTACTTATGGTAAGAATGCGGTAGCGAGTGGTTTTGTTTCTATTAATTTTTTTTAATAATATTATTGGTATTTTTAGTTGTGTCTTTTAATTGAGTTATTTATGGTGAAATTCAAGAAACTGTTGCACTGAAACGCGTTTTTAAGATGTATCAATTCGTTTTTAATATTATCACAGTCAGCTATCCTTAGAGACCGCATGATCAAGGTATTTGCTACTGAGGGGATTTGTGCTGGATGATGATTTGACGATGCATGGAGATATCTGTTGGTATGGGTTTTTGTGAACCGTATGGCCAAAAGTGCCGTCGTCTTTCTTAATTACAAGAACATCGAGAAAAGAAATTTGATCGTTGTTTTCTATTTCCATTGTGAACTTGATGTTATTATGGATTTCTTTCAAAAAATTAATGAATTTGTGCAATAATTCCAACCCGTATGGCCGTATAACAAATGTGTCGTTTATATATCTGATCCAAAGTTTCGGTTTTTATAACTTCTTTTTCTAATTTAGTCATGAATAAGTTAGCGACTGGCGGTGATAAAGATAGGCCCATTGGTGCTCCTTTGACTTGTTTACACATTTTATTATTATACGTTAAAAAGGTGTTATTGAAGCAATGTTCCATTAATTTTATGATGTCATCTGGGGGTTCGATCATTTCTTTTATTGCTTGGAGGGCTTCGTCCGTGGGTACATTAATAAAGAGGGATATTACATCAAGAGGAATGTCATCCTTTTCTAATTTTTGTTTCGCAATTATTTTGATAAAATGTTCTGAATTTTTGGCAAAAGATTCCGCTGATTCTATATTTGGTTTGGTATTATATTTTGAGAGGCGGACCGATAAAACTGACTATGGGTCTAAGAGAGATATCCGCTTTGTGTATCTTTGGTAAACCGTATAGTTTTGGAAAATGTGACAACTTTTCCCTAGATATTGATGACTTTTTTAACCCTAAGTCTAATTTGGATGACATTATTTTGGCTTTAGTCGTTTTCTAGAAATAGGTTGGATTGGATTTTTATTATGCAGTTTATTATACCGGATCATTAAGTTAATTAAAAATTTTGATGTGTTAATCTTTAATCTTCATGATAACTGTTGAATTTTCCTTGTCTGTCGGAGGAATGATTATATCTTTAATATCTTTATTCGTGAGTAGTTCTTGAAGAGCTCATATTTCATTGAGAGATATGTTCCTTTTTGGCAGAAGCGGTTTTATAACTATATGGTAAGTTTCTTTCCGTATGGTTTCGGCTGTGTTATTTGTTCTAATTCAGTAAATCTTGCAGAGATTTGAAAAACAAAATTGTTAGGTATTAATAATTTTATTTGACATGTATTAATTGAATGAATTTTTAATTTTCCATATAAGTTACAGTAGAGAACGTTTCAACTTTCACCGAAAATAAGTCAGAAAATTTGAAGAAAAAAAAATAATACTTTGATGTCGCATATCTCTGTAACTGTCGACATTTCACCCAGTGTAAAGAATATTTTCTGTTCAAAATTAAATAATGTAGACTGCCTCGAAATTTCGCTTCTAGCTGCGAGATGTGTGTCGTGCGCTATATATATATATATATATATATATATGTATATAAAATTATTTTTAAAACTTTTAAGAAAGATACTGTATTATATTAACTGCATGTGGAAAATCTTAGATACCAAAGTATTAATGGTTTAAGGTACTTCGTACACTAAAAATAACTGATATCTTTTTGTTTTGTTAATTTTTTATATTAACTACTAATATGATATTACTATAATTGAGAGCCATTTTTATTTATAAAAACATAAATGAATAAGAAATAATAAAGAAAAGTTTGATTTACATTTTTATTTCAGAAAATTGCATATTATTCAATTGAAGCCAAAAAAGTCTTTCAAAAGTTGGAGAAAAGCATCAACATCGATTCCGACAGCCTTCAGACGAGCGGAGATCTCCTGGATTCTCTTGTTAGCCTTGAGGGCCTCGACGAATCCTTTGAAGGTTGGGCTCTGGATTTGGTCAACAAGGTTCTTGAAGTCTGGACTTGATTGCAACTTTTCAAAGTACAAAGCCTTGATCTCCTCCAGGGGAAGGATAGCTTTGATCTGTTGGATGATAGCATTGAGACCCCTCGGGGATGTGCGGACGGCTGAAACGCGGCTAAGTCCGATGAGCTCGTGCAGCCACGCGATCCATCTCCTCACTGGCAGGCCGGTGTTTTCCAAAAATGCAATTATCTGTTGAATACAAAAATGAACTAATTACATTGACAGGTCAACGGAAATACATGTTTCATACAGAATTAAAATGTTTGTAGATAGTGAATATTTTTTTGAACACAAATCTGATTACGATTTCGCAGAAAATTATTATTGAGCATAAATATCAGAACATAGTGAGTATATAAGTAAATTGAACTCACGGTTTCGTATTCAGGAATTGCTTCAACTTCGACAACGAGAGCCTTGAACTCTTCACTGAAGATGAACGCGATGACAGCCTGTACTTCTGGATCTTCCAAGTTTGCCATCACAATAGCCAGGATTTCGTCTTTGGGAATCAGGTCAATGAAGTCTTGGAGGTCCTGATTGAGATCCCTTGCAACAGATTTGCTTTCAAATCCAAAAAAGTCTTTTAAGAGTTGGAGGAAAGCATCAACGTCGATTCCGACAGCCTTAAGACGAGCGGAAATCTCTTGGATCCTCTTGTTATTCTTGAGGGCTGCGACGAATCCCTTGAAGGTTGGGCTCTGGATTTGGTCAACAAGGTTCTTGAAGTCTGGGCTGGACTGCAGCTTCTCAAAGTACAAAGCCTTGATCTCCTCCAGGGGAAGGATAGCGAGGATCTGATTGATTATGGCATTGAGACCTCTCTGGGATGTGTGGACGGCTGAAGCGCGGCTAAGCCCGATGAGCTCGTGCAGCCATGCGATCCATCTCCTCACTGGCAAACCAGTGTTTTCCAAAAATGCAATTACCTGTTGAATACAACAATTTACTTGTTATATTTACAAAGGTTATTTATTGATAGGCCAATATAGACACACTTTAATGCACAATTTAGTAGGATGTAGGTAGTGAATATTTTTTTCCAACAAAACAAATGACAATTTCACACAAAATATTATTATTGAGCGTAAATATAATTAATTAGTAATGAAAATTGAACTCACGGTTTCGTATTCAGGAATTGCTTCAACTTCGACAACAAGAGCCTTGAACTCTTCACTGAAGATAAAAGCGATGACTGCCTGTACTTCTGGATCTTCTAAGTTGGCCAACACAATAGCCAGGATCTCGTCAGTGGGAATCAGGTCAATGAAGTCTTGGAGGTCCTGGTTGAGGTCCCTTGCTACAGATTTGCTTTCAAATCCAAAAAAATCTTTCAAGAGTTGGAGGTAAAGATCGACGTCAATACCGGCGGCTTTCAAACGGGCGGAAATTTCCTGAATCCTTTTGTTATTCTTGAGGGCTGCGACGAATCCTTTGAAAGTTGAGCTCTGGAGTTGATCAACTAAGTTCTTGAAGTCTGGACTGGTCTCGAGCTTATGGAAGTACAGTGCCTTGATCTTTTCCATTGGAAGGATGGCGATGATCTGATTGAGGATATCATTCAGACTTCTGGAAGATGAGCGAGAAGCAGAACGAAGACCGATCAGGTCGTGCAATGCTTGAATCCATGCCCTCACAGGCAGCCCAGTTTGGTCCAAAAAGGCAATCACCTGTTATGGAAAAAACAAATGAAATTGGTATTTGATTTTAGTGTAAAAATTTACAAATGTAAAAATTTATTATTATTATCTAAATAAAATTAACAACTTTTTTAGTAAATAAAATGTTAATCCATAATAAACATAAAGGAAAATAGAATTTAAATATTATGTTTTGAGGAAAATATTATCTAGTAGTGTACTATAGTTACTTTATAATTGTTTCAATATTTTATATATTAATCAATGTGCGTTTGTCTTAATAATAACTAAGGCATGCGATAATCTCAAAATTCAAGTTAAAATATGCTTTTATCTCAAATTTAAAGTTTATGTTAAGAAAAATGATAGTAAAGCTTAAAAAACACTGTGTTAGAAATAAGTAAATAGAAAAATAAATAAAGAATCTGTTTCTCACTAATATTTCAAATCGCGATACAAGTGTAGAAATATTTTTTTAAAATGCGTTGTCTTAAGTATATTAAAACATATTGCACTCAAAGTACAATTTTAAAAACTTACGGTTTCATACTCCGCAATTGCTTCAACTTCAACAACTAAGCTCTTGAACTCCTCACTGAAGAAGAACTCAATGGCAGCCTGAACTTCTGGATCTTCCAAGTTTGCCAATACAATAGCCATGATTTCGTCAGTTGGGATCAGGTCAATGAAGTCTTGGAGGTCCTGGTTCAAGTCCTTGGGCTGTGTAGGAATCACAGCTTCGTAGGAGAGGCCACATAAGGCAAGAATGAAGAAAAGAACCCTCATCTTGTTGTTGTCTGAATCTCGAACAAGAATACAGTGGCAATTATAGAAAGTACATTGTATTTATACTATTTGTTATCTTTTGTATTTTTTTATTAATCTTGTGCATTGATAAAAGGCTGACTTTGAAATCAAAATCACTTATTTGCATCCTATTTCTTTTAATCTTATATTAATATCAGCAGATATTATTGAATTATGTATATTATTTATCTTCTTATTAATGCAGGCATTTAAATAATAGTCAGTACTAAATTCACAGTGAAACTTTCTTTCATGAATACGAATTTACCAATTTATCAACTTGACAATATATTCTGCAATAATTATGACACAAAATATATATATGATTAAAAATTATTTTTATATTATATATCTTTTTTTGTTCCTCAAAATTCACTTTAACTGTTAAAGATTAATATTTTAAAATACTTACCTAGCTTGGCTTTCACCTCATGAATTGGATCGCCAATAGTTATTTGTCGATATTGCCTTTTGAACTTTTCTTTGCCAAGGGATTAAATTATTAGGAATATGAGAAGTACCTATTTTAATCGTACCTATTTTAATATTTAACCTATTTTTTAGTTATTCAGAGCAAACTGGATGACTTGGGACCCGTCGCGTCACGCTGGTGCGCCTGCAGCCGTGTGGCGCACACGCCGGAGCACATCCTCTGGGCATGTGTAATTATGAGAGACGCAAGAGAGGTTGTGATTGAAGGACTGGAGGAAGTGAGGCACAGGTCCGCAGGGAACTGTAACCTCATCAAGAATGGTAGGAACCTCGGACACTTCCGGGAGTTCGCCATGACGTGGCACTATGGGAAATTTAGGCCTGTTTCGGACCAAAAGTCAATAACTCTTTTATTTCTGGACGTATTTCTATAAAATTATGCCCACATATAAAGTAGTCTATATACCTGAAAATGGATACCATTTTTTTCAAAATAATTTATTGTTAAACTTTGTAGGTAAAGATATAAAGTATTATACATTTCTGAAAAGCTCATTTTTTAAGAATTTTATAACAACAAAAATGTTTTTGATTTTATTTTAAAATTTACGTTTAAATGACTACACAGTAAAATCAGGAAAAAGTTTTAATTTTTTTAGTTCATCGAGACATTTGTCACTTACCTACGTCTCCCCACGCTTTATATTTAATGGTTATTTATAGTCTAGATATTCATAAGAAACATTTATAAAACTTAGTTCCAAATGTTTGCTAATTTCGAAGTTATTTGGAAAAATGTGATGAATGACCATTTTTATGTTTTCATAACTATTTTAAATACATTATTATATCAAAATATAAATGTGTTATTCCAAATTGCCTTATCTGAAGCCTTATAGGCTAAATTATATTTGTGAAAAATTTGATTAATATATCTTGAGAAATAAAAGAGTTATAATATTTGATCCGAAATAGAACTCGTTTTCTATAGTACTATGGAAAACCGAGGTCTGTTTCGGATCAAAAGTCAATAACTCTTTTATTTCTAAAATTTTATTCATAAAATTTTGCACACATATAAAGTACTATATATAGCTTAAAATGAACGTAAATGTTTTACATATATCTTTTTATTTTTATACAATTATATGAAATATTAAGAAAACATAAAAAAATGGTCTTTCATCACATTTTTCCCAATAACTTCGGAATTAGCAAATATTTCTAGCTAATTTTTATAAATGTTTATTATTAATATCTAGGCTATAAATAAATAATAAATGTAAAGCGTCGGGATACGTGGGTAACTGTCAAATGTCTCGATGAACTACAGAAAAACATGAAATGTAAAGTGCTTACTAACTTGGATATCCATGTCAAGTATGTTCACTATATCACTTTAAAAGTTAATTTGTTGTTAAACTTTGTAGAAAAAGATATAAAGTATTATACATTTCTGAAAAGTTCATTATTTAAGAATTTTATAACAACTAAAATGTTTTTGATTTAATGTTAAAATTTACGATTAAATAACTAGACAGTAAAATCAGGAAACAGTTTTATTTTTTTTAGTTCATCGAGACATTTGTCACTTACCTACGTCTCCCCACGTTTTACATTTAATGGTAATTTATAGTCTAGATATTCATAAGAAACATTTATAAAAATTAGTTCCAAATGTTTGCTAATTTCGAAGTTATTGGGAAAAATGTGATGAATGACCATTTTTTATGTTTCATAACTATATTAAATACATTATTATATCAAAATATAAATGTGTTATTCAAAATTGTCTTATTTGAAGCCCTATAGACCACATTATATTTGTGCAAAAGTTTATTATTATATTTTGAGAAATAAAAGTCATTTAAATTTTAAAATCAAAAACATTTTAGTTGTTATAAAATTCTTAAATAATGAGCTTTATAAGAAATTTATAATACTTTATATCTTTTCCTACAAGTTTAACAATAAATTAACTTTTAAAAGTGATATAGTGAACAGACTTGACATGAACATCCAAGTGAGTAAGCACTTTACATTTCATGTTTTTCTGTATTTTCTTTATTGATTATGGATTTATTAGGTGTATAATATAATATTAGAATTAGTTTTTGAACACGATATAAGTAAAATCGTCATTTTTATAAATAAAAATGAAAGCAATTTTTAATTTTGTCATGATAGTTTTAATATATTAATAATTAATTAATCAACAAATAATTTTGAAAAAAATTATATCCATTTTAAGCTATACAGACTACTTTATATGTTTGCATAATTTTATGGAAATACGTCCAGAAATAAAAGAGTTATTGACTTTTGGTCCGAAACAGGCCTAAATTTCCCATAGTGCGTGGGTGTCACGCTGGGAGCTGCTTCGTGGGTAATTTCTCTTGAGACTGAGGACCCGTAGCACCCGGAACTGAACTACGCCTTTTGTGTGTTTCTGTTTTGTCCTTCTCTTATAGGAAGTGTGTCACATTACCCATACTTCCTTCACTGTCCCCTTCCCACGCCATTTCTATAAGCACTGTTTTTTCTCTCTTTCTTATTTTACCTTTATTTATTCTTCTCTTTATGAATTTCTTTTTATGTTTCTCTTTTCTATATTTTTGCTTTATTTTGTGATTGATCTTTATATTTTTGATTTTATATTTTATATTTGTTTTAATTACCTAATATAGAGCGTTTGGTGGGAGTGGGACAGTGAATGGAGTTTCGTTGGGCCTCTCCTTGCCGGGTCGCCTTTTACTCGACTTGGCACAGAGATGATCTTTAGAGAAAAAATGTCAACCTGGCGACGTAAGTGTAGGGCCGATATGGAAGATTTCGCTCATAAAATGGTCCTGGGAATGGGTCTCCATACACTGAGCGCAGTTATGCAGAAAGTGTCCAACCCACAAAATGCTATAAATGGATTTGGACAAATCAATACGATACATTAATTTGCTGAAAACTTCCAACTGCCATATTTTTTTGTACATCACGGTCACATACCGGCCATTACCGTTAAATGAACTCAAAAATAATCATTTTCGTTTTATCAGTGGTTACCTTATATTACTTGAATAAGCATCTAAGATAATTAAATACTTTTTTATCCAAGACAGACGACTTGTTTGTACAAGAGAAAATTTAAAACAAAAATTATTAAACAGACAAACATGCTTATACTTAATAATTGTTATATTAAAATTTTATAGAATAAACCCAAGCCACAAAGTATAAAAAGCTGTCATTTAATAATGTCATCCCTATTGTATACATCCAACCCACATAGAACAAAATAATTAGTTACTGTTTTTCGTACACTTAGACATTTTGTTAACTTTACATTTTGTAAAGTTCACTTATTTCACATAAAGCCCTATGAATAAAAAAAAAAAGACTTCCGTTCCTACTTATATGGCTGGCTTGATCATTTAAGCCAGCCATACATTAAGTCAGAAGCCCTTAGACATCGAAAAAACTTCCAACCCTACTATCCCACATAAAAAAAAGCTTCGTCTCTACGAGACATATATAATGTATCTTGCTTAATGATGTCCTCGTGGGAATAAAATCCAGTATTGTGCTCTCAAAAAACTAAAACTCTAAATATTCAGAACATATGAAAAATATTTCAAGCCGTGATTAATCTAGGCAATTCGCTACGTACATACTGAATATGCCACAAAGAAAACTGCAATCTGACGTTACACAACATTTAAGCGTGAATTATATTATTTTTTAAGCATAATGTATAAAATGAAATCGCCACTTACCTATTTGTAATTGATTAGAGTAGAGGTGATCAATCAAATGCTGGTTCTTCTTAACAATTTGTTGAATATTTTAAATAAATAATTATGATGTACGCAAATTTGGTTAGGTTAGGTTAGGTTAGATTATAAATATTTATATTGTTTATAAGGAGGTGAGGTGTACAAAGGAAGGGGCAGGGTGCTTATGTTTTGCGCAGAGTCCTTAAAAGTAACCATGTAAAAAATTAATTTTAAAATTTCTCCATGATTGTGGGTGGAGTGGAGAATATGTGGTTACCACTCGGCATTGCAGGTTCTCGATACAAGACGAAACACGTGTATAATAAATGTATAGTTTACATACGGCTAGACAAGACACATAAATCTGTTTCCACTGTAGTATCGATATGGATTTTTTTTTTCAGTTTAGTCTGATAGTGGTTTCCAGTCTACTTTCATTCATTTTATGTCAATTCCAGGCTTCACTTCCATACATCAGACTTGGCACTAGAACTCCATTATTTACCGTTTGTCTTGTTCTTATTGGCCATAATTGCATTCAAAGCACCATTTACTTTATCTCGCAATCACTCTCCTATCGATATCAATGTACATACATACAAACACCCGTCTTCCGAAAATAGCGATATTGGAATGTAAAATCTTTATCCCAACACTTAATAGATGAAGATAAAATATAAAATAAACGCGACTTAGGTATACGCCGGTGTTCTGTGTTCATCTACTTAAAAAAGAAGATTTGTATATTTTCACGTATCTCTCTCAAAGTAAATACCTCTATGTGCTTATTCAGAGTGCACAGGCGGGAGCGGGTGCATGTGGGGCCGCGCGGGCCTTGGCGTCGCCATGTTCACAGTGCAGAAGCGGCTGAGAATCTAAACGCACGTGTGCATGTGTGCTTTTCAAACTTCGTGGTATCTATGTAGAAACATGGTTTTATTAATGGAAAATTCATTTTTCAAATGGGAAGTAAATTACTTGAAGTTTGCTAAATGTTTGAAAATGAAAATGTTTGACTTTAATATTTTTATTTATTATTTTTTTATTCTTTAAATTTAATGTGTAATTATATAAATTGTGAAACATTACAAATTAAACTTTTGTAAGTTGTAAATAATATTTTATTTTGATAAAAAAAATATTTTACCTAAAAAGGATGACTAATTATAGAGATATAATTATTTTTATAACAGCTACGCGTAAGTCGCGCAAATAATTCACAAAAAAACTTCACGAGCGTTTAAAGGTTAAAGTAGTAAGTACCTTACCAGCTTTTTATAGTTTTTTGGGTAAAATAATTTATAGGTAAAAAAAAAATATTTTATATAAAAAAAAATCATAATTTATAGGTAAAAAAATTACATTTTTTATTTCTTCCCATAATTTACTTATGACAGCTCTATTGAAGTGTTGTGGGTGTTTGCTTTGCTAAATAGCAGTGCGATGTTTCACTGCGGATATAAATTCTTCCGTATCGATTTCCATGTTGTCGCGTGTGGATCAAAAAAGTTTAGAACCAGACGCTTTAGCCACTGACAGATGCTCGAGCACTGTGAAAGATACAGGCGGATTGAACCAACAGAATCGGCCGCGTGCTAGGGGCGCTACCCGCGCCAGCATCCGCACCCGCCCTTACTCTGAAAGGGCCCTACACGTGCTTTCCGATCCGGGCGGTCTGGTCTGACAGCTTCACTCTGCCACAAACGTAACCTAACAATTCTCTTGTTTCAACTAAAATAATACAATTTCATATGCACTTATTAACTTCTTCTCCCACAGCGTCCTGATGTAAAATTATGGCAAAATTGTGATTGTCGCGTTGGACCATAGAAAAAGAAATATTGTTGGAATGTTTTTATATTTGACGCTTGACGGATAACCGTCATGAAATTATGTTTCCCTCTGACCACACCACCGACGTATACTTACGTTTCGTTGATTATTTTTTTTATTTTCGTCTATTAATTGTTGGAGTAAGGATCTTAGATCCCATTATTGCTATTTTCGGAATACGCGTGAAAGTATTTTCTTATTACCAATAATGTCATCATTAATTAATTTTGCAGTTTTTAAAGAAATTATATTTGTCTATAAAATAAATAAAAAAACTAATGATATTTTATTATTATCTACAATAGACATAATTTTATTTGTTATATTACTAATTTATATAATGAATATCTTATTTAATTATTTTATGAATTGAGTCGGTTAAAACTGATTAAAACCAAAAATATTTTTTAAGAGTTCAATGAATGCTTTGACATCAACTCCAGCTTCAAGAAGACGAGCGACTATCTCTTGGACCCTCTGGTTGTCTTTCAGGGCCTGGATGAAACTTGTGAAGGTCGGGCTCGTGAGCTTGCCGACAAGTTCCCCGAAGTCTGGGCTGTTTGCCAACTTCTCGTCGTACAAGGTTTTGATTTCTTCGACAGGAAGAATGTCTATGATTTCTTGGATAGCGCTGCTGAGACTCTTGGACGAAGAGACGCCACGAGCTCGGCTCAGTCCTATGAGCTCATGAATCCACGCAATCCATGACTTGACGGGAAGGCCAGCGGCATCCAAGTAAGAAATAATCTGAAAAAAATACAAATTATATTTCTAATAATCATTTTCCTAGAAAGAAAGAATCGAATATTTTACAAGAGTAGTTAGCATGAGTTGTACGCACACAAATATTTGTAATAATATGATAATACATAATTATGATTGCAATATTACGAGTTACATATTTTATTAGGAATAATTTTGGAAAAAAATCAAGGTAAGTACTGACTGCGCGCCGACGAATGATAATTATATGATTTGAATAATTATGTACAATACGTTTTTAAAAAATATATATATTGGATTTTATAACTGTTATTTGTGTCAATTTTTTCTTATTCGTACCGTATCATATTCGGAGATAGCTTCAACTTCTAAAATCAGCGCTTTAAATTCATCACTGTAGATGTACTCAATCACAGTCTCCAATTCTGGGTCTTGCAGGTTGATGTAAACAATGTCGAGGATTTTCTCTATGGGGAGGATGTCAAGAAAGTCTTGAAGATCCTGGTTAAGGTCTTTGTGCTCTCGAAGGATCACAGCGCCATTAGAAAGACCGAACACGACCAAAAGAAAAAAAACTGCCTTCATATTGACTGATTTCTTTGTCTCGACTCTAAAACAATTATTTTACCGCATATTTTTTCTATATATATATACGCTGGAGTAATCTTTTAATTTAATCTTAAAAAATACTATTTATTAAAATTCTATTGAAATAAATTGGGTATTGTTCTTTTAAAGCGATTATTATCTTAGCTAGTATTACAATTAACTACCCATTTTCGCTGGTGATAAAGTGGTATTATCTACATATGTGTCATCAAATTCTACGACTTCGATCTAATCTTTATTGCAATAAGATTTAAGCGCATAAATAAAAAAATATGCGCTCTTGGGTATACGGTTGAACCTTTATCGTATGCATTTGATTATTAAATGCCACTGGTAAAATATAAGTTTAATCTCATTTAAAAAGATATTGCATTTTCCGTTTCAATATTTATTGTTAAGTGTGCCTCTGGCTATCTCTGTCTAGGGAAGGATGGATAAAGTCCGAGGTCTTATGCAATTTAATATATTGTCAGTATGTGCGCTTACAAACAGCTTCAATTGCAAAAAAATAAGTTTTACCTACCTAATCATGTTTTAATTACAAATGGATAATAAATGGCATAATCTTGAGTACAGCCATTATGAGGAATATTTCCATAAATGTGTAGATATTTCCGATACAAGATTACAATACCCGGGACAAGACCGCATGATACATAGATATATATTGTTTTCATATTTTTAATTCAGGCATAACTTTCTATATTTTAACAACTTTCAATAAGATTATTCTTTCGAATTTTCGTCTTCTTTTTTCAATAAAATGCTTCAAAAACAAAACAAAGTATAATATTTTGGTTTTCTGTCTATCTGTCCATCTGTCTGTCGTAACTTCGCAACTTGCTGGAATTAAAACTTTAGATAATTATAATGTGACACACAATCAGTGCGCGGCTCACAAATTCGGCAAATTACACGGTCTTGACATTTTTATATTATTATTTTCATATATTTAGTTTTAGGTTTAAGCGAATATTAGACATATTGTTTTAACGCGCCCATGCGTGAACTTCATAAGTTCGAATTTATTCTCATTGATATATTCCAATTTTTATTTTTTAAATAAGTGTAATGTTTTCCATTCTGCAATGAGACATTGTGTATTTGATTGTAGTATTTATTGAGGAATGTTTTCAATTTAAGTTTTTAATAATTAAGATAAATTATAGATGTCTCACCGAGACGAAGCTATGTATTGAGCGTCCACGGGGCTTACAACCTGTCTTTAAGATTGCCTAAAGTGATCATTCTACATAATGTAACATTCACCGATTCCATCCGATTATCCCCTTGTGGAAGAAATCCAGTAATTGTGGCCTTAGAACAAATTTATAAAAATATTGTTATTTTTTTTGGATTGAATTTTTTCTTATTTTTCATTATATAGGCTATTTCTTCTTTCTTCCTTAAACATCTCTCCACTACTGGATGTAGGCTCTTTCTAAATTTCTCCAATCTTCTCTTTTTTGGACTTTTTTGATCCACCCACTACACGCGACAGGTATGATATCATCAGCCCCCCTTTTCTGAGGCTGGCCTCTTCCTCTTTTCATGTCCCATGGTCTGCACCGCAGAACTCTGGGTACCCATCTGTCTATTCCCTGTATGGCAACATGACCTGCTTATTGACAACATATAGACTGTACTGTACCTATTATATTTGGGCTCTATTTTTTGTATGTGTTATATTAGTTGATATTAAAAGAGTATAATAGATTTTATGTAATTATATATCCTGATTAGTTTACATATATTTACATCAATATAATTAAAGTTATTTTGCATTATTAAGACACGACACAATATAAATTAATTTTAGGATTAATTTTTTTTTCTTTACAAATCCAATAATATTTTTACAAATCGACGGCTCCTACGTATAATATCGTAACCCACAAATCGACGACTTTTAGTTTGTTGTGTATTTCATATGTATTTAATTATATCTTTATTGCCAAGAAAGAAAAGAAATATTTTGCAATAAATAACGTTTTTTTCGGACCTATTTTATCGTATCTCAAACAATCACATATTTTTTACGAAGTATACTATCGCATGTAACACTTACGATAATTTACATTGGAAAATAACATAATATAATTTTATCGCATGTAACACTTACGACAACATACGTTGGAAAATAACATAAGATAATTATCGTATGTAACACTTACGATAATATGCGTGAGAACATAACATAAGAAAATTATCGTATGTAACACTTACGTTATTTTACGTCGCGTCTTTTCCGAAGTTAAATGTTGTATGTCATTTATACGATATTTTACATCGCGTCTTTTCCGAAGTTAAATGTTGTAAGTCATTTATACGATATTTTACGTCGCGTCTTTTCCGAAGTACACTATCGTATGTGCATTTCTACAAAAACCTTTAATAATTTCGACTTTTTTGTGATTATTTATGAAACTACAGTATAAAGTAAAATATTGAAATGAAATTTCAAAAAAATTGGGCAATATTTAGATTTATACCGGACGAAAATATGTTCAAAATCTTCTCCTGTAAAATTGAATTTTGTGGGTTACGATATTATACGTAGGAGCCTGTAACGTTTCACGTCTCTAACGGTGTATTGTAGGTGAAGCTTTTTTTTTTTGGAAGTTTGAATCGAAAGTTTAAAGGAGAAGGCTTTAACAATAAGTTTTAAGAGCTTGAATGATTTTACTTTAAGTTTATTTATTAAAAGTCTAATATATTATTTGAGATCTGCTTTCGCAAGCTCAAAGCTATGCTTAAAATTTATTTACGTAATTGAATTATGCTTACGTATAGTCTAACATATAATTTGGCCAGTAATCGTCTAGTGATAGTAATTTAGGACTCCTCGATGTGACGCGGTTACTCAGGCACTTTTAGGAGCGTAGCAGAAGAAAAGCCATTGTATTCATACGAGGTGAAACTAACCGATGGGGCTGTATACCCCCCCCCTGGAGGGTGTGATAGGGTGAGGGGGGTGATACAGCCCCATCGGCAACGCTGTACCCGATAGCTAACTCCTGCGTAATCATAGCTTCCCACGCTAAGCTGTAGATCAAGATCAAGCCGAGACTCTGCTGCCTTTGTTGAATCCTCCGAAGCCCTCGCTCCCCGGCGACAACACATCAGGAAGTCCGCGTCTGATATTACAGGTTAGGTGTACGGTCTCTCGTTGCAGCCAGATTAGACTGGAGTGTTAAGAGTGTTCCCACGATGCGATCACATGGACCAGATTGTTATTAGTTACAGCAGGTTAAAGGCTAATGACTACTGGGTGACTGGAAAGACTCATCCTTTGAGTTCGTCAGACAGGGCCAGGAAGCATTGCCGGAGTATTATAATGTGCGGCTGGTTGAGGGCTAATGGACTAAATGGGTGACTGGAAAAGACTCATCCTTTGAGTTCGTCAGCCAAGCCCAGTTAGCATTGCCAAAGAAGATGTGACAGATATCCAATTGATAGTTTGAGAGATTTTAAAATGATGGTATTACAGCATGATTATTACAGTTGATTATGAAATTCCTGATATTTTGCTCGCTGGCCGGGAAGGGAGAACCTCGAGAAGTTTCTGTATACAGCAAGTTAGAAAAATGTGGTGAATGATGAGTATGATGGTGTTAGTAATGTCATCGCGCTCCTGAATGCGGTCCAGATCATAAACGTAGATTGTTAAACTGCTGACTGCTTCCCGCAGTTTCTCGTTCATGATGAACGCCCTACCCCGTTCATTAAAGCATTGTCGAACTGCTACCTGCATCTTATAATTTCTCGTTCATGAGGAACGTCCTATCTCATCCTGGGGTACGGAGTTAATACATTCACATACATTCATAACCAGAGCCCGAGCTCGTCGCATCAAGGGGCCTGAAAAGACGTGAGAGGTAGAGGTACTTCCCCTTAGATCTTTGAGGGTCGCCGCTCCAGAACCTTCAGACTATCCTGTAATTCTTGGCTTTAAAACCCTGTATTAACCGGGTAGATACAGTTAAGATAGTCTTACCTAGCTCCAAATCAAAGATGTCTCCCACTCTAATCAGCCTCCATAGCCGAGAACGCGCGCTCCGACATTCGACCCTGTCTTATGGCCTACGCCACGCGAGTAAATCTTCCTTCATCTTTATCAAAATCGAAATTCTGCCTCCCCAGATCACGGGGCGTGAAAGACGTAACGGCTTCTCGCCCCCCGACCAAGAGGAGACGAACTCCCCCGTTTGGTTCTCGTTCATTATCCCATTTATAATCCCCGCGTGCCTAACCTCGAACGCCTAACACCGGTAATAAGATCTCATTATGCTACGTTGCAAGTTTAATATTGCATCACCGCACGAAATGCCTATTTCCCACGATCATATTCAATTTGTAAAACGCAATAATGTATATTTATATATGTTAATAATACGTTTGAAATGCAGAACGCACGTATAATGACCTCGCTGCTATTCTAAGGATAATTATGATATAATTCCGACGTTACGTCCCGACATCAGTACCAATTTGTTACCGCGTCCGTTACCGTCGAACTCTGAACCCACGTAATGAAATGAATAGTGATGAAACAAATTATATAGCACGAACATTCCATATAATACATATAACAAAACATCAAGAATAAATAATATCAAAGGTTCTTATCTTATTTTTGTAGTTGGTTTGCTTCAGAGATGGCATCCTGATCCGAAATTATATTACGGGTTCTCTCCAAAATTACGTAATTACCAGCGCCCGTGTAGCCCTTCACTTTCCTTCTATCGAGAATGCTGCTTGTTATTATAAAAACCCCGCCAGCTCCAAATCTGCAAAAGAATACACATACTCCTTCTTTCCATTGTTTCTAGCTTCGGCAAATGTATTTCATCTCATGGGAATTGGATATTAAGTTGAAAACGTTATAAATTCCTATTTGCCAAAATCTTCTCAATTGCAATATATTGCGTAACATAAATACATACATAGCCTACGTAAATCATTGAACGAATTGGCCCATTTTAGATTCATTTATTTATATATCGAGCGACAACAAAAGTACGTGTAAATTAGCCGTCTATCAACCGACTTCAGAATAGGTGCGTACCCGGTAGAACTTGGAATCGTACATAAACAGCAATTAAAACGAATATTATATATCGATAGGATCTATAATCTTTGTCTGAAATTATCTACCGTTCGAGGAGATGTCCATACGTTATTTTCAAAATCTCATCTTAATCTTATCTTTCTTCATTCTTCCGCTACCTGGAAAGACGTAGATTTCTAATTTCAATACATTGTGCGATACGATCGAAGTCTACGACTAATAATTATCGACTGAATTGGACCACTTTGAAATCTCATATCTGTACATAAAACATACATAAAAGGCAATAGAAATAAATAATATTGAAAATGCTTAGCTGTTTCTACTGTTACCGCCTCTCTGGCCCACTGATGATATTTTGGACCTCTCTTCACAAGGGCCTCCGGCCGACGTCGATGCTGAAGACTCAAGGGCTGTTCCTCAAATTTGTATGGCTTATATAGTCAAAATCTCTCGCCATTTTACCATCTCACTGTCATACCCCTAGTCCCTGAATCATCTACCATCCAGCGATGATGTCACCTAGGACGTTTTTCATTGGTTCAGTCCGCTTCGCCGGCAACCGTTTTGGTTGGCCCGTTTCGTCAAAATAAAATAAAGCCTCCGTTACACGCGCGCACGCAGAAATTATAAAGGCTCGACTGCACCTACTTACCCGGCAAATGTGTAATTATAGAGTATTTATGAATAGTGGAGCTTCTCCGTATCGTGAGCTTTTAGCAGATAAATATTTTCGTATAATTTTTCAGCAATGTCTATTTGAATAGGCCAATATCGTTATAAGCCGTCGAAATGTTGTTAATTAGAACAGTATCTTAAAACCTTATGATAATTAACAGTACATTTTTTAAAACTTACATATTTTAATATTGCGAAATTTTCAATGACGATGATTTAATTGCATTGGTTGGAGTTATGTATGTATAATAATAGTCCCAACATAATCGGTATTATAAATTTAATTACTGCTATACTCATATCTATAATCATAAACTATTATTTGTATTGTGTGTTTTTTGATTAAGAATTTTGAAGTCATATTTATTTATGTTAAATTATCCCTTCATTATTCCCCTAAAGTATCCTATCATACTTCGTATGTAGTATTTTGTAAGTAATATATTAATGGGGTTTACTTATATGACTGACTAGGTCTTACACACTTTTCCTTTTTTTTTCTGGTATAAACTCATTTGTATTATTTTGGATAAATTTCAAGTTACTAAAACCACTCTGGATTGGTAATGAATTTTAACTTAATTTTGCTTGAAATATAATCATAAGCAGTGCATAAATTTAGTCGTAGATCAAATGTGAATTATGCGAATCATTCAACAGTACATAAAATTATTTATTCATAAATTAAATATATGTACATGTGGGGTATGAAATCAATGGATGTTTGTTAGTTTAGAAAGTATTGAATTCGAGTTTTTATAGGAAATATAGTCTATAAATTTATAGAATACATGATTTTGGAAGGGATAGATATGTAAAATCTTTAATTCAGTACAGTCTAAATTAGTATTCTTTGGTGACTGCATTAAAAACATATTTTTAATTGATTGGACATTGCTGGCTTTGTTTTTATACCCAACATATAAATGTTGCCTTCAAAGTGTAAAAAATTTTCAAATATTTTAATATTTTCGACATAATAGTAAAATTTTATATATGTTTGTATATTTTACCTAGTATTTTAATTTATCTGTTACGAATTTGACGCTTAGTTTTCCGGAACCTAGCAGATGCCCTGGAAACCTCTGGTCAAATAAAAAATAAATATAAAATTTAATTATTTAATCTAGAAGTGAAATTAAACGAGAAGAAGCTGGAAGAAGTGAATCAGTGCATCGGTTCCAGATCCAGCCTTGCATAGTTCAGCTGAGTAGTTTGTCAAACTATATTATTTCTATCATTGAAAGATTTGGTAGATACTTCGTGGTGCAACATTATAAATCAAAATATGTTTTACTTTATTTTGTAATACACACACACAATATGACTTATTAAATTACTACTATAGTTTCGAGAGGAGCAGTCCCTCTCATCATCTGGTATAAATAATAACTAACTTAAATACAAAATTTATCAATCTAATGGGGTAGGTCAAGGGGCGCGCGGTGTGGAAGGGTATTTTTTCCCCGAACAACTCTAGGAGTGGTGAAGTGGTCCACTTTAAATAAAGCTTCAGAACAACCTGGAGAGGGAACCAACCACCAAAAGAACCGTAATTTGCACTCACGGGAACTTCTGAAGTTTACTTTCAAAGGCAACGGCAAGAAGGATGACTTGGTTCATTGTCCAAGGAGGCGACATTCCACTCCTGACTCTCTTGGGTGGAAGCAGCTTCGTCGCCAAATCGTTGTGCGTTTAAGATATCCGAAACCTTCAAGTTCGAGATAAGAAGAGAGAGATTTGCCGCCAAAAGCTTTGAGCTAGAATATAGAAACCCGACTATATTTAGTATAGTTCGACGCGAGCAGATTTATAGGATGTTGAAAAATCAGATTTTTATTACATATTAACATTTTTTTAATATATAAGTTGTTCCTGAAGAATCTTTCATTGACCGGATTTCGTCAATCAAGAATCTCTTAGAAGTTGAATAAAAATCGAAACATGAATGCAGAATTAACATTGAGGTAATTTCGTAAACAACTATAAACTTCTACAATTTGCTGTTATTAACTACGGACTCCTTCATGAGTATAAAATGTCTGAATGCTGATTAAAAATCTTCTAAACTCTATCTCTTAGACGCGTGTGAACCCTAAGGATGTAATATGTAAAGGGTATATACTTTTTCCCATCAAGATGTGACGCCGGGATTTTAACTTAAAAAGGAAAAATTCCTCAGGATACAACAAATTCAAGCCGCGGATTGATCTTTCGTTGAAAAAAGAGGAGGATTTGTCATAATAAGGTTGAAATCCACGGCACGAGGCAAGATTAGGGGCCTCGTGAGTTATGAGGGTGAGGGTGGGTCCGTTAGTGACGGACACCGACCTTTCCCTCACTAACTTCAAGACAGATTTAATTAGAAATATTTATAGAATCGCGAATTGCATTTCTTTGAATACCTCTCAACGAAATGATCAAACTAGATGGTTACGTAATTGAAATAAATTTGTGTAATATGTATTTTTCTCGCTTTAATCTTAAACAGAAGCTGTCCCTGAAGAAGGTTGGTATTCTACCGATTGTTTGAGCTGAAATTTATGTGTTTTCCCCCATGTTGATCATTGTTACCGTTTCAATTAAATATTTAGGTCAATAATTTATCTAAATACAATTCTCGCTACATTTGTCGAGATTTCGCTAGATTGAAAAAACGACTTTGTAAGATCGTAGAGAGAAACCATTTTCCGTTTATACTTTGCTAAAGAACATGAGGTTATAACGTTTAAACAATGTAAATGGGAACGAAAATGTGTTTCTTTTTATGATTATTTATGTGGATTTATGTAGGTATCTTTTTGGAATATTTATGGTAAAATGCTATGTTAATTTATGTTTATTAACATTTAATGCAAAAAATCATGCTTTTTGGCGTTTTCGATTAAAAAAATAAAGAATCTCCTCATCCCAAACTACATTACAATACATACGTGTAATTAAAGTATAAACCATACATGCAACTGTGAAACATACGATAAAAAAACAGAAATAAGATATCTTGGGCTGACAATTGATAAAAACCTACGTTGGGCTCCGCACATCGAATGTTTATGCTCCAAAGTAAGAAAACTGATAAACATATTTAAAACTCTACGTAGCTTAGTTATACGGGTAATAAATAAGAAACCATTTAGATATAATTCCAAAATGGGTTATAAGGGTAATAAATAAGAAACCATTTAGATATAATTCCGAAGATTTATTTAGAGATTTTCAGGTGCTTGATATAAGACAGTTCGATACTTAAATTATTTTTAAAAAAAACCTTTCATCATATATAACTACTATCTGAATCTAGAAATACTAGAAGCACAACATCGGGAAATGTTTTAGTGCCGAAAATTAAGACGAAATTTGGCCAACGTTTTTTCATGTTCTGTGCTCCAAGAATCTACAATATATTGCCATCTGATTAAAGGGTTTAAAGTGAAAGATTCATTTAAACAGAAGTTAACAAACTGGTTACTAAATGTGGGTAGACTTCAAAACAAAAGCAATGTGTCAAATGTGACAGCTTAGATTCCATTGTAAATCGTTTTTGTGACTATTGTCTTTCAAATACCTTCTCTAAATATAACTTGATTTTTTTCTGTATGTGATGTGAATTATATGATTTGTTTTTATCTGAAATGAATTTTTTTAAGTGCAATTTATAATTATTGCACACTTAGTATGTACTAATTAATAACTAAATTTCAAAAACAGTACAGGTAGTTGCTTTAGAACATACTAGTCTAGTTAAGCAGTTAACTACCTTTACCTTTCTATGTAACAAATAATTTAGAATAAATAAAATTTTAAAAAATAAAAATAAAAAAATTACTACAGGTAAAAATATGCTATTTTTACAACTAAATAAAAATATACAAACAAACGTTTGAGTATCTTGAAAATAATTTATATCGAATACTAAAAAATCATTCGCTTTGATATAAGTCAAAAAATGTGAATGTAAAAATTATTAAAACCTACCAGAGATTTGAAAAAAAAATTAAGGTATATCATTTTATTTGACCTGTATTAATTGAATGAATTTTAAATTTCTCATATAAGGTCAGTAGCAACTTTTACCGAAAAGAAGTGAGAAATATTGAAGAAAAAAAATAGTTTGATGTCGCTTATATCTGTAACTGTCGACTCAAAGTGTAAAGAATATTTTCTGTTCAAAATTGAGTACAGAAGGCTCCCTTGAAATTTCATTACGAGCTACGAGACACAGTTTATATAAATAATTATATATGAGCTTTTAAGAGTCCCACAATATTATACTCACTGCATGTGGAAAGTCTTAGATATCATATCAGTATGGATGATTAAAGGTTCTTCGTACACTTTAAATGGATGATATCCCTTTGAATTATTTAGTGTTTAAATTAAATTCTAATGTAATATTAGTATAACTGTGCACCAATGTTATTAATAAAAGCATAAATGAAAAAATTATAATATACCGAAAATTGATTTATATTTTTATATTAGAAAATTGCATATTGTTTAATTGAAGCCAAAAAAGTCTTTCAGAAGTTGGAGAAAACCATCAATATCGATTCCGACAGCCTTCAGACGAGCGGAGATCTCTTGAATCCTCTTGTTAGCCTTAAGGGCCTCGACGAATCCCTTGAAGGTTGGGCTCTGGATTTGGTCAACAAGGTTCTTGAAGTCTGGGCTGGACTGCAGCTTCTCAAAGTATAAAGCCTTGATCTCCTCCAGGGGAAGGATCGCTTTGATCTGTTGGATGATAGCATTGAGACCCCTCGGGGATGTGCGGACGGCTGAATCGCGGCTAAGTCCGATGAGCTCGTGCAGCCACGCGATCCATCTCCTCACTGGCAGGCCGGTGTTTTCCAAAAATGCAATTACCTGTTGAATACAAAAATGAACTAATTACATTCACAGGTTAATATAGAAAAATGTTTAATGCACAATTTAAATATATGTAGAAAGTAAATATTTGTTTGCCTACAAAACCGAGGACAATTTTGCAGAACATTATTATTGAGAGTAAATATCAGAAAATAGTAAGTAAGTAAATTAAACTCACGGTTTCGTATTCAGGAATTGCTTCAACTTCGATAACGAGAGCCTTGAACTCTTCACTGAAGATGAACGCGATGACAGCCTGTACTTCTGGATCTTCCAAGTTTGCCATTACAATAGCCAGGATTTCGTCTTTGGGAATCAGGTCAATGAAGTCTTGAAGGTCCTGGTTGAGGTCCCTTGCAACAGATTTGCTTTCAAATCCAAAAAAGTCTTTCAAGAGTTGGAGGAAAGCATCGACATCGATTCCGACAGCCTTCAGACGAGCAGAGATCTCTTGAATCCTCTTGTTATTTTTGAGGGCTGCGACGAAGCCCTTGAAGGTTGGGCTCTGGATTTGGTCAACAAGGTTCTTGAAGTCTGGGCTTGACTGCAGCTTCTCAAAGTATAAAGCCTTGATTTCCTCCAGGGGGAGAATAGATTTGATCTCTTGGATGATAGCATTGAGACCCCTTGGGGATGTGCGAACGGCTGAAATACGGCTAAGTCCGATGAGTTCGTGCAGCCATGCAATCCATCTCCTCACTGGCAGGCCGGTGTTTTCCAAAAATGCAATTACCTGTTGAAAACAAAAATTAATTAATTACATTTAAAAACTTATACTTGATAGGGCAATATAGATACTTGTTTAATACACAATTTAAATGTATGTAGAAAGTGAATATTTTTTTGCCTACACAACCGACGATAATTTCGCAGAACATTATTATTTTGCGCAAATATCAGAAAATAGCAAGTAAGTAAATTAAACTCACGGTTTCGTATTCAGGAATTGCTTCAACTTCGATAACGAGAGCCTTGAACTCTTCACTGAAGATGAACGCGATGACAGCCTGTACTTCTGGATCTTCCAAGTTCGCCATCACAATAGCCAGGATTTCGTCTTTGGGAATCAGGTCAATGAAGTCTTGAAGGTCCTGGTTGAGGTCCCTTGCAACAGATTTGCTTTCAAATCCAAAAAAGTCTTTCAAGAGTTGGAGGAAAGCATCGACATCGATTCCGACAGCCTTCAGACGAGCAGAGATCTCTTGAACCCTCTTATTATTTTTGAGGGCTGCGACGAAGCCCTTGAAGGTTGGGCTCTGGATTTGGTCAACAAGGTTCTTGAAGTCTGGGCTTGATTGCAGCTTCTCAAAGTATAAAGCCTTGATCTCCTCCAGGGGAAGGATCGCTTTGATCTGTTGGATGATAGCATTGAGACCCCTCGGGGATGTGCGGACGGCTGAAACGCGGCTAAGTCCGATGAGCTCGTGCAGCCACGCGATCCATCTCCTCACTGGCAGGCCGGTGTTTTCCAAAAATGCAATTACCTGTTGAATACAAAAATGAACTAATTACATTCACAGGTTAATATAGAAAAATGTTTAATGCACAATTTAAATATATGTAGAAAGTAAATATTTGTTTGCCTACAAAACCGAGGACAATTTTGCAGAACATTATTATTGAGAGTAAATATCAGAAAATAGCAAGTAAATAAATTAAACTCACGGTTTCGTATTCAGGAATTGCTTCAACTTCGATAACGAGAGCCTTGAACTCTTCACTGAAGATGAACGCGATGACAGCCTGTACTTCTGGATCTTCCAAGTTCGCCATCACAATAGCCAGGATTTCGTCTTTGGGAATCAGGTCAATGAAGTCTTGGAGGTCTTGGTTCAAGTCCTTGGGCTGTGCAGGAATCACAGCTCCGTAGGAGAGGCCGCATACGGCAAGGATGAAGAAGAGAACCTTCATCTTGTTGTTGTCTGAATCTCAAACAAGAATACAGTGACAATTACAGAAAGTACGTTGTATTTATAGTATGTGCTATCTTTTGAATATTTTGATTATTCTTATGCAGCGATAAAAGACTGGCTTTGGAAGTCAAAATCACTTTTTTGCATCCTATTTCATGCAATTCAATATTAATATCAGCAGATATTATTGAATTGCTTTCTTTATCTTCTTATCTATGCAGGTATTTTAATACCAGTCAGCAAAACTTTAGTTCATGCACACATATTTACCAATTTATCAGCTTGAAAATATATTTTATAATAGGTAATAAAATATAGTAGGTAAATAGTATAATAGTATAGAAGTATAATAGGTAAACATAATATTTATGTTATAAATCTATGCTTGTTCCTCAAAATTCACTCTTAAATACTTACCAAATTTACCAAATACTCTAAGTAGTTATATAGAAAGCGTCCACCCACAAAATGGTAAAAACTCAACACGATACATTTATTTGCTGAAAATGTTCAAGCTCTAAGTGCTAAAGTTTTATGGAAATTCAATCTTTTTTTACCCACATCAAGACCACGACCGTTAAATTAACACAATTTTTATTTATTTTTATTTTTATTAAATTTATTTGGTAAATATACAAACTTAAGGGCGGCTGTATTCAATGTAATATAATTAATACACAGTTATATTACACGCTTACCCACTTTTAAATGATTTTAATTATTTAAAATTATTTGTTTATTTTGGTTTCATTTATAAATATATATGAAATAAGCATCCAAGATAATTAAATACATTTTATTCCAAGACAGACAACATTTTTATATTAGAGAAAATTTTAAATTAAATCACAACTGTTTAAATTAAAAAACATTCTTATACATAAATGTTGTATTAAAATTTTATAGAATAAATCCAAGCCACATTGTAAAAAAAAGTTGGCATTTAAGAATGCCAATATCTTTAATCTTAAATTATTCATCAGATAGTCTCATTTCTTTATTTCTAATTCTATTCAATCTGATGACGCCAGCGACCACCGAAGAATGCGCGTTTCTGCAGTATGGAAAAGTTGTTCCTCGTTGCATCTTAGAGACTATAATCACCTTTATATAGCTTTCTTCTTTTTCTTGGCATGGCTATCACGGTTGCTAATAACAATTCACCGCAGCCAAAACATCCAGCGCCATTTGTTCTGCACCATTCCATCTGCATCATTCTATGAGTAATACTTCCTATATCTACCCTACACTTTCATCAATCAAGTTCGGCATTTTCTTAATGCTAAAGTGGCTGTATTCACCGCCTTGCTGACACTCATGGAAATGCGAGCGGGTTCGGGAGGCGTCCACACAAAACATTTTCTCTGCCTCCAAGGCGCAGGGACAAATGACAATTGGAACATACATATTATCCATTAAGTGGGAATTACAAGTAACGTATATACAAAAAATGCTACAGTTTAAGCACAAAATATGAATGCATAAAGTCCATAGTATCCATAGTGTGACAAACAAAAGTCCTAAAGAGAGATATGAAACCGGACACAAATGTACATTAGAAAACATAAATAACAATTAAGATAGAAATACATAAATAAATAAAACAAAGTACATGTGAAGTATAACATAAACAATAAGTATAAAGATAATAATAACACAACATGTAAGTCAGAATACAGAGACAGTACTTAGTAAAACGTAATTTTCAGTACAAAATAACACTTTTAAAGCTTTAAATCATTTAAGTATTGCCTGTGTATTCGGGCCATAGACATACAACTTAGGAGCCAGATTAATATAAATGAATACAGAATTGCACCTTAGAGACAGTTATTAGAGTTATTCTCTCCCTTCAGGGGAAAATTAAATAAAAATAAAAAGCACAAACATAAAGGGACTCGCCAGTCCGGAGATTCACTGCCGGCAGATACAACCACGACAATGATCCTAAATAATTTAGTTACGCCTGTAGAAATTTCGCCACAACGAAAATCACTGGGGGAAAAGAATAACTAGTACAGAGCTGTCACACTTCAGTGGGAGACCCCTAAATATTTCCCAGTGGGAGACTCACACCCGAATAAAAACTCTGAGGTACACCAAGCATTCCTGAGAAGATCAGCGTTTACTATGGTGACACCACATACACCCCTTACCAAGTCCTCTCGACAATCATCTAAAAGAGGGCAATCCTTTAATTCGGGGCTCCGGCGTCTGCCTCGCGCGGCCGCAGATTCACCACGGGTCATTAGAAATTCGCAAATCAAATAAGTTGCTCCTGAATTCACCGTGACCCGAGACCATCTGCACAGCGAAATGGTCAAGCACCGGAGGACCACCTTTCCACTTTTCCCGGACCGATACTGAAGGAAGGAAGGTGTAGGTCCACCTTCCCTGAGCCGCTGTATCTTAGCTTTCCTACCAGACACTTAGAGTCTCACGCCTAAGCCCTGCACCGAGTTTAGTGGCGGCAGTTAAAATTAGTCCTAAAAATATTCGGCTTTACAAAGTTTAAAGAAAATAATCATTAGAAATATATGAAAAATAATTATAAACGAGCTAAGCATACAGTCGTGATTAATCTAGGCAATTCGCCACGTGCATACTGAAGCATGAATATGCCACAAAAAAACTGCAATTTGACGTTTACACATTAATTAGAGAGAATTATTTTTTTAAATAATATATAAATGAAATTATTATAATTGATAAGAATAGATGTGATCTATCGAACAAAAAATATAAAAATATAAATGAAACATAATAAAAATCAGGTCCCACAGAGGGTTTCGAGAAAAGTTTTCATTTTCACGAAAGAAAACTCGCAAAGTTATTCAAATGAAAAAAGCTGGATTTCGACTCAATTTTGAGGAGGAGAGACGTCCCGCGGCAAACGCGTTTCCCAAAGACATCGGCGGGCTGCGCCCGTTTGGGGAACTTGAAATTTTTGGAATGAAGCTCTCGGTCGACGAGTTATTTTCGCGAAAAACGAAAAGAACCACAATGACCGTGCATACCGACAAAGTTGTCAAAATGCGTTGTCATCGACATCGAGTCGACGTGCAAAATTTCAGTACGATTGGATGACGGGAAGTGTCTTAATTTTCACTTCCAAGACATTTCCACACACGTGCCGTACGTACGCACGTACGTACGTACGCACGTACGTACGTACGCACGTACGTACGTACGTTCGGCAGCGAACCTAATATAAAGAACTTAAAAGTGTATACAAGTAAGAACTTAAATGTAAAGAACTTAAAAGTGTTAACATAAATTTTCCCTTTAATCAGAAACACAAACCTCTAAAATCTTTACGTACCAAAAAAGAGAAATGAAATATCCAATTAAATATTGCGGGCAGTATTATTAAGTGAGGATAAATAATTTTATAATTAATAACAAGAAAAAACTTTGTATAAAACATTATTTATTAAATTATAAACATTTTACGGGGCCAATAAAACGTTAATCAGAATAAAATGAATACTGAAAATTAAAATTCAAAATATAAACATTAACCAAAACAAAATTTAGTATTTGGGAGATAAAAACTGAAAATGTGAAAACATTTTTAAAAGTTAACAGCTATTTGCAAATAAGATTTGTTTATTGATAATATTTAATTAGCTATTATCACTTTTCTTACTTTCTATATTTCGAATGTTGATAATACTATAAATAATTAAAGTAATGATATTTTATTATATATTAACTAGCTGTGCCCGCGCGGCTTCGCACGCGTAGATTTTTAGTACACTGTTTGGATCGTCATAGAACTTTCGCGAACCTTCTAGAACTTTCTCCTTCCAGAACTTTCTTGAACAGGTTTTTCCGGAACCTTCTAGACTCACCGCACGCGGCTTCGCACGCGTAGATTTTTAGTACACTGTTTGGATCGTCATAGAACTTTCGCGAACCTTCTAGAACTTTCTCCTTCCAGAACTTTCTTGAACAGGTTTTTCCGGAACCTTCTAGACTCACCGCACGCGGCTTCGCACGCGTAGATTTTTAGTACACTGTTTGGATCGTCATAGAACTTTCGCGAACCTTCTAGAACTTTCTCCTTCCAGAACTTTCTTGAACAGGTTTTTCCGGAACCTTCTAGACTCACCGACATAGTCGGCGCGCCTATTTTGAAACAATCTGAAGCATTTGCGGCCTTCCCATAACAAAACAATGTGCTAGAATGCACATTTTCGTCACCCACTCCCACCCACGCACGGCCACCCCCACCAAACTCGCATATGTAACACCAATGGTGTCCACCACCATAACCACCGGTGGGTGGTTGTGGGGAAAACTTGGCGGGTAGGGAAACACGGGAAAGCGCCGCTGTCGAATTCTATTTATTCTTCACGCAAGGAACAAGCGTTTCATTAGAAAATCTCCAAATTCACTTATTTTGAGTTGCATATTTGTTTTATTTAGCGTGCGAGTTGATCTTTAGATGTGGTCTTGTGTTTGTTGTCAAAGTGACTATTTTGAAGGTTATGTGCGCAATACACTCACGGACATCCGCGAAACTCGAACCTAAGAGGAAATCATTTGTAAATTATCTGATTTAAATGATTAGTGAATAGTTCGATTATTATAAATATACTGATTCCACTTTTTAAATACGCCTGCATTTAAAAATAAAAAGAGAATAATAACTACCAGTAGGTATTTCTAAAATCATTATAAAATGTTTAACGTCGTTTTCTTCAAATTACTTAGGTAGTTTCGATACATCCATACGATTTATTAATATTTTATTCTTTAATGTAGCCAGTCCTAAGGCTGGTTAAGTATGATGGGATTGTGGATTCGGTGTATAAGCCCAGCAAGCAATTTAAACTTCAAGCGGTACCTAACAGAAATAATGTCTTTATTGTGTTTCACGTGTGCGCACTGTTTTCGCTTTCTTATACTTCCGTGCGTGGAGAAAGTTATTGAGAATCAGAGTGGTCAAATATTTATTTTTATTTTTAATTAATGTAAAATCTAATGAATTATTAAAATTCATAGAACAAAAGTTGTTGTTTATGATGCCAAGTAATATAGTTTCGCGAGGTTATTAATGTTTTCCAAATAACCCTTTATACATATATATTTTCTTTTTTTTTTGATTTAATCTGTTAAATTACGAATTTATACTATAAATATTTTATTTTATTATTTTATGAATTGGGTCAGTTAAAACCGATTAAAACCAAAAATATTTTTTAAGAATTCAATGAATGCTTTGACATCAATTCCAGCTGCAAGAAGACGAGCGACTATCTCTTGGACCCTCTGGTTGTCTTTCAGGGCCTGGATGAAACTTGTGAAGGTCGGGCTAGTGAGCTTGCCGACTAGTTCCCTGAAGTCCGGGCTATCTACCTATCTACCATATAATCTACCAACTTCTCGTCGTACAAGGTTTTGATTTCTTCGACAGGAAGAATATCTATGATTTCTTGGATAGCACTGCTGAGACTCTTAGACGAAGAGAAGTGACCAGCTCGGCTCAGTTCTATGAGCTCATGAATCCACGCTATCCACGACTTGACGGGAAGGCAAGCGGCATCCAAGTAAGAAATTATCTGAAAAACAGTACAAATATTTCAACATATCATATTTCTCCTGGAAAACTCTACGTGACCATGTCCGAAATGAAGATATAAGGAAAACTTGCAAAATAGAGACATAGCACGATGGAGTAGATCCAGACGGAGATTTTAGTGGGATCACGTAGTCAGTATGGACAGCGACAGACTCGTGCATACAGCAGCGAATGAAATCTCCTGTGGACAACGCCTACCTACGGGAAGACAGCCGTAAAGATGGAGAGATAGCTGGTTACTGCTATATATAGATATTCAACAGTAGATTTCTTAGTAAAAATAAAAATAATATATTAGCGCGCAAAAATCAATTAAATATAACCACCGACACAATAGAAGCAACATCAAGTACAAAGCGCATCACAAGGAGCCAAACAAACGCCATTAAGGCCAGCAATGGCCGGGAACACCCAATATTTAATACAAAATTCCCGAAAATCATTAAGGCCAATAATGACCACAGTACCCAAATTTAGACTTTGACTTACCAGACCTCACTTGGTAATAAGCTTCCGATACGAACGGACGTGTTCGCACTGCCCCTCGTGACGGAAATTTATTAACAAGCAACCTGAAGATGCCTGTTGTGATTCAGGCGAAACGTCGGTTGACGAATGGTCCTTCTGAGGACCAGATTTTGACGCGGGTTACCCCCAAAGAAATCAATACTAACATACATATATATATATATATATATATATATAGTATATAACCGACAGCATGGCCTTGCAGCAAGCAGACACCGTGCGTTGGCCACCGTTGGCTGCGAATCGCCCACCATAGCCGCCATTGGCATCTGCCATTGGCGACAGCCGATTGTAGACACCAATGGCCGCACAGCGGTCACTGCTAGCCGCGAAGCAACTACTATTGTCGACCACGTTGTCAAGCAGCTAGCAAATAGCAATGGCCGCGCAGCGGCTAGCATCGGCCCGCAGGGCCTAGCAGCAAGTAATCGGCGACAGCCGATTGCTTAACTGCTAGTTAATATGATTTGCTTAATCTATGTTACATAAAAATCATATTTTTAATTGATATTGTACTTGGTAGTTGGCGCCATTTCATTTAAATGCTTAAAAAATAAACTATCAAAGCATAATATTTTTGTTTTCTGTCTATCTGTCCACCTGTCTGTCGTGACTTCGTAACTTGCTGGAATAAAAACTTTAGATAATTAAGTGTGACACATAATCAGTGCGCGACTCAAGCAACACGCAAAGGTCGAAATTATACGGTACATTTTTTTTATTGTTATATAAATATATTTAGTTTTAGGTTTAAGCGAATAGTATATATATTCAGCTTTAATATCCGGCAAATATTATATCCCCTGATTTTTCACGGGAGTGCGGCTAGTTAGATATATTGTTTTAACGCGCCCACGCGTGAACTTCATAAGCTCGAATTCATTCTCATTGATATATTCCAATTTTTATTTTTTAAATAAGTGTAATGTTTTCCATTCTGCAATAAGACATTGAGTATTTGATGGTAGTATTTATTGAGGAATGTTTTAAATTTTATTTTTTAATAATTAAGATAAATTATAGATGTCTCACCGAGACGAAGCTATGTATTGGGCGTCCACGGGGCTTACAACCTTTCTTTAAGATTGGCTAAAGTGATCACTCTAATGTATAATAATGTAACGTTCACCGATTCAAATAATGTAACGTTCACCGATTCCATCCGATTGTGGAAGAAATCCAGTAATTGTGGCCTTAGAACAAACTTATAAAAATATTGTTTTTTTTTTGGATAGAATTTTTTCTTATTTTTTATTATATAGGCTATTTCTTCTTTCTTCCTCAGCCATCTCTCCACTACTGGATATAGGCCTTTTCTAAATTTCTCCAATCTTCTCTTTTTTGGACTATTTTGATCCACCCACTACCCGTGACAGGTATGATATCATCGGCCCCCTTTTCTGAGGCCGGCCTCTTCCTCTTTTCATGTCCCGTGGTCTCCACCGCAGAACTCTGGGTGCCCACTTGTCTATTCCCTATCTGGCAACATGACTTGCTCATTGAAAACATATACATTGTGCTATACCTATTATATTTTGACTCTTTTTTTGTATAATGTGTTGTATTATTAGTTGATATTAAAAGTGTATAACTCACTAATATAGATTTTGTGTAATTATATATCCTGATTATGTTTACATCTTCCAACAGCGGATAATCATGTTAATGTATCAATACGTCCTGTACTTTGTTCTCGAGCCATAAATCAGGTAGTACCTAAATAAAACTTCCAACACAAAGCAATAAATTATTTGTTACACTGATAAAATTTAACAATGTTGTTCATTTCGTGGAAACTGACACATTGTAGGATTTTGTATTATGTTCAGATAAACGATTCACGGATCTAGCCTTTGATTCAAGATTAAACTTTATTGTTGTTACAAAGGTCTGTTCGCTGCTAATTTTTAATAAGTCATTTCTTCCTACAATGCCAGACTGCTTTATTGGCTATTTGAAATGAGCAAGCAATGTTGATTTTTTAGGACAGTGAGGAGGAATTTACCACACATCCAGGGGCGTTTAATAAGCAATAGCTCCCGTGTACTTTCGCCAACTAATTCGGCATCTTTAATGCTAAAGCGGTCATCCTCCCCACACTACTTAAACTCAATTGAGTGCAAGCGGCGCGGGGAGGCGTCCACGGAAAAACGCCTCACTCTCAACAATAGCAAACTATATAATAAATAGAATGAGACATGATGTACATATATGTGAGGAAATACAAGTAAAACCAAAGAATGAGGTGAAGACAAATCCAAGTAGGTGTATGAAATAAAAGTAAGCACGAAATTGCACCGTAGAAACAGTACAATAGTCACTTCCCTGAAGGAAAAAAAAGAAACTTTTACAATTTAATCGCATAAAGGACGCGCTAGTCTGGAAAACCACTACTGCCAGATATATAAACATGGTACAGACCAAGCTAATGACGTTACAGGTAAGGATTTTTAAAAAAACTTGATTTATTGGGACATCTTGCATAACAGCTCTTGATTGAAAAATATTACACAAATATCAAACTGCTTTAATTTTAAAAAGGCTGTTTACTGAAACCGCGATAACAAGAAATAATTATGGTTTTTCGAAATTAGATATAAAGGAAATCTATTCACTTAAATAATGTTTACCTCCGTAAGGAAAATGACTATCCAAATATATTTTCACGGCAGTATCAGATGAAGAAGAAGATGAACCAGGACTAAGTTTAAAAGGCAAATGGAGAGAGACTTAGAAGAAATATTGAACCACCAGCGCCCCCAAGTGACCGTCACAGCCACAAAGCGCGGTGGACGAGTGCTGTCCAAGTGAAATCGTGTCCCGACACGATTACAATAGAGGTGATGTTGGAAAATAACAAGAAATCATTTTCAAAAAGCACTCTATTTTGTTTTTATCTGACATTATTTTATTTAAATATACTAGGTATTTAAGTATACTAATTTTAAATACACTAGGTGTATAAATATACTACCCATCAATAATGATACTAAAATCACAGCAACCAAACATCACAAAAACGCCCATATTTTACCTCATCAGTCATCGTACCTGAACCCCGGGGCAGATTAATACAAATACTTTGAAGGTATTCTCTAATAATCAATTATCGAACATATGGAAAGTGAGTACATAATTATATTGGATAATCAAATCTGATTTGAATTATTTATTTTTAATGAAACGGAACATCCAGACAGTATTATTTTTTTATAATATCCAGTCCAGTAATGAAGTGCCAGACTAATAATTATATTACTTGCTTAGCTTTAGGAAGGATTGTAGAAATATTTAACCATCAACCAAGAAGCCTAAGTTTAGCAAACGGGCATGTGCGGTGCAGGCCCAAAGGTGCGGAACTCTCTTTCCTACCTTATATGGAGCAGAGCATCAGAATAGTTTAAAAAAGATTCTTTGACTGAAAGAATCTTTTCAGAAAGTTTGCAATGTTCAATTTTAAATAACAGTGTAGGATTATACTTTTGTGTAAAGCGTCCTTCAGGTGAAATTTTCACGAATATGGCGCCATACAAAATATCTATTATTATTATTATTATTATTTAAAGTGGTGGCATAAAAATGGTGAGAATTATATTTATGTATGCCTAATTTCACACTGCTGTGGGTCTGTAGCATGTAATTTGTATATTGGTAAAGATTTCTTAAGGCATCTGTTCCGTAGAGGCTGGGGCAGACTGTTCCAAAGTCCAGTTGCATTCACTTCGTAAATTTTATAAGGTTTTATAAAACATTATTTTCAGTTCGGGAGTCATGTTGTTCCCAAGGTATCTGACATTGATATAGAACTAAGATATTGAACTTCAAAGTTTGAATAATAATTTTTTGATTTCTTCGGCGGAGCTTGGAAAAATGTCGCTATGTAAACTGATTACAGACACGTAACAAACTTGTATTACTCATACATTTAACTTGTATTCAAATTGACAAGTGTTGTTCTAAAAAAATATTGCAAGTGCTTTGGTCTTTTGTTATCTTTAAAATTACTGGGAAAATTGACATGTTTGTACATATTATAGTTTTAAAGAGAAAATTATTATCACATAATTAGTATTAACCAAAACATCAGGTGATGTGATTCACTGTTGTTCCAATGTCACAAATGTGTCATATGTTTCTGAAACGTAAATTATGATAAATTTTCACTGAAACTCCAGTATAGATTGTTTGAATAGTTTATATCTTGAGTATCAAGAATAATATAATATTTGATTTTTGAATTTATCTTCTTTTGACGCATTTTGGGCAAAATTTCAATTTTTTTATTTATTTGTTAAATATATACATTTTTTTACAATCAAAAACTGCAGTTTTTACAGTGGTGTTTCTCTTTTACATGAGAAATATAACTTGTGAGTAGGAGAAGAATATCATAATATTTAAAATACATTTAATAATAAGTAAAACATAATGTGTACCTACATAAAAGAAAAGAAAAAATAACTAATGTGCGATAATCATAATGCAATTGTGCGAAACAGTAAAAATAAACTAATAATAAGCATAAAGCATAATATATAACAATGCTTAATTATTAAAAAGAGAAGAATGATGTGTCACCAGGTTACCTGCCTGGAGTAAAACAAATATGCGCGCATAGTCCAGAAAACTTGGCCTGCAGGCGTAGTCTTCCGTGGCACAGATCAACAGATATACTCAAAGAAAAGAAGTAGAAGAAGAATAATGGAAAGATATATAACAGTATGCAGTAAAAATAATATTCAAATTAAAACTATCTCTTATTAAAGAAATATGTCACAGAATTATATAATAAGATATATACAAAATTAAGTAATATATTATAGATTACATATATAATAGAATAAAAATGTATTAACTCTGAGGGTATTATAATTTTTCTCAATCATGTAAAATGATGCTGAGCAGTAGTGGTATGTATCACAGGGAGATACAATTTACCTATTACAGTGCTACTTGATACTATTTGGGTCAGTTCATTATTATTGTGGAAATTTGTATAAATTTGATACGGAAGTTGCGCACGCGCAGCGTGCGCATTGTAGCGGAAATGCGAGACCACGAAATGCGCGCGCATCCATTAAACTGTGAAAAATTATCCACTTGAAATTAGTGTTCCAGTAATACAAATAATGTATTTTCGACCATCCTGAATCGAGAATTAATATTAAAGATGCCCAATTCAAAAGTTGACGAATGATTGATTATTGAATTGAAAATTAGAACTGTTTATTTAAAGTCATATTCGAGAAATTATTTATTTCAAGAACGACGTAATTGTCAGATATTCGTTTTTAAAACCAAAAACATATTCATTCATTCCGCATTAATGCGGCTGACAAAGTTGTGTAATTTCGAAACTTTTGAATATGAAATCTTAAGCCAAAAATTGATAAAATATGAAAATAGGTAGGCACTTTTTTTGTAAAAATATACACGTTTTTTGATTCATCGCATCATATATATGCGATGCTGCGGCGATACATATCTTCAAATCATCGTGAGACTTCTATTCAAAATCACATATCAATAGTTATATATGTATCACTTTAAAAATAAATAGATATTAATTATTTAATTTATTACATTAAAGTATTAATTACATTTATCATCTCCCTATACATCATATTATTGTATTGATATACATTTTTAACTAGTATGTAAATATCAATTATCACGATCATGCCAGAGAAGTAAAACTTCTACCGCGCGTACATGAGTACACGCTCCTCCAATTTTTTTCAATTTTCAAATAATTTTGAGAATTTTTCTCCAAAATACCAATTTTTTATTTTGTATCATTATTAAAAAAACGTATCAGATTTAAATGTTTTATTTCTAAATTCGTACGCCGTGCTTGAGCGATCTATATTCGTAACATACCCCCTCGTTTTTTTGCGTGCCCCAAATAATAATTTACACTAATTTTAATTTAATTAACTACAATTAACACATAAGTATCTCATTGAAAATTTATATATTTATTGACTGATGATATGGCAGTAACTTTGTGGTACAACACGATTATTTTAATTTACACAATTTTAAATTAACCTTTGAAATACATACAAGTTGGGTTATATTTATCACTACTATAGTTTCAAAAGGAGGAGTGCCTCTCATCATCAGGTATAATGCAGAATTTTGTCAACTTATTCAAATAGGGCAGCGGGTCGCTTAGTGGGGAGAATTTTTTTAGGTTATTAAGGGAAACAGGTTTAGGATCGAAGACCTTTTGTGAAGTATGATAATATTCATAAATAACATCGTATACCAGTGATTAATATAATAAATATATTATAAGTGTGTATTACAAATTTTAATTTAAAATTGTTTGTCATAAAATAATATGTATGTTTTTTAATACTGTATCGGCCCCGCGACGAAAGGATTTTAATGGTGGGCTGACAATTTTAAATCTAGACATATATAAATATATTCCCAAATTCACCGATGCCGGCGTTAAAATAATTCACAAAGCGGATCACAAGGAGTCAGTCACAACTAATAAGAGTAGCACAAAATAGAATTGAATGTGTAACAGTGATTATACACAGAGGAATATTATATTACCAAGAAATAGTAGTAAGTAGCCTTTAATTATGTTTTCATTTGATTATAATATATTGGGGTGGGTGGTGCAATTTGTTGTGAACTGACATTTTCAAACAGTTTAATGATAATATTATGTATCTAGTAGGTGTTTGTATATATGTTTTTTGGTTTCAATTTTAAATTTATTGTGATCTTTTATTTTTCAGATTGTTAGGGGAAGATTATTAAAGAATTTAATACCAAGAAAACTGAAATAATTTTGGATTGTGGTAAAATTTAATTTTGGTATATTTGGTGTAGGTATCTCTTAATCTCGTATATCCAAAATCGCTTCTTGTACTTAATGTATTTTACATTAGAAGTACATTATTGTGTATATATTGGAATTGAAGTACACTGAAATGGGTTGAAATTGGAGTGCATGGAAATAAAAGACATAGGTGTACAATGATCGCTCAATACTCGTAACAAGTCGTGATTGTTAATCGAAAAATGTACATCTCGCTCACATTGGTTATAACAGCGCCGCTGTCGAATTCTACTTCTTCTTCACGCAACGAACAAGCGTTTCATTAGAAAATCTCCGAGCTCACTTATTTTCAGTCGGATATTTGTTTTATAATAGCGTGCGAGTTGATCTTTAGATGCGGTCTTGTGTTTGTTGTCAAAGTGACTATTTTATTTATTTATTTATTTCAACGGTTACAAAATCTATTACAATAATTTGATTTTTTTCTAATTACCTTATAATATAAAATGAGAGAGTAATTATAACATAATAAAAATAAAATTTGTAGAATACAGAGTTAATATAAAATAACATAATAATGTTAAAAGTAAGCATAAAATAACAGAGATAAAAAAATAATAATAATTACAGATTAATATACAATAACAAAAGTATTAAGAAGAAGTAATATATATTCAATAGTATGAAAAAGTTAACAAATGTGAATTAATTACAATTTATGAAATTATGTAGCGACAGAGTTAGAAACTAAAATGGACTGCCTTAATTCTCTAAGAATTTTGAAGGTTAGACCGTCATCCGCGAAACTCGAACCTAAGAGGAAATCATTTGTAAATTATCTGATTTAAATGATTAGTGAATAGTTCGATTATTATAAATATACTGATTCCACTTTTTAAATACGCCTGCATTTAAAAATAAAAAGAGAATAATAGCTACCAGTAGGTATTTCTAAAATCATTAAACAATGTTTAACGTCGTTTTCTTCAAATTACATAGGTAGTTTAGATACATCCGTCCCAAATCTGATATTCAAAAGGACCATTCGTCAACCGACGTTTCGCCTGAATCACAACAGGCATCTTCAGGGTGTCTCGTTAGTAAATTTCTGTCACGAGGGGCAGTGTGAGCACGTCCGAACACGGAATACGTGTCACATCAATATTCTTACTATTTTCAAACTAAGCTAAACGCTTGTGCTATGAAAATAGGACTAACTTGCTAGTCTGGGCTGAGATTCGAACCCGCGACCTTTGGATCTCGAGGCGAGTGTCCTAACCACAAGACCAACAAGCTACAAGTCAAAATTTAAATTTGGGTACTTTGGTCATTATTGGCCTTAATGGTTTTTGGGAATTTTGTATTAAATATTGGGTGTTCCCGGCCGTTGTTGGCCTTAATGGCGTTTGTCTGGCTCCTTGTGATGCGCTTTGTACTCGATGTTGCTTCTATTGTGTCGATATTTATCTGTTCGGTGGTTGTTATAATACAACAAATGAAATAAAGAAAAACAAACATTCGATTATTTCCCGAATAAAAATGGAATAATATAAAATAAGTGAATTAATAATTCAATGAGAACCATATAACTATCAAATATTGACGACTTATTAAATCGCTGGGATAGTGAAATTGATAACACGCTGTGCGCGAAACACAGAGGTCCGTGGTTTCGAGTCCAGGTTCCAGCATTTAATATAATATATATATATATATATATAATAGATATATATATATCTATATATGGCAATGAGAATTAAATTCTCTATTAAAAGTGGGTAAGCGTATTAACGCTATTAATAATAATTTATTAATATCAATTCTCATTCTGTTTTTTAAATATGTGATATGTAAATGTTAAAAAAAAAAGAATATTTATATAACTAGCTGTTCATACCCGGCGTTGCACGGGTTAAGTTTAAAATATATTTGTGAGAGTAAACAAAAGTTAGATTTTAACGGTATAGAGTTGCATCGAAAATATACAGGGGGAGGCGATAGGGTAAAAGAATAGGGGGGAATTTTCGCATATGTTATCCACCAGGTCCTAAAGATTATGTTTAAAAATTTTGAGTCCGATCGGTCGAAAGGTAAAGATTTACATTGAAAACATATCAGGGGAGAGGAAGGGTTAAAAGAATAGGGGGTAAATGTCGCATATATTACCCGCCGAGTCCTAAAGAATAAGTTTCCAAATTTTGAGTCCGATCGGTCAAACGGTACAGATTTGCATCGAAAATATGTCAGGGTGAGGGGAAGGGGTATGAGAATAGGGGGAAAATGTTGCCTGTGTTACCCGCCGGGTCCTAAAGCATAAGTATGCAAAATTCGAAATGAATCAGACAAACGGTGTGGATTTGTATAGAGAACAGACAGACAGACAGACATTGAGTTTTATAGGTATAGATAAAAGCAGGTCATTTTTGACGAGTTAGCCAGTAAAAATCTTATCCGTGGCCAAAAAGTAAAAAATAAATTTTCGGCCAATAAATGATTGCCTCACTCTCCAAATAAAAGCGTGGGCGCTTTCCCTTCATCATCAACATTATAATTCTGCTATCTATATCAATATCATAATCGCCCACTTTTTATTCGAGGTGAGGCGTAAGTAGTTAATGAAAAAATAGTAATAATGGCCAAAAATAGTAACATTCATCTCAAAGAAGCTTTGTGCTTCTATTTTTTTAGATTTAGTATCAATCTGTATGTTATATGATACTTGGATACATATTTTAATAAGATTCACATTAACTGCATTGAAATCTGTAAGAATTATTATCAGAAATTAGCTCATGCGCAATATTTACTATCAGTGACAGTAAATTTTCAAATCTCTAGATCACAATCACTCAATTTAATATTTTTACAGTATCCAAATAAAAATTGTTTGCGACTATTATATATAATGACGCACGAAGTTCAGGGACGTTTGATAGCGATGAATCTCTGATATTAAGTTATTTAATGATAAAAAAAAACGCCCGGCAACAAGTGAAATCGATGCATTAACAGAAACAATTTATTTTTTATCATTGCACAACGCACGTACCTACCAGTGGCGTGCAGTGGGTATAAACTTAGGTTATGCTGTGACCGACTTTATTATGTATACCTTTATTAAATATATATATATATATATATATATAATCAATAAATATCTATACTATCCATCTTTATATATATCTAATATATATATATATATAAGCTATATCTCTTATATATATATACGCATACACCTGTAAGGGTATATGAATATTTTGAGTAGCTTCAATCCACAAAATTAACTGCACTATAAAATAAGTTTTGTAAACAATATTTCCCAAATAAATAAATATTTTATATAGGTAAAGCTAATACGACAAAAAATTTCAATATATTTCGAAGACGATTTATATATAATCAAATCGGGAACAATACGAATTTCAGTATACGTTTCATTACACAAAAATTAATCAAACATTTTATGATATCATGATATCATAATGATATGACAGATGACAGATGGTATTTGTATTTTCATTCATCATAGAAAAGACAAATAGAATTTACACCGAAAGCTTTGGGTGGAATTTGCAAAAAATAAAATTTCTGCGATGACGTGCGCATAGTTTTCACTTGGGAAAGGACCTTTTGACAAAGCACGCTCAATTTACTTGTCTATTACACAAAACTCGTAGCCTTAAAAATACGCGGTATTTTTCTCGACTTGACTATATCTATGGAGCAAATTTCTTGGGCGAGATAAATGAAGAATTGACATGAAGTTTTCTTAAGATGAGGATTATTTAATTAATATTTGTTTCCCTTCCCAGAATCTTTAGGGCGCTGCACGCCACTGGTACCTACATAAAGTAACTAAGTAAAGTAACTGTCCATTTATCAACTTAGTTCACAACCAAACTATTTTTTTTTTTTTTTTTTATTTATTTATTTAAAAATCCTTGTTTACAAATAAGATACTTAATGCTAATTTAACAATAGAACATAAGATAAAACATAAGATAATTTACACATTTTTTTGTTTTGTTTAATTTGTGGATTATGCCACTCTACTAGGCTATGATTACATATCTTGCGCTTATGAAATGATCTTGACTTAAATATGATGACGTTTAAACTGTTCTTGATAATATTATTTATTTTTCCGGCCATAACAATTGAGATTTTCCACAACGGTATTGTGTTATGTTCTCCGCCACAATCGTTTGATAACAAATTTAATACAAGAAGGGAAATTAGAAGGAAAGTATGGAAGGATTTCATGTACCGGCGATGGAGTAGGTACACGGATATGAGTAACCTAACAGGGATGAATAGGGAGCGCCTAAGCGACAAGGGAATATCCCTTAAGACAATGAAGAAAAAATAATGCAATTTATTTACCATGAAGCCTTGCGTCAAGTCTCTATATTTTAGTACTAGCGGCCCGCCCCCGGCGTTGCTCGGAATTCAGATTTAGTTATAGTTTAAGATAGAAGTTTACGGGGGAAGGTAGCCATTGTTTTGTCATTCTGAAAATTTGTGATATACGAATGTTTGGTGTAATTTTCATTGATTGGAGGCCTATATCTTCTTTAGGGTTATTAAAAGTGCTGTAAAAGTATTAAAAGTCTGATAAATTTGTAATCGGAGGTGATAGGGTAGTCAGGGAAAAAAGGGGATTATAAATGTTTACTTGAGGATCCTAAAGTGTAAGTATACAAAATTTGAAATGAACGGCACTCAGTTTAGTTTGAAATATATGATATTTATGTATATGAGGAGAGGGTGGGGTGGCCAAGAGAAGGGAGGATGATACTTTGTTAGCTCAGTCTAAAGGAATGATTATGCATAATTTTGTGTGATCGGCTAAAGGGTGTGGAATTGTACAAAGAACAGAGAGATATTCCCCTCAATTCTCAGAATAAAAATATCTGATAATATTCTTACACAAAATAGAACGAAATGTACGTATATTGTAACGAGTAAAAACCCTTGTTGTATATCGATGACAACCACACCATCGAAGTCTCTAGTACATCCTAGGACGTATTGGGATACATTATTGAACTCTGGAATTGGTCATAACATTTGAGGAAAGTCTAGAACAATCAGGAAGCGACGGGAGTACAAAAGTCTGGAATGATCGGAAATTCGACATGTTTCCTATAGAAGGCACGCCCGTGTCGCGGCGTAGTTTAGTTATTTTGTCGTTTTTACTGACGCGATATTAGCGACGAAGCGGCGGCCAGAGTAGCCAGTCGTAGAATACTAAGTGAAATATTAAGCGAAAAACCTACTTACGTGCGATAGTTGAACGGAGTTTTCATAGACGAGTGATTAATTGCGAAGTAGTATGAATTCGAGAAAGTGCTGCAGATTAAATTCGTGCCTAGTGACATTACCAATATATTAAAATAATTAATCACTTATTAATAAATCTTTAATTAACGTCCAATGTTTTCATTTGTCTCCCGAAGCCGCGTGCCGCGACAAAATATATGTACGTTTTAAGTGTATATGAGAAATTTCTATATATTTTTAAATATTTATATCATATAGAATAAATATTGTCTGTAAATGAATATTTTGACACTTTAGATGAAGAGATTACTTTAATAAATGTTTGTGAATTAAACCGTCACTTTTAAAGTCATATTAGTGCTTAATTTATACAGGGTGTCTCGTAGTTAGTAGCAAAAACTCGGTAAGTTTTCTTCATTCATCTTTGAATAGGAAATATTCTTTACACTTTGGGTGAAATGTCGATAGTTACGGATATAAGCGATGTCGCTTATCTCCGCAACTGTCGACATTACACTAAAAGCTTAAAGAATATTTCTATTCAACATTTAATGAAGAAGACTTTCCCGAAGCTTTTTCTACTAACTACGAGTAACTTTGTTTAATATTCTACATACATCTTGAGTTGGCACTAGAACGCCATTGTGTACCTCTACTCTTGCTTCCTTTGACAGGTTCTCATTGGTCATAATCTACACGAAGTTGTAATATTAATAAAAATGTTATTGTTTTGAATATTATGGCTGATATTAAATCGAATTTTGATTAAATATTTTGAATATCAGAAATCTTTATTCTTCTAATCCGATATGTATCCTAAAAATAATCTTAAAACACTAATGATGCTCAATAACTCAAAAATATTTTGAATATCAGAAATCTTTATTCTTCTAATCCGATATGTATCCTAAAAATAATCTTAAAACACTAATGATGCTCAATAACTCAATAATATTTTGAATATCAGAAATCTTTATTCTTCTAATCCGATATGTATCCTAAAAATAATCTTAAAACACTAATGATGCTCAATAACTCAATAATATTTTGAATATCAGAAATCTTTATTCTTCTAATCCGATATGTATCCTAAAAATAATCTTAAAACACTAATGATGCTCAATAACTCAATAATATTTTGAATATCAGAAGTCTTTATTCTTCTAATCCGATATATATCCTAAAAATAATCTTAAAACACTAATGATGCTCAATAACTCAATAATATTTTGAATATCAGAAGTCTTTATTCTTCTAATACGATATATATCCTAAAAATAATCTTAAAACACTAATGATGCTCAATAACTCAATAATATTTTGAATATCAGAAGTCTTTATTCTTCTAATCCGATATATATCCTAAAAATAATCTTAAAACACTAATGATGCTCAATAACTCAATAATATTTTGAATATCAGAAGTCTTTATTCTTCTAATCCGATATATATCCTAAAAATAATCTTAAAACACTAATGATGCTCAATAACTCAATAATATTTTGAATATCAGAAGTCTTTATTCTTCTAATTCGATATATATCCTAAAAATAATCTTAAAACACTTACGATGCTCAATAACTGTCATTATTTTAAATTTAATGAACCGTTCCACAAGCGCCCTCTACTGTCAAATCGTCACCTGTATAAACTGAAAGCCCTTTTTCCCTCAGTGCAATTTTTTTACGAAATTATGAACTCGATTAGTACCTATATCTTAAATTTTATTTTTCACTTTCAAAAAAAAATCATGTTTTTTTGTTTTGTAATAATTAAGGTCAAACATAAACTGTTTAAAATTTATTGTTGTGTATTCCTTTTTCTTTTAATTAAAATCAAACAATTTTTTATCTTCTTTTTTACTCATGTTTAAAAAAGAAAACCGAAAAACACGGTTTTTCAATTTTTTTGGTATTTTATTGATTTGGATATCATCAATAGATTTGCCTATATATGTACGTCTTAAGATCGGTTTTATCAACTTGGATTATAGTAATCTTTAATAGAAACCATAGATTTTACGATTTATGTGATTGGTGGATAATATTGAAACGAACCGGTTTGTGTGATTGGTGGATAATATCTAAACGAAAGATTACTATAAACTTAGTTGATGCAACCGGTCCTAAATTATCTCATTTCCAATTCATTTAAAACATCTCTACGATAGAATTATCATTATTATTCAATTTGGATCTGCCTTACACCTCCGTGACACCTGTGTCATAATTTGTCATATCATAAATGTGATTGGCTTTAACATGTTGGCTTTTTATGACACACTGATAACATTTAAGCCGAGGCCGGTACAGTAATAAGCCTTGAAAATGATTCGTGTCAAGCGTTTTACAATGTTATCAAATATGCGTCCGGGTTTTCAAGGCCATTGTGAATTTTCGGGTAATTTTATCTGTGTAGCGATGCTTTCTTTATCCTACTATTGATTCTGAAATGACTGCCAAATATATCTTTATACATCTTCACTTTAAACTTCTTGAATATTTTATGTATTCAAGATAATGTTTATGTGTTTACAAAAATACTTATTTTGATTTAATCTAACGTCTTTCTTTTTCAGTTCTTTTTTTTTCTAAGACAGATGTAGGTACACATATATCTTTTAAACATTTTTTTATAAATATTATAAACACACATGCCTTTTAAACCTTTTTTTATTAATATTATAAATTACAAATATTACAGATGTATTACACCCAAATCCATCAATAGCTACACCTAATTTAGATCAGAAACCATTTTTCGTATTTAAACTTGGGGACAAGGTCATTGTGACATTGTATTGCATATAGCGGAACAGTGTCACATACAAAAATACAAATCCACACTGAATAAGGTTTGCAACCTCGTCACTAGTGCTATGGCGAACCCTAGAAAACACTTATATGGATGTTTTATTAATCCAGCTAAACTTTGACATTCCCAATCACAGGCATGCTGTCGGTCTTGTGTACAGCAATGACTTTTCGGATGCTGTTCGGTCTTCCTCTCCACAAGCCACGTGCTCAACTATCGAAGTTATCCCTTTTTAATAAAACTTGAGACGCTCGATGCTCATCTCATTAAACAAAGTGTGTATAGGATTTCCCAATAAAATATTTTGATTATGATTTTAAATTATAATAAAATAAAAACAGTTTAAGACACAACCAAAAAAAATTTGAACTACAAACTATTACATTATGTTTTAAATAAAACGTCATTTAAATGGCCACCATGGTTTCGTTTACTGGATTGAATTCATCAAACCCAATTTTCTATGACTTTATCAAACAAATTTGGCCTAATTTCGTGAATTCAGCATTCAATATTCAATTTTAAATCATCAAATATTTGTGTTTTTTATTTAATAAACCATTTATTTCAAATAATCCCACAAAAAGGAATCGAAAGGATTTCAAAAATTTTCTCTCAAAAATATCTCGTTAACATTCATTTTTCATAATCAAAATCTTAGGCTCATAAATATGTAAGCTTTTGGTGTGATAGGCGTTTTTAAGCACCGGTAAACTAAAATGTTGGTGTTTCTAGACAGAAGTCGGAATTTTATTAAATTTGGGTTGCGGACATAACCACAATTCGCGTCTATTATGCCTTTTTGCTGCTCTCAACAATATTCCTCCTCTTTTCTCTGCAGACCGCAGTTCGAATAAAAGTGCCAACTGCATAGCCAGTAGCGTATTTGATCGAGCTCTTCTTCTCTAGCCTTCCAGTGACTAGTCACTTCTATTCTCCAAGTTATCTTCTATATTATCATCTAAGGGATACTAATCACGTGTATTAAGCCTTTATAAACCACTACCGTTTTATACAAGACGTAGCCAAGTTCAAAGAAATAAATAGGTAAGTGTTAAAATTTGGCGATCATACTGCAAGCAGTAACGCATTCTTGTCTTCTTTCTCTTCTTGTCATTCGCAATCACCCAGTTGACAATGGTTCATAAGATTATTTTTCTACCTCACTTTAGCAAATATTATAAATTATGTTTTTTAGAGCTACATCGTTTCTCTTTGAATAAGTTCTGAGTATTTTATCATAAATACGACATATTTACAAATGTGTTGATAACGCGAATAACATTTCTTGATAGTAAATAATCAAGTCTTTTGGGCGATATTTGGATTATCGATACTGTTGACACTGACCTCAAAGTGTAAATTGCGTAGATTTGTTCTTGATTATCTATATTCGGGTAGGGATGGGGTTTGCCGATGTATGCAATCTATATTTTTTCTATCAGTTGAATCCACAATAATACCGTTGACTTCATCATCATCATCTTCTTCCCCTCGTCCTAGTAGGGTTGGGGGCCCACAGACTCTCGACAAGGTGCTTCCATGATCCCCTGTCTTGCGCTGCTTCTGCTCGAGTCAACCAGTCCAGACCCATTCTGTTTTCAATTGCATTTTTTTGTTGTCTCTCCCAGCTTAATCTGGGTCGACCCACCGGCCGTCTTCCCTCCGGGGTTGCCAAGAGGATTCTTTATGGTTGACTTATTATAAAGAATGTGGAACTTTCCGCCCCACTACAATTTAAATAGCGTATTAACAAACTTAGGTAGTAAAATATATTTTTCAATACGCTTAATTAACTCGAAGAACAATATGCATATGATATACCTACCTACTATAATAAAGTTCATGAAATGGGAAATCTTGAATGTGAGAGAATCAATCATCGTGTAGTCGTATTATTAAACCAAAACCATTTATGGATTCTAAAACTGTTTAACATCAAGTTGTCTACTCTTGTTCTTCGCCCATGTAACATTTTGCTATGTTAACAGTATGCTTTGGAACTACCATTTCTTATAATTGATCGTTATTACAAATCTTTCAATACAATCACCAAAAGAAATCTACATTGATAAAAAAGATGATTACATCAATATGTTTATCTCAGGCGAAGAACGTAACATACCAAGCGTGGTACTAATTATGTAATGTATATTATTAATAGGGGGATTTATAAATATAAAATTAGTGCGCTTACCTTTCTTAAATGTAAAAGTAGGTACTATGTCTATGCGAATAGATACCAAAATAACCTTTAATTTATTTATTTTTAGACAGGACATTAATATAGATAAGGTATTTGTGAATAAATAAAAAAAAAATCAACGTGAGTGTAGTATAAAGTATAATTTAGTGTAAACTAAAATAATCTTGCTGCCTCATAAACTAATTACCATATCGATAAATAATATTAGAAAAAAATTCGCTAAGCGCCAATAACTCGGCCTGCTACCACTCGCGCTAAGCGAAATCGCATAAATCAAATAAACAGTAGGATTAATTCCAATTAATCCACCGTGATGTATCTATTGATATTAGATAATAAAAATTGTTACGTGATGTACCTATTGATATTAGAGAAGAAAAAGAAAAAGAAAGAACTATATATCAAAGAAAAAAAAACAGTGCATATTTTTTTATTAACTGAATGAATACATACTAATTAAATTAATTACTCAAAACTACTATTTTTGCAAAACATTGTAACAGTGGTGTTTGAACAGAGCTTAACTTTTTTATTTCGTCTTGTAATTTTCGATAGCTGGTTTGGTCCAAATTTCTACGCTTCTTTCCGTACTGGGTCTGCATCAGAAAAAATATATCGAGTATGATCAAGTTCTCGCTCAAAATTTGTGATAGTTAAATTTTTAACAATATATTTTTCTTCTTGTCCGATTGTTGTACGAAGGCCTACACATATACAACAAACATAAGGTATTAGATTTTTTACATGCATGGTAGCGTGATTAAATATTTAAAATGTGTAACAAGCAAATGAAATGACATCACACAGCCCAATTAATTAGTCGATAGATATAAGGAGCGATATAGAAGCGGAAGTTGAATTAAATTTTATTAATTAAGATAATCTATAGAAGTCTCAAACGTGTATGGAAGTCTTTTAATACAATGATTCAGAGCTTACAACCTAAATGAGTTGGCTTTGGTGATCACTCTACACAATGCAACGTTCACCATTAAAGATTGTAAGCCCTGGGCCATCATATAAAAAGACTTTCACACATGTTTCTCATATTCATAGCTTTGTCTCTGTGAGACTCCTATATTTTATCTTAATTAAATAATCATCCCCCTGTGGATAAATTCAGTAATTGTTTTTACGAAACACACAAATAAAAATATTGTTAAATGTTGATACTTTTTATTTAAGGAAGTGGTCTTAAACCAATCGTTTGTAGAGATAAATAAATATTGTCCACCATATCTAATCCATTATCCATTAGAGTATTGGCGTAGTCCTGATATTCTTTATTATTTTTCAAATTTTTTACAATGACTTCCATCTCTCGTGACTCCAGTCTCTGGGCAAAATACTGGAATGCTGGACTTTCCACCATCTTCAGGTCGTGCAGTTCGGTTATTTCCTTCTTGGGGAGGAGAGCGCGCACCTCGTCCCTCAACTGCTGCAGGATGTTTCTGGCTGCTACAGCATTTAGTTTATACGAGCTGGTATCGGGCAGATCTAGCGGCGGGAGTCCTATAGCCTCGTGTAGTAAATTCAAGTACGCGTATACCTCCAGGCCAGATCCATCCAAGAACTTAAGCAGCTGTGAAAATATAAAATATATATATTTTTTTTTATTTATTTATATATTGTCACAATTAGACCTATTTACATTTAGCTTATAACGTCAACCAGGAGAAACCTGTTTTGGGGCAGTTATAATTAACAATTGAACAGTTTCCTTATTATTGGTTGAATCAAATTATTTAATATGAGAAAATGAGGCATGATACAATAGGAAAAAAATATAATAAATAGGATTAAATTATCGATCTTTCAATTAAACACTTTTTTTTACTTTTTTCCACTGTTTACTATTTTGTTCACCTTTTCAGCTTATCTCGGCCATCTTTAAACTGGTTCATTATTCTCTTAAGCTGAAGTATTCGTACGATTTCAGTAACCCTCATTAATTGATAGCTTGAAACCGGTACGGTCAAAAACCAATAAATATTGGAAAAAATTACTAACGTATTTGAAATTTATTACAAGTAAAATAAGAATATAAGTTTCTTCATTGACCGAAATATTCTTAGAATCTCCCAAGTATCAGTCACAATGCTATATATATTTTAATGCTTTCTGTTGGTTTAGCTTTTCTTAGTAAATAGTTTTCGGTAATAATGATTTTTAGTGACAGGTTCGCTCTATACTACGTACTACATCATACTAATGTGCACACTTCACACGCTTTGTAAGTAACCTGCACATTACGAACTACAAACTGCGCACACAACAAATTACACACACTACAAACTAAACACACTAAAAACTACGAACACCTAAAATTTCAAAGCACATATTTCAAACAGCACACATTAAAATGCACACCACAAAGTACACATTTCAAATCGCATACCTCAATTTTGAAATCGTGACTTTTTTAATATGTAAAATTTTTGGCTGATATAGATAAAAGGAAATAATTGACGCAGGTTTGATGTGTTTTAATTTATTTTTTTTCATTTATTTAATTTAATTAAATTCGACCATTTGGTCAAAATATTTTTTTTGATAGCCGAATGAAGAAAAGTTTATAAATCGAAACAACCCCCCTCCCCGTAGATTAGAAAATAACAATCCCCCCTTCGTGGATTTGAAAATGTTGTAGTGGTACCTACACTTTTCAAGGAGTACATCTTGTAGGTCATTATAGTAGATTCAATTTTGTAGTTATTATTAGTTTATTCATATAGTTTATTGAAGTAGATGAAGTATGTCATGTTTCAACATCTACTACAAATATAGCACGCACTTTATTGTCTTCATTTTGAAATTTAGTTTTCTCTTCGCTAATGGTTTTAATATGTTTCGTAATAATAATTCTCAGACATAGAAATTAGTTATAGATCTTATTTCAGAGTATACATAATAGGAATAAGAAAAATAAGACCCATTTTATTAGATCTCATTAGTAAATGTGGTAAATTTAAACAATAACACCATGAGGAAGTATGAACCTGCATAATCTATACACATTGAATTGTAATATTACCTCTGTGATTTATAATATAATCTCTGAATATAATATAACCTCCTGTCGGTAAAACGTGCAGTTACAATTCCTGTACGTGTTCTGTCAAAATATGTGCATAAATTTATAAATGCATTGATGATCGAAAGAATAATAAAAAGAAATTAAAATTCAATGCCGACTTACTTCTCGGTATTCAGGAATCTTTTCCAGGCCCAAAACAATTTCTTTAAATTCTTCACTGTAGGCAACGTACATAACAATAGCCACGAACTCCTCGTACTCCAAATACTTTGCTGTTAGTGCGTTTATCTCTTCCATCGGCATTATATTCCCAAAATCTATGAAATCATTGGTCAAATCGTTCTGCGCACTACACGTTCCGAAGACGACCACTAGAATTAGAAGAAGTGTCTTCATTTTTACGGTGTTTTTTCACTTTTCTTGCTGAATAAAAACAACGGGAATTGTGTTATTCAATTTGTTCAGACTGTATTGCTACTAAATATATACAGATATTAACTTAGCTTATATAAACTTTATTTTACCATTTTTAATTAATTTACAAGCAATAAATTATCGCTAATTATTATTACAATGACGGATTGATTGATAATATGCTGATTTTATCCTTAATTGAATTTTAAATATTAAATTCTTAGCTTATTGGTCTTGTGGTTAGGACACTCGCCTCGTGATCCAAAGATCGCGGGTACGAACCTCACTCCAGACTAGCAAGTTAGTCCTATTTTCATAGCACAAGCGTTTAGCTTAGTTTGAAAATAGTAAGAATATTGATGTGACACGTATTCCGTGTTCGCATCTCTATTTAAAAAAAATATATATTTGAATTTTGAGTATTAAAAATAGCTCAGTGTAGTGAATTTTATTGTATACTAGGTATCACTCGTCAAAAATGACGTACTTTTATTATATATTTCAACCGCCAGTTAAGGCTGTGAAAAAAGCGCTATCTAGAGGCCTAGAGGAGTGTAGCTTTGAGTCTTCTTGATAAGGTTAGGTTATTATGTTTTTTTTATTATTTTTCCTCATTGTTATAATATGCCTCATTATTATTTGTGCCATCTGGTAGCGTTAGTGACGGACATTATTACATTGAGAATAATATATTTTGATTAATGATTAATACCGATGATTTATGCGATATAGTATGGATAGGAATGGATGCACTCATTAGTTTACATTTATATTAAACTGAAAATTAAGAGATATTAAAATTATATAAAAACCTAATTCAGAATATTTTAAATAAAAAGCATAAAGTTAATGTTTTCTATTTATTTTATAAAAATGTTGATATATTACTTATTTTCAAAACGGAATGAGGTCTGCTATTAGATTCTAGGAAATTACGAACGGACGAAATTATTATTATTGAGAATGGCGTCAGAAAGAGAGTGCGACCGCGGAAGACGTGGCATGACCAGTTTAACCAGATACTGGAAGATGGTCCCGTTAGAAGCCTCAACAACCGTCGAGCTTGCACGCAAAGATGTATGAATGTGGATGAGAGGAGAGTTGTATGCCAGGACAGAAGAGTATGGCGCTCTATCCTCTCTGCCTACCCGCACGGGGAAACGGCGTGATGGTAAGTAAGTAAGTAAAGATGGGCATAAAATTATATGACATGTGCGTAATTAATACTGTTTTAAAAAAGATTCGAAACAATTTCTCTTATAATCCCGATAGTTTAATTTTCTTTATAATATATTTAAGATTATATTATCAATAAGCCGCATGACAACATTTAAAAACGTATCAATTATTTTCTGATAAACTGCACACATATCATAAATCTTGCAACAGATTACTAAAAACAGTGCGACAATTATATTATTGTGAGAGACAGGAGATTGCAATTATGATTAAGGTTAAATTTGATCGAAATTGATACTATTTAATAAATAATGTTATTATGGAATTATAACGACGCGCAATGATTAAAAAATATTATTGTATTTTTATAGTATTGGTCAATTGTTAATAGTTGTAAAAGAAAATTTTTGCTTTAACCGGATGTGAGGTTTTTAAAATTATTCGAATGCGTCATTGACGTATATGATATGGACACGTTATTCCCATACTGGCCGGCTTTCATATGTAGCAAATATTGCATTGAAAGAAACAACAAATCACGGCAGAAAAACCAGGTAATTTGAAGTCACGGTGACAAAAATAACATGCCCATTTTTGCAATAGTGTACGATACTCTGTTCCTTTTTCCGCGTGGCGTTGCGCCTGATCACAACGAAGGTCCGTTCGATAACGAATGCAAGTAAGGCAATTACCTTACTTTTGAGTTGCCCAGATTTCACGCCTGTAACGTATCTACAGTTTATTATATCATTGGAATGCGTAATAGGCACGTATTAATGCTTTGAAAAATATTACAAAATGCTTCCGATTTTCTTAAAATCTCCCCTTTTTTCACTTTTCGAGATTTAAATATAAAATTACAAAAATCATGTGTGTTCCAAACATTTCTTCATTCAAAATTTTCAATATATAAACTATAAATTGTCGAGCATAAAATAATAAAGAAAATATACCAATTTTATTAAATTAATAAACAAATATGTACATAATGTAAGAACAATTTCAATTTTGAAGACATTTATTTGATAAATTATTTGATAAATATTTTGGAGGAAACAGAAACATTTGAACCTATTTGTAAAAACAAAAAAGCAGCCTTATTAACCATGATTTTCGTTCTCTTAAATTGCGAATGAAGAACAGACGGATAGAGACCAGTGTTCTCACTAAAGGACGAAATAAAAGAAGCAATTTATGTAATGACAGAAAAATCAAACGAAGCTCAATCAGTGAAGCAGGAATTTACGCTATTATTTAAAAAAAAAACATGTTATATGACCAGAAAACTCAATAAAGGCGCTCTGTACGGTAAAATCGACACATTTTCCCTTAGTGCCAAATTTTATATGAAATTGCGGTATCGATCAAATGGCACACATGTAAATAGTTTCTTTAATTTTATTAGTTAAATTCAAATAAAAAATAATTTCGTGCATTTTTTTCTTTTGTAATAATTAAAGCCAAATAAAAATAGTTTTAAAATTATTGCTTAAACATTTTTTTCAGTTTTATCTTATTAAAAAATATATATGTTTGCCTTTCTCCTCAAGTTTAAAGATCCAAAAATCCGTTTGAATGCTATTTTCAATAATAAAGAACCGAAAACCGCGATATCTATAAAACATCATTTTTCAGAACCCTAAGATCAAATAATGTCATTAATTTTTAGCACAATGATATATATGTTATAATTAAATATTAGTACTTTTTATTAATTTGGTAATATTCCAATTCAGCGATGCTTTTTGTTGAATAAATAAAATGGTTACAAATTTAAGAATATTTATTTCACGACTGATGTGGACTAAGCCCTATTTATAAAGCGCATATCAAATAGGAGATAGGAAAAAATATTAAGATTTAATCTATCGTTAATAAATGCAGCGTGACAACACCTTGAAAAGTATATATTACTTTCTGATAAACAGTTGACAGTAGATGTTCGAAACAGATCATTATATAACGAATGCGTCATTATCAGGGATTGCCGGTTGTAAGGATAATTAACGTCTGCCGTTATGACTTAAATAACTGTGTACGGCAATCATGGTCTATGATTCAGGAGCCTTTATCTTTTTTTAATTGCCCAGTAAAAAAATTGAACTTGTGACACAGTTTTAAAAATAAGAGATAAGGTGAACAATAAAGAAATAATATTTTATTTATATATTTGTTAATCAAGGTCCAGGCCTCCTGAAAAGTTTTCCATTGCTAAAATTCACCATCAGCAAAAGATAGACACACACAGACAAAACGATAGAATAAGTTGTAAGCAAACTTGCAGGAATCTTACCCCCTTCCGTTCCAAGAAAGTCTCCCCCATCAGAAACCATGGTTTGTATGAACACGATGTAAGATACAAGATTTTCCAGACATTCCAGACTTCCTAAAGCAATCAAACGCGCTCTATCCACCGAACTGAGTTTCACACTAGCAGACAGTGTCGCCCTGAATTCCATTATATTATGATTATTACTTATTTTATTATATTCTAAGAATACAATTACTGGATTTTGTCCACCGAGTGATATGATGGGGATGATTTTCAAGCGTATTAGTTAAAAATTCGGATGAATATCATACAATACTGCTTCATACTCTGGTCAAAAAAAATACATATAAAAGACTCATTTATCATATTTATTTTTGTACTATTTTTTGGTAAAGAAAATATTTCATACCATAGATGGCGATGGAGCAATTGTTCCAAATATACAAAATAAGGTGCGGGAATAACATATACACAACTTTTACAATTTGATAAATGTGTGTGGTTGTCCTTGTGAATCGGTGAACGTTGCATTGTGTAAAGTGATCACTTAAGCAAGTTCATACAGGTCGTAAGCATGAGTAGGTAATGATTTTTCAAAAACGGTACGCTATAGTGAAAAATTTTTGATTTTTAGAATTAACACGATCAAATCAATCTAGAGCAGATATTTTTATCAAGGAAGCAGACAAAAAATTGAAGTATGTCGGCCAGTATTTTTTACGTTTTTTTTTTTTTAATTTTTAGTTGGTTATTAGAATTGTTACCCTTCCAATTAGTGTATCAATATAGAATTAGAACTAGAACTGCTAAAAACAATGGAAATGCGTATGCTGAGATGGTCATGTTAAGTCATGCCGTAAAACTGCTGTGCAGTTTGGCATATATTTAATGTAATAAATATAAATATATATATATATATATATATATATAATATAAAAAAGTGTTCCTAAAAGACAAAATAAGAGGTTCAAGCATTCGTGGAAGCCTGGACGTCACGGAAATCAATAGAAAGATGAGGTAAAAGTAATATAGATGGTATGGCCACGTTGTATCAGGCACTTAACAGGCGATCTTCGTGGATGTTCCCTGAATTAAATCAAAGAGTCGTACAAAGGGATGGTTAGATGCAGAGGCACGGAATGGATGACGTAATCCAGGACAGAAGAGCGTACAGCCCAAAGACGAGAAGAGCTGACTCCAACAGTCGACGACGACAGTGTGAGTGGGGATGAAGCAAGGGAAAAGAATAATGAGTGTACCTATCTATATTGTAATAAAATGGTTAGTAGAAGAAATTGCACACTATTCGAATTATATAATATGTCATTTGGAACAACACTGTGGAAACTCTAGCACTTATTTTCAACATTCGGGAGACGCCTAGAATAGCCTGGAAGGGACGGGAATCTTCACCTTGACACTAGAAAAGAAAAGAATCCCTTAGATAAAGCAGCACTGCGCTGCTGAATTAATTTTATTTTAATAGTTCCATCTGTGCGAAAGAAGCCGCGGGACGACGGCCGGTATGGCCGGTCGTGGAATTTTGGAGCGGCAAATATTAAGTGAGATAATCGAACGATTTCTTTCCGATAAGTGTGGGATCAAATAAATGCGACTAGTACTTGCGAGAATTGGATGGAATGTTCTGGCAAGTGATAAATAAAGTGTTCCCAGCAATAATAAAGTGTTTATAGACGAGAGATAAATTGCGAAATAGTGTGATATCAAGAATAGTGTATTAATTTTTTTCGAGTTAAGTGACTTGGTCCATTTAATCGCTGTTTTTTGCATTTGTCCCCCGCAGTCACGACCCATGACAATATATAACATTTATCAAATATATTACAATAAGGCAGTTAAATCGATTAACGCAGATGCTCTTGCAGTAGAATGTATGGGACTGAGAATATCGTACATGGACTCCAAGGAATTCAATAAACAATTATCCCCAGTCATGGTTTTCTAAGAGATAAATACGTAAATATTATGCATATTTGAATATATTATAACTCCACCTCAGTGTTGAACTTCCCGACTGCAGTTCGGTCATCCTGTCCACACGCCCCAACCACCGAAGCATTCCTACTCTGATGAACCTTGAGGCGCTTATCTCATCGAACAAAGAACAGAGCCCATTGTTGTGGCACTGCCTTTTCAATTCATTTTCTGAAATCGACCCAAAGATACGACTCAAAATTTTCCGTTCAATAACATCCGGTGGCGATCATTCTTCTTAGTCGGTAGCCACGTCACTGACACACCTGCAAGCTCTGATCTGATCAACATTTTGAACACTGAAATTTCAGCAGTCTTCATTTTATTCAATTTTGGAGGCGGAAATAACAACGATTTCCACTTACTGTACATTTATTTTTTAATTCATAAATTTTACTTTTTACACGGTGGGTTCTTCAATAGACTCTTAGCTTACTGGAGAATCACACATTGATTTAAATTAATAAACAAAATTTTATAAAAACTTACAGCTTGGATTCTGTCGAAAACAAATTACATCGCGACATTATTGGAAAAAACTTCAGAGATTAAATCTAAAATATCTTATTTAAATATTTTTCCACAAGTTTCAACTTGTTCAAAATTAATAGGAATGTAAAAACAAAGACTAGGACTTATTGTCAAACATATACACAAATTTGAAATATTTTTAAATGCAAATGTGTGTAATTCTCACTCAAAATCATTCGTCCATTAATTTTACACGCGGTGTATTTATTGATAATTTAATTATTCATCAAAATTGTCAGCCAAAGGGGCTCTACCTTCAATAAAGACTAGTTTGGGTGAATGCCCCAATACCTAGAGTCTACCACCAATCTTTCCGATCCAATTGTGTTATGTTTGACAATAAGTCATTAATTAATTAAAACCCATTCATGAGAGCGGGTTAGCAATCTAGCAATAGAAAAGAGAAAACCGTAGCAATATTGTATGAATTAAATATAATTTTCATATTTTTCTTCTCATAGTGAAGGCAACGGTATTATTTTGTGGAATATTATTTGTTAATTGCCGAGTTATTTTGCCGAATTTCATATCTTGAAATGTACCAAGATTTTCGGCAGCTGTTTGGTTAAGACCTTATGTATTTATCTTGTAAGAAGTTTTGCTTTCGTTGGCGAGATGTCTTGTAAATGTGATGAATGTTGCATAGCACAACAAGCGTCCATAGCCAGAGGCGTGCAGTGGGAACAAGAAGCATGACTTTTTTCTAAGCATATATTTTGAAAAGAAACCGAAACAAGAAATATATCTCGTAATATTAAAATCATAATAATTTACATTTTATTCAGATTTTAATATTTCATAATATTCTGTGTTATATTTAATTTCGATTTTTTTGCCAAATGTACGGTTAAATAAAAGTCGTGCTGCTTGTTCCCACTGCACGCGCCTGGCCATGGCATAGAACAGGTGTGGCGAACCTTTTTGGGTCCGCGTGCCAAAAATCCTCAAATATTATTTCTCGATTGTGTGGCGTTCCCAAGCAGTAAAAAAAATTAACAAAATTGAAAAAAAAATCTGAATTTTATTTACAAGCTTAAAAATTACAATATAGTTTCTTAAAAATACAGTCGTAATCAATAAACATACACATTCGTTATTTATCAATGAGATTTTTTCTGTTGTACATTCGATGACAAATTCTTAATATCTGATTCATATTTCGTCACTTTTAGTAATACACACGACCAACTGAATTTATCAGTCATTCTTTTTCTTGAATTACATTTAATGAAATTCATTTCTGAAAATAATGACTTCCAAGCAATGTAGAAGAGAAAATTGATAATATTGCTCTCGCTAGTTTCTTTAAATCGCTAAATTTTCTGAAATGGCGTCCAATGTCTCATTATTTCTTCTTCTTCTGCATATTTATTAATTATGTTCGTTAATCGATCGCTTTCAATCATTTCCAAATTCATTTATTTAAAAATTTAAAAACATATTTTTGAACTTGGAAATCGTTCGCGTGCCTTCCAAATTCTTAAACGTGCCACCTCTGGCACGCGTGCCCTAGGTTCGCTACACCTGGCGTAGAACAATCTTCGTTACAGCAATTTCTTGTTTTTCGTTTATTCGTGCGGCACCCATTTGTCAAGTTTTTTGATTGTTTATTTATTTATTTATTTATTTATTTATTTAATGTTTATGGAAGACCAACAGCACAAAAAAAAGCATAGAAAACATTGATACAATATAGATGGCCAATTACAGGTCTCCACATTTAGACGCATTTATGAGCAGTTTGTGACTTCAAAACGAGTTTAATCACTCGTTTTGAAGTCACAAAAAAAAATAACCATTTTGCCACGCTTATATTAGTTTCACCTGTTTGTCTGGAAGGAATCGTATAATTAATATTTCACCTGCCTCCCAATGTGCAATGGAGCTGAAATTTTGCACAAAGACGTATTCTTGATGACAATATATAAATAAATAACAGAATTCACTAATCAATCAATTAATCCATCATAATTAATTATTCAAAGTTTAGTTAATGAGCTCACTAAAAGCACTAGTTTTCTACCGAAGTGATTTTGTACGCTGGGTAATATTATGACTAAAAAGTAGAAAATTATATTACATGGAAAAAAAATTAAAACCACACTTATATTAAAATTGTACGCAGTCATCGAGGATTACTAATTTATAATGTACTAAATTCGAAATTTTATAGGAAACAGCCTATAAATCTATAGGAAACATGATTTTGAAAGGGATAGATACCTAAATAAAAGCTTGAATTCGGTACAATTACATTATAACAATTTTGTGATAATAGTTTTAACGCAAAAATATTTAAAGATTTAAAATTATTAATTACGCTACAATATATAAATATTACGAGTATATCAACTATGCGAATGATTTTTTATCGCCCAGATGTTTTTTTTATATTGTAATCAAAATTAGTTTTAACAAATAATATTGATTGTTCATATATGATTTGCAAAAAATCCTAAATTTTCTATTTAATATCTTCGATATTATCTGAATTGATCGCTGAAGCGATTATTATTTCTTATACATATTCATTTATCTACTTAATTTCCGGTGAACGTGTGTTTCGTGCACAATTATTAATTGAATTAAATTTATGTAATTTTATTTAATATGAATTAAATTCATATATTATTTTGCGCAAGAAAATTTCAAATTATTTTTAAAAAAAACTTTTTTAAACATTATGTGAAAATATAGAGTAAATAACACGAAAATCGAAAATTTTAGATTCGAGAGTACCTATACGTAGAAATCGTCGATATGTTTGATTAAAAATTTAAGACTGATTTGTTAAATATTTAATTCCTATAAATGATAAATGAGAAAAAAAAATTTACTAAATTTCGATATTGTTTTGTTTGTCAATAATCTTTATATTGTTTTGTTTCTTAATAAATTCTATTTTGTTTTGCTTAGAACTTGTTTAGTAATTATTTTTATATTCATTATATTTATTAATATGATGTTAATAATAATAAAATAATTACGTTGCATAATATTATGCAGGTATATAATGAAGGTTATATAAATTATGTACTTTGTAGAATTTTAATTATAATAATCCCACATAGGCAGAATATTTTTTATGTTTTAAAATAAAATTGCCTCATAAGTTGCCTTATTATATAAACCATAAAATTCATGCTGATAAAAAAGTACTGCGCTAAAGTAATACTTTATTTGGTTAATAAGTGCCAAAATTTAAATTAATAACTTGTATTGTACTGTAAACGGCTTATTTTTATTTAATAGTCACCTATAGCTATCTTGGCCAATCCCAGGACAAATCAAGATATCCCGGGATTGGACAAATGTGCCGGGATTACCTACAATCTCTACTCTTAGTACATATTTTTATTAAGTGGGGTGAAAATGTGGGTTTTTAATATTAATTTATATCAGAATATATATGCTAGACCACATTTTTTAAGACTATAACTTAGATAGAAACTTCATTCTTATATAAAAGTAATAAACTGAACATTATTTAAAATAATTTAGAAAATATAAGCATTCATCGACGAAAATATTATTTTTCAGTGTCTTAGAAAAAAAATCAATAGATTTTAAATATTAAATGTGCGCAGGTATATTTTCTTACATGTGACAACATTTAAAGTATGCAGCGAGGCACATTAAGCAATCGAAGAAATGAAAGGCCGAAGATCCAGATCAAATAACATCATTGTTTATAACTTTCCAAAAAATTCATCACAAAGTGTGTCCGACATAATCGTCCAGGATTCAAACGAAATACATAAGATAATCAAATATATTAAGGCAGACATCGTTATTAATGACTTCTCAGTTCAAAGACTTAAATATAAAAAAGATGATAAAATTAGACAGTTTTGTTTTGACGGTTTGTTTTGAAAACTCAGAAGATAAAAAAGTAATCCATATAAACTATGTTTTTATTATACTCCCTTTCTTTGTAAAATATAACAACAATTAAAGACGAATTAAAACATATAACATAACACTAAACTTACAGTAATTTAATATATTTCTAAAATGTCAGATGTTTTGAGCTTTGATAAGACACTTCATGCTTTGAAGATTAAATTCTAAAAACATTTGTCGGTCAATTTAGATTTTCGACATTCGTAGTGAAGTACCTATTATGAATACCGACGGAGTAATTCAAATTTAGAAAATGTTCCGCGACGTTATCGGGCCGCTATGTTAGTAATTAAACTTTTCTAATGATTCCAATTTGAAAAAACCGATAAAATTTCAAAGAATTCGAAATTATACTGTAATTATTAATTTTTTTTAACGAAAATTTGACAGATCTTCTTGATCGTCGCCACAAGTCTACTTGCCAAGTTTCAACTCGATTGGATCACGGTAAAAGGGTTAAAAATTGATCCAAAGTTTTTTCACCCGGCAAGCCGGCAAGCAAGCAGACGCCACGAGTGAAAAGAAAGGAAGTAAGAATAGCAAAAGACTTTATATTTTTGTAACGCAATAAATTTACAGAAATAAAAAAAAACTTGAATCTAGGAAACAAGAAGGCGAAGACGATATAACTATAAAATATATCTATTAGAAACCAACGATAACAAAAATTAATTTTAAAAAAACTAGTAATAAATCTATACTATCAGAACGTAATAGGAATGAAGAGTAAACTAAATGAATTTCGTTATAATTACTTCCTTTCTTTTAACTTGTGGCGTCTGCTTGCTTGTTTGCTTGACGACAAAAATTTGGATCAATTTTTAACCCTTTTCCCGTGATCCGATCGAGCTGAAACTTTGCAAGTAGACTTGTAGCAACGATCAAGAAAATCTATCAAATTTTCGTTAAAAAAATTAATAATTATAGTATAATTTTGGATTTTTAGAAATTTTAATGGTTTTTTCAAATTGGAATCATTACATAAGTTTGATTACTACCAACGGCGCCGGCGGCCCGATAACGTCACGGAATATTTAAAATTTGAATTACTCCGTCGGTAGGTATAATAGGTACTTAACTACGAATTTCGACAATTTATGACAATTGGTTCACAGAAATCAAATAATAAACAGATATTTTTAGAGATTTTTGACATAGATATTTGTCTAGACATGTTTCATTTTCAGTCAATCAATTATTTAATGACATTGCGGTAAACTTAATTTACAAAGAAAGGGAGTAAAATAAAAACTTGGTTTTTATGGGTTAGTTTTTTTACTAACTATAAAACCACAAATAATAATACTAACTGAAACATGATTAGATTCTATAATATATATAGCCGAATTGGGCCTGGAACTGTTAAAATGTTTACCGATTAGACAGAAGCACAACCACCAGTGACAAAACGCGTGGTGGAGGAGTGCTCATTGCGATATCTAAAAATATTAAAACACGCCGTGTATATGCTAAAAATAACTACGTTTTTTATTACAGTACTATCAGGCATAAATAAAACATTAATTAGCTGTACGTGCATTCCTCTTTCCTCAGTATGTTCTGTTGTATAAGAGCCACGTTGAAGGTTTAGAATATATTACGATGAACAAACCAACTGATAAACTGCTAATAATAGGTGACTATAACTCGCCATCTATAAGTTGGAATGAATGAGAGCAACCAGCTGCCTACATCCCTATGATATAAATATAAATATCTATCTTATAATATATAAATACATAAATACCCATCTTTTAGAATGCAGTCAAGAAATTATCGCCGTGATTAAATTCTTAGGTCTACCACAAACATTAATAATAGGATCTAGGACTTTTTTCAACCAATAACCATAATTCGGAGCTATCTTAAGCGCTAGAGTCATTATTTAAGACATATCCACATCACCCCTCCTATCACTCTACAATATCCCTAATAAAATTGGCAGATTGATAAGCCTTTATATAATTTCAACAGGTGTGACTATCAAAAGATAAACGAATGTCTTCATAATAGTGAGTGGACTTTTTAAAATTGCGATAATCTAAACCTGATTGTAGACAAAATCTACAACATTTTGTATGATATTATTGAAAAGTATGTACCCCATTCAAGAAAATTTAACAATACCTATCCTAAGTGGTTCGATAACTTGTTAATTAATTTAATAGTAAAAAAAAGATTGCGCATAAAAATTGTAAAAAAGAGTATATCTGATTATGTAACCTTCTCAACTCTAAGATACAAATGAAAACAATTATACGAAAAACAATTTCAGCAATATGTATCAGATGTTGAGTGACAAATGACCCATAATATTTTAAAAAATCGGCAATTTACTAACTCTCTGAAAGAAGATGATTCAACTTTACCTTATACTATGTTCTATAACAATATCTTCGCCCAAAACAAAAACTAAATCTCTAATCTATTTGCCGATCATTTCAAAAGTGTCTTTGTGTGTGATAATTCTGACGATACTTTTCCTAACTGCTCATTTAATAACGTAGCATTCATTTCACTCATAAGTTTTAGCAAACAAAAAATTTCTGATGAAATAATGAAATCAGATATTAACAAAGGACTAGGATCGCATACCTTCAATATTCATCAAATAATGTACGACCCTTCTATACTCTCTTTTCAAATTCTTTAATCAATCCATTCAAATCCAATATTCTCAGACACATGGAAACTTGCCTACATTATTCCCATACACAAAAAGGTAATAAATCAGCTTATATACGACACCATTAGTTGGGGACGAACGTATAAAAAAAACCTTAATCGAGTAGTAATAGTGCAAAAATTATTAAAGTAATTCTTAAAAAAACACACATTTCCATCAAACAAATTATACAAACTAATGAGAAACGGCAACCAAATAATTACACCAAAATTCAAAACAACGCAAATGTAAAACTATTACATTTATAAAGCCATCGGCTACTACAACAATCTTCCCATCGTGATACAAATATATAAATATAAATATAATATAAATAATCATTCAGAAAAATTTAAAAATTAAAACCTTTTTATTTAAACCCTTTTTTTATAAACCATTCAAAATTAAAGAATTTATTTAAAAACTTCCTATTATATATATTCTTACTATAATTTTAATTATTTACACCCACATATATTAAATAATTCAATGTCAGTGTAACAAGTTATTATATAAGAATGTAATGTATACCATATATTAAATATTTTCTCCGCAATTTCTAAGCTTCTTAAAAAAATTAGTTCTAAATAAAATCACTAAACCAATAAATCAATTCATTTCTCTTTTCCAACATGGTTTCATAAATGGAAGATTAACTGACGAACCTCACAATATAAACAACCTATATTTCCTATTATTTGTACAGTAAACATCAGGTTGACGCTATATAAAAATTTCAGTAAAACGTTTGAAACAGTCAGCCATGTGATATTAATAAAAAAATGATCTAAACTAGGAAATCAAGGGAATTTTCTAATTTCTTACAAGTTATCTCCTTGAAAAAAATCTACAAGTCGAAAATACACGACCTCTCTTCATATAAATTCATAGCTACCAGCGGCGTTCCCCAAGGTTCTCATATAGGACCTTTCGCTTTCAATTGTTTTATAAATGAGATTACAAGTAGTACAAGTACATCTCCCGCTATATGCAGACGATATGAAATTTCTTGTCTCAGTTAGATCTATAAAAGACTGCATGTTACTACAGGAATGTTTAATGCTTGATATATATTAAATAATTGTCTTTTCTTAATTTGGAATATATATGTATATATATATAGCAAAAATATGTTTTCTTTGATATCCTATGACAAAGTATAAAATTATAAAGAGGTGAACAAAACCCCTTTTTTATGAAAGGGGATTGGGTCAGAGCAAAAGTTTGTCTCCCTTGCGTTTATTTAAGACACATTTTACTGCAATTAAAGTATTTATTTTTGCATAATTAAATCCCCTAGTAAACAAAACAACAATACAACAATTATTATTAAAAAAATGTTATTTAAATTTCATATGTCTCTATGTAGATATATAATATATATAATATATATATATATATATATATATATGTATATGTTTGTATGTATATGTTTGTATATGCACATGCATGCTGGTTTATATTTATATATCTATTGTACACTGTTATCTAGTTATGTACAAGATTTTTTTATGGTAATAGGTGTAGACCGTTAAATTAAAATAAATAAATACGAACATTATCTTTTCACAATCATGAATGTGACTTTTCTACCTGGAATAAATAAAAAAACTAAATTCTCTCGCACTTTCACTCATAATTTAGGCCAGAGTTTATCTGTAGTAGAGTAGTAGAGTAGTAGAGTAGAGTAGAGTAGTATCGTGTAGAATAAAGTATCGTGAACTAGTTCTATTACACCCTGTATATTTTGACCGTTAGCTAAGGCAGCAAGAACAACCACCTCGCGTAGCATGGCGTGGCGTGGCGTAGCATAGTACGACGTAGCGTAGCGTGAAGCGTCGTGGGTGGCGTAGCGTGACGTAGCATGGCGTAGCGAGATAAATGTGAAATATCAGGGTGCTCACAAATCTAAGGCATAGATCCTTAACATTCGTTAAGGATTGCTATTACGGTACGTCGTCACATGATATTGGACAGATAAAAGCCCTATTTTATCTTGCGCACGCAATATGCAAGGTACGTAATTAACCAACCTCCGCATCCTGTTTACCAACGTACCTACAGTTTAAATAGTGTCACATTCCCAGCTGTTTCATCAATCTACAGCGTGTCTATGATGGAACAGTTCCGTGGTCAGCGCGCGGCCATTCTTCTCGTATTATGTGCTATTCTTCAAGACGGACTTGCTGAACAGGTAAGCGTAATGTACGGCGTTGATAAGTTTTCGATGAAAATTAAAATATTATATTTTAATTTTATTTATTTATTTGGAAATATAACAGCTACAAGTTAGCGATATACAAGAGTATAAACAAACAGTACCGAACATGTTAACAAACATCCCAGCATATTTCACGTGGATAATAATTTTGAAATATATATAATATTAATATTATACATAACATAACATATATAAAAATAAAGTAAAAAAATAATAGACAAGTGCATCAATTTAGCAAATAAAACATTTTAAAATACGTGGACAATAAATAATAAAGGTGCATAAAAAAAATACAATATTAAATAAAAACAGTTACATCTTGCTACTCAGGTTGGCACATTCCCACTACAGGTTAGCAATCATTTTGATTTGATTAATCTTTAACAGCTCACACCAACTCTGGTGCGAATTATAGGAAGATGAAAGAGGCTGTGCTCTTGTTGCCCTCTAGGGACGTGGATATTTGTAAGAAATGGGTACTTAAATTGATTTCGACAAATATTATATAAGTTAAAAAGTATCAAGAACTGTGTGTTTATTTATCTTAAAATGTTGAAGTTATTTAATGAATGGGCAACAGTTCGACGTTCGCATGTAGGTATTGACTTCATATTTCTTCGATTTTTCAGCATATATATTAAAGTAGGGTTTCCAAATAACGTATATTATAGTGCAGTCAGATGAGAGTTTACAAAGTGTCTTATAGCTAGTAGCAAAAACTAAATAGGTGGATTCCTGCCTTGAAAATGATTCGAAAATGTTCAATCAACTATGATCTAATATCAATAGTAACGAAGATACGCAACATCAAAATGTGCATTTTTTCCAATAATTCTGACTTATTTTTTACAAAAAGTTGAAGAATTTACATTTACTTATATCGATTATGCAAAATTCATTCGCTTTAATAAACGTTGAATAAAATGATAAAAACCTTTCCAAAAATTTAAAAAAGAACTTTTTTACAAGATATTTATCTTTTAATTTGATTTGTATTGAAGCAAATGATTTTTTTATAACCGATATAAGTTACTGTAATGATACTTCAACCTATTGCAAAAAATGAGTAAGGAATATTTTTTAAAAATGCAAAATTTGTTATTGCATATCTCCATAACTATTGATATTAGGTTATGTTTGCTTGAGCATTTTCGACTCATTATCAAGGTAGAAGTCCACCTGTTTTTTCTGCTTGGTATGAGATACCCTTATGTTTTTTATTATTTAAATTTTTGGTACAAAAAATTTAAAAAATTCTCAAACAAATCCTAATTTTTATATTTTGCGCTTTACTAAGTATATTTTCTATGTTACATATAGCAAGATTCATTTCATAGTCTTGCAGATTTAGGTTACAGAATAATACCATCAAGATAATATTGTAAAAGTAGGATAATTTTCAGTGGCCAACACAATCGTTTGTGGACGTCGTGAAACCTGTAGTGGAGCAATGCCTTGGGAAGACTGGAATCAATATGGGTAAAGATTATTAATTAACTCGCGCCCCTGCTCTTAGTATATGACTATTCAAATAACAATTTCCCATGTCTTACTTCATAAAAAAATTAAATTATGGTGTACACCAACAACAATATTTTGTTTTTTTTTCAATTGATTCAGCAACATTGTAGATTGACATTTTTAAAAATTAATTTTAATTGCGAGTAATCAAGAACTTCGGTAATTATATTTAAAAATATTTTTTCAAATAATTTATAAAAACAAGAAACAAAAGACATTTCATGGATGGAAAGGTTTTTCTGAAACATGTTGGTGTAATCAATCAAATAAAAGAAGTAGATATATACAAATAATACAGTCAATATTTTTTTAAATATATTAGCTTACTACACACATTCTTCGATTCATTTCTTGAAATTGAAACATTCAAAATAAAATAAATGTGGTCTGAATGCTATTATGGCCAATAAGAATCTGTCAAAAGAAGCAAGACTAGCGATTCATAATAGAGTTCTAGTGCCAACTCTCATGTATGGAAGTGAAGCCTGGAATTGGCAATGCGATGGAAATGCGGTCACTAAGGCGCTTGTGTGGAAAATTTTTGGTCGATAGAGTGAGGAATAAACAAATTAGAAGTGTAATGCTGCTGCAGTGTGATAGACAGAATAAAGAAAGGAGTACTGAGTAAGGTTTGGTCACGTATAACGTATGAGGGAGGAAAGGATGGTTAAGAAAAAATATGGGGCGAGCATTGAACGCAACAGGAATGGAGGGCGTACGCGAAATACGTGGCATGATCAAATAGTACAAATATTGGAGGATGACCCTGTTAAAAGCCTCAACAACCGTAGAGCTTGTATGTACGAGTATGTAGCGGAAGCAAAATTGGTGCACCAAGATAGAAGAATATGGTGTTCAATCCTCTCCGTCTACCCTTGCGGAGAAGCGGCGTGAAGGTTGATTAATTAGTTAGAAACCAATTATCTCAGAATGATATTCTTGACATGTCGTTGTCTAAGACTAGGGGTGCGAAATATTTAATAAATACAAGAAGAGTAATACGCTAAAATATTTCAATTAGTATTCAATCGAACATTTTTCTTTATTACCTACATAACTTTTGATAATTGATAATTATTCTACGTACTAACAATTAGTAACTTTACAGATATTGTAAATAATGCAAGAAAGGGTGTATTGCCCGATGATCCCGATCTTAAGGTAGGTAATACAATTCTTTGTGATTGTTGTGTGTTGCACATGTGGTACTACATTATGAGGTTTAAGTTTTACACGTGTGTGATTTACTTTTACAGAAATATCTGCTGTGCGTTTTTCAAGCTTTTGATTTGGTAAGTTTTTTCAAATAAAATTCATGTAAAATAAGTACATTGAAGCGTGAGTTATTTATCTGACATAATACAATGCTATTTTAAAGTGAACAATATAAGATAATAAATATCTATGCATATATAACTCAATGTCTGTCTGTCTGTCCGTCTGTCTGTCTGTCTATCTGCATGTCCATTCTCTATACAAATCTATACCGTTTATTCGATTCGATTCAAACTTTGCACTTTGTTTTAGAAACCGGCGGGTAACATTTCCCCCCTATTCTTTTAACATAGGCGACATTTCCCCCCTATTCTTTTAACCCTTCCCCTCCGCTGATATATTTTCGATACAAATCTGTACCGTTTGACCGATCGAACTCAAAATTTAGAAACTTATTCTTACAGACTCGGCGGATAACATAGGCCACATTTCCCCTCTCCTTCTTTACCCCTTCCCCTCCTTCTGATATATTTTCGATGCAAATCTGTACCGTTCGACCGATCGGACTTAAAATTTGGAAACTTATTCTTTAGGACCCGGCAGGTAACAAAGGTGACATTTCCTCCCTCCCTTTTTACCTTTTTTCCTCCTCCTGATATATTTTCGATGCAAATCTATATCGTTCGAACCAAACCTTCGTTTCCCCCACTTTATTTTCAACTTAATCTTTAACCCGTGCAACGCCGGGTACGAACAGCTAGTTTAAAATAAATTAATTGTTGTGATAAGGCAATTAATACTAGGTACATATTTCATTTCGATCACATCATAAGTAGAAGTAAGATCTAGCTACAACGCAGGGGAGTGCAGTGAGAACAAGAAGCATGACTTTTTTCTAAACATATATTTTGAAAAGAAACCTAAATGAGAAATACATTTCTTAATATTACAATCACCGTAATTAACATAATACAATCACCATATACGTGTTATGTACATTTTATATCCTTGAAAATTTTCTTTATTCAATTTAGAAAAGAAAATATCATGTACACTTTGGGTGAAATTTCTACAGTTACGGAGATAAGCAAAATCGAATTTTGAATTTTTTTTTCAATATTTTTAATTTATCTTTTGTGATGTTATGTCTTACGTTAGAAAAATTTATGCACTGCAAAGATTTCCTAGAATAGCAAACGTATATGATCAATTAGATGTTTTTTCCACTAATCTTATTAAATTCAAACATATTTTGAGTGTGAAAGAATACTAAACATCGTATATTGGAACACACAGAAATAGAGAAATAGAGTCGTTTGTAGAAAGTTCTTCTAATCTTCTTGGTAACTACCAAAATCTCGGGAATAGGTCTGTCGATTAATGCTTATATGAACTAGTATTTTCTTTATTATTGTAAATAACTAATAATATTTTTATATGAATGTTCTAAGAACACAATTACTGGATTTATCCACTGCTGGATTATTATTTAATTAAGATAAATTATAGAAATCACACAGAGACCAAAAAAATAGATGTATCATTACCAACTGAGAAAAAATTATATGCTTACTGTATCATGAGAAGATACAACAGATGTCACTTGCATAGCTGAAATATATTAATGATTCCTATTTGGAACATGAGGAACATGGAGGAAAATTATGAGGCATTTAAAAAAAATCATCATCAACTTCAGAAATAATTAAATTTTTATTTTCTTATATATGTACCTATTACTTACTTATTTGATATATATATATATATATATATGCTTATATTAACTGCATGTGGAAATCTTAGATACCAAAGTATTTATACTTAGTATATATATATATACATTTTATATATGTATTTATATATATATATATATATATATATATATATATATATATATATATATATATATATATATATTACTTACTTACTAATTGTAACTAAATTGTCTATACATATATAATGATGAGTATGTACATTTTATCATATAATTCTCTGAAAATGTAATTATACTCCTCTCCTACAGACGAGTCTATGTCACTCATGTAGAAAAGAAAAATCCATAATAAGTAACTGGCTCTATTTTGTTAAAAAATGTATTTGTAAAAAATTTAAAAAATAAAAATAAATTTATATATAATTTTCGAAAATTCGATGTGTGGATGTTTTTACGATGGAATTGGTGAACGTTGCATTGTGTAGAGTGTTCACTTAAGCTAGCCTATAGGTACAAAAGACTCCCATATATGTTCCTCATATAAATAGCTTCGTCTTTGTGAGACTTCTATAATTTTTCTTAACTGTAGGTTATATTCAGTTTATTACTTTTATATAAGAACAAAGGTTCTATATAAGTTATCGTCCTAGAAACATCTAGTCTAGCATATACATTCTTATATAAGTCGATAAAAACCTAAATTTTCGAAGAAACGTCGAAATATGCAGTTGCAGTTAATGTCCAGCCTTAAAACGTAATGATAATCCAAAGTGTTACAGAAAAGAAGTCATCTTTATACCATTTATAAGTGTACTGTAACGTTAAGAAACATATTAAAGCTCGAGCTTAATAATATTGCAAGGGTAGGAATGTTTATGAAAATTTAAAATCTTGTTCAGTATTTGATCCGGGTTCACTATTACCGATGTATGGATCATTCCTAGCACTACAACACATTCCGTGTTTTATATTTGCATCTTTTACAGTAAAATTAAAATAAAATATAAATAAATATCTCGGAAAATTTTCATTTAAAAACATCGACTGTTAATGCTGGTAACATAATAGCTATTAGCCACGGATTAGATTTTCACTAGCTATAACCCTAAAAAATGACGTAGGTACTTATATCTTTCGGCCGCCAGTTAAGGCTATAGCGTAGTGTCTTGATAACTTTAGTGATGTACATTATTAAATTGAGAATTTTGCTTTCTTGCTTCTTATACCTCATTATTATATTACACCTAATTATTATTTTAGCCACCTGGTAGCGTTAGTGAGGGACATTGTTACATAGAGAATTACATATTGATTAATGATTAATACCAATGACGTACACGATATACTGGATGCACTAATTAGTTTTATTTTTCATTAAACTGAAATTTTTGAAAAAATTTAATTCAGAGTATTTTAATAAAAAAGCATTAAGTCGATGTAAGAGGGATTGCTCCTCTGAAGACTATAGTCGTGTTAAATTTATCTCAACGTGTGTGCATTACAAATTTCAATTTATTTTAAATTAAAATAATCATGTCGCACCACAAGGTAACTGCCATATCAATTAATCGATTAATATTATTTCAGCATTCTCATTTCAATCAATTACAATTTCGAAATCATACTTATTTTGAAATTTCTATCTATCTATCGAATTCTAGTTACACATTTGAAATTCTTATTAAAGGGGTGAGATATTCGACTCCCCATAAATAAATGTCACACAAAATTCTCGACACGTGTACATGGTACTGAGATTTGTCTCAACAAAACCCAAGAGATTTGCCTGATCGCATCTCATTCCACGGACAAGGGTCATAAGGACGATGAGGAATAATCCCAGACCAATAATAATAATTTCCTTGTCTGTCTGTCCGTCTAACTTCTTTAATAAAAACATTTTTTCTTTTTTTTATATGAATAAGTTAATGCTTATTCTTTAGGAATCGACATGTAAAGCGATGTTTTTGAGATTACAGTTTGTAATAACTAAATCACCATCACGCCATTTCCCCCAGGGGTAGGCAGAAAGATAAAACGCCATATTCTTCTATCTTGGTACACCAATTTTGCTTTTCATACATCTTCTCATGCAAGCTCTACGGTTGTTAAGGCTTTTAACTGGGCCGTCCTCCAACATTTGTGGTATTTTCGCTGACGCCCTCTATTCCTGTTGCCTCCAACACTCGCCCCATATATCTTCTCAACCATCCTTTCCTCGCTCATATGTTCTACATGACTAAACCATCTCAGCACTCCTTTCTTTATTCTGTCTACCACAGTAGAAATCATAAATTTGACAGATTCAATGGCTTGACTATTCTGCAGGATATTTTTTTGTAACTAACTAACCATGCGTGCAAGCATGTCGGTTGTTATTTATTATTATGTTATTTCGGAGGGCCATCCTTCAAAATTTGGTTTATCTGTTCACGCCGGGTCTTTCAACAAACGCATGTATTTTCCTCAACATCCCTTCCTAGCTCATCCATTCCACATCCCCAAACCATCAATCAACGATCAAAAATAATCAAGTAAATACATATTGTATAATAATTTTCAAAATCAAATCGCATTATGATTTTTGCTGCCCTCGATTCAGATCGACAAAGAACACCATGATTTTGAGTACTGGAAAATTATGACAATGGTTCCGAAGGAAATGAAGAAACCTATTTTTGAAATGGGGAAAGGTTGCACACACATCAAAGGGGAAAATTATGAGAACGCTTGTCTGGAATTTATCACCTGCCTTCATAAAGCCGATCCAGAGGTCAGTGTACTTTTTTATGTTTGATTTTGAAATAATTTTTATTTGCAGAGAAAGGCAAAATAAATTGTTATTTGTTTTTTTAAATCTAGGTTTTTTGTGACAAATATTTTTTAATTTCCGATTTTTTTATTACAAATACGATCCGGGTTTAATACATAGAGAGATATATTTATGTTTCTAGAACATAAACGCATTACGCATTAAGGCGATTTTATAACTTTCATTTGAAATTCAGTGGAGCGCATTCTAGAAAAATACTTTGAAACTTTTTAGCTGCCATAGATCAAAAATGCTATTTTCGGAATTCGTATTCTAAAAATAGCAGTATTGGGATCTTAAGATTGCTATCCCAACATTAAAGAGACGAGAATAAAAATAAAAAATAAACGAGTCGTAGATTCGTCGATATTCGATGTTCGTCGTACTTGTATAAAGAGATTTGTATATTTTCACACATCTATCTCTAAGTAAATACCTTTATTTGCGATTTCCAATGTCTACAATGCCTTTAAATAAGTACTAATGCTATATTAAGGTTTATAGAAAAAAATATTTCATACGCATATTAATTTATATTTTGATCTCTGACGGCTAACCGTCATGTATTTCTTTCTCTGAAATGTACTCATACATCTCGTTTATTTATTTATTTTATTTTCGTCTATTAAGTGTTGAGATAGCAATCTTATTTGCGAGCATAGCAAGTATTTGCGAGCATAGCAGGTATAGCAAGATTTGAATATCGAAATTTTCAGAATACGGCCGAATATCTGGTTTCAACAAAATGGTGCCTCGGCTCACACGGCTAGACACAATGAAACCCTTAATGCAGCATTTTTCTAATCGCGTCATCGAAAAATGACCACGCTCGTCGCATTCAACTGCTTCAGACCTTTCCCGCGGCTGCCGGAAGACAAGGGGCGTGTCAACAGCCCGCAAACCTTCGAGGATCGTTCATTTATTTTATTGCCTTTAAAACAAATCCATCGGCTTATTTCGTACAAATAACCAACCCAGTATAAATACTGCTTTGACAATCCGCGATCATTATTGATATCACTTCTCGAGTTAAACGATTTAAAATTATGAACAATTCTAGACTGCATTCCCTTCAAAACAAAACCATTATTAGTTCATGTTGGGTACTCAAAACGTTGTTAAAACAATGTTAACACGAGCATCACTGAACAGTACTTGAGCGTCAGTTTTCCGGGAATTTTCGCTCGGGATTCGGAATTTCAATTTTCAACTTACCGCGAATACTTAGGTACTTGAAATCTGATTATCTATACAGGGTGTCCCGCATCTCGACGTCAAGCCGAAATCGGGTGATACGCCACGATAAGTCATAATAGTTAACAGAAAAATATTTTTAAAAATCCAAGTAATGTTTTTTAAAAATTATAAGCATTTTTAAAAAATCAAAAAATGTACACCCTGTGACGGTCTTTTCACTCCTGTTGCTACAAATCTTTATTTTTCTTCATTTTTTTTTATTATTATGTAATCCTGAACAATGCTTCTGTAAACTTTTGTCCAAAATTCAAAGCCAACTTATCCAGCTTGGAAAGTGTCACTTTTTGACCAAACCAAGTATTCAAAATCAATACTTTGCCCAGTTTTAACTATCTGTTTATTTATTTATTTTTTGATAACTGTTATGATTTGGCTTATCACCCGATTTTGGCTTGACGTCGAGATACGGGACACCTGTAATGTGTATTACCGTGGACGCAAACAACGTTTGATTTATATTGTACTAGCTTACCCGCGCGGCTTCGCACGCGTAGATTTTTAGTAGGTAACTTTTAATCATATTTGATCAATTTGTGTATTAATTTTTTTGTAGAACTTTTTGAGTTCTTACAGAGGCAACTTTGAGACAACTTCTCTATGGAAAGTATTTAAAATCTTTTTTAAAACAGCGTTCGTAAAAAACGCATCGCTCGACCATTTTTTCGTCGACTTTGGTTATAAAATAGGTCACAACGAAAAGCCTTTTTATTTTAACGCGATAATATATAGCCTATGTCCACCCTGAAAGTCGATTCTAAATATTGGCGAAGGAATTTTTGAAATCGGATGAGTAGTTTCGGAGATTATTCCTGCATCCAAACCTACAAACTTTACCTCTTTATATATTAGTATAGATTATTTTTATATAGAATATTCGAAATGTGCGTTCTGGTGTCGTTATTTACACAGCTTATTTATTCCGTCCGAAATTTTTTGGTCAACGCGATATTTTCAGCTCGTAACATAATTTCCGTCACGAGATATGAAGCTTTAAAATATTCTCACAAAATAACTCTCATAAAATAACACGCTATATTATTTGTTTCACATTTATCAACGAGAAAAATTAATTTTATAAATGAGTGCTTAAAAGAACACATGAAAAAAAATCTATTTGGTATGTTGTCACACTTTGAATAAATTTGTGACAATTAAATTCAATTTGTATATCAATTTTATGGTTTTGTTCATTTTTATATGAAGTATGAAATTAATACAGGTATACAATAATCCCAACCTCGGGAGAAGCTGAAAGAAATTTAATTTTTAAAAATACATGAACAAACTTTTTTAATATTATTAATTTAATTGATTATACTTCAAAATGACACCATCTTATCTCATCTTACAAAAGGCTCTTCAACCGCGCCCACAATAAGCCTGTATTACACTGAGCCGATTATTACGACAAAAGTAAAGAGATAAATAAATTATCTTTCATGAAATAATTGTATGACATCAACGGTGATTTGCAAGTGCGCAAAAAGTCACGGCTAACCGATAAAAAATGAAATTTGATCTCTGATGACAATAAATTTGTGCGTCAAACTTCTTCGCGAGCCGTGTGCTTTAAAATGTCCGCTTTGACATTGTTTGCAAATGTTTAATCATTGCTATTATTTTCTCATCGATGGCTGAACTTAACCATGTATTAGAAACATCGATTTGACCAACGTTATAATGTTTTATCTCCAAAATTAATATTTTTCATAATAATCAAGAAGAAAAATAAAAATAATTGTAGATTTATTGGATGTTATTTTCGACTGTATATTTGCTACAAAAAATCATATTTATTTTTTATTTTATCTTAATTATTTAGTTCCACACATAATGTTGTATGGGCTGATTTCTCTTAGACATATTGCATTCCATCTAATCATTTAAATGTTTTCATAATAAAATTTTTGCACTCCAGTTTAAACCTCCTTATATTCTCTATGTTTTGAATTTCCTTTGGCAGGCTATCGAAGATTTTTATACTTACCTTTATAGGTACATCATACAATTTTGTGAGGTGTTTTTCTTTTTCTTCGGTAGTCTTATGTTGTCGCTTCGTCTTCTATTGTAAGAATGAAATTTCCTTTTCAGCTTCATCCTGTCATCAAAGTTTTGGGTACTTATCCGTGTTTAATTTTAAATATTTGCACTAATACATTATACTTTATTCTTTAATTTACTGTATCTAGTCCTAGGGCATTCAAAATTTTTGTTATTTTGGTTCTCCTATTGCACTTCAATATTATGCGCGTCGCTTTGTTTTGTACTATTTGTAGTTTCTTTAGCATTCCTTCGTTGCTTATAAATGATATACTGGAACAATAATCTATGTGCGGGAGAATCATAGTATTGTATATTAGTAAACTTGTGTTTTTATTTATATATCTTCTTATTCTTCCAAGTAATTTTTTTATTTTAATGAACAATTAAACAAAAAAACGGCAATTATTCACATTTACTTTTTTGGCAATACTACTCAATAACTCAGCATAAATATATTAAAATGAATAAAATTATTCAATGATGTGCTAATTTAGCTATTTTGGGAATATTCGTTGTCGCGATCGAAGTCGATGTTACTTCGGGGTTAACTCGCGATTTTTGAATTTTTGAGTTGTCCGTAAAGTCTGTCCAAATCCTAATTAAAAATGTAATAACCCTTTCCATTCCAAGGCTTTTTTTTGTTTTTAATCCATCAGCTCCACGCCAGTAAACTTGCGTTTTTATATATATTTTTTTTATTTATTTAATATAATTTTTATATTATTTTTTTCTGAAAACTTTTTTCCGATTTGTTTTACCATACTTTATTATAGTTTAAATTCTGATCTTTATAATTAATTTATAATTAATTTATTAATTTACTATTAATTAATTTCAAAGAAATCCTTGGATGAAGCGAAGGTTTTGCCTCACATATTTTGCAAAAATAGCTTGTTTCTTGCTACCACCCTTTATTTTTGTATTAGAGCACACAGTATAATTTGTGTGCTTCCCCCCTCGTTGAAAATAAATAAAGGGAGGGATTCCATCGAGAAGTTGTTCCGTATCCGCCGCGGCCGGACTTTGCTTCGGGAGTCCTAAGCTGGACCATAGAAGGTACTCGAGTGGCTTTGTGCCATTCTAGAAAATATCTTTCAATGTGTTTAAAAAATTAAGTAAAAAAACTCCTTTGTCTGCAAGAGACATGTCGAAGGTCATTCAACATTTGAGTAACAAAATCAATGTCGAGTGACACTCGACATTGTAGTGGAATGGGTTAATCTGCAAACTAAATTCTTTCTATGGTTTGACCACATTTTCAATCTGTTCACCTGCATTAATACACCTGAATATAAAAATTATAATTAAAATCAACGATAAATTGATATATTACGTAGAATAAATAGAAATTACTAAATGAAATAATGATTTGAGAATTCTTCAGTTTATTAAACTCCACGATAAGGTTTGAAATAATATTTATTTTTTCTATCTTTTTCAGAAATTTGCTTTCATATTCTGAACCATGGATGGAATAAATTTATAGAAATATTTATTTCTTACACAATACATATTTTCTTATGTGCATAGAATATAATCAATAAATCAATTACAAATCTATAGGTATGTAGCCTTTCATTTTAATAATTTATTTGAAAAATCATAATTGACTGACAGCTTTATACAAAAAAATATGCTACAAATGTTTTGCGACAAAAATATGGTCGCAGGACAGGTGCCGTGTTCTCGGTGTCATCTGGTGTCATCTGAGTGGAAGTAGCTTGTACAGCAGTGTTACTAGTCAAATCCGGTCTTCCAGTACCTGCAGAGAGACGAATAACATAACATGATATATGGTAAGTATATTGCATCAAGAATATTGAACTTGATTTAATTATGAATTTTAGTTTAATATAAAATAACAGCAGAAGTAATTATTTACATCTTAACCTCATAATCCTTTTTTGCCTTCTTTTGGCAAAAAATAAACCATTCAAAAAATACTGTAATTTTTAACAGCCGTTAAAAAATAATAACATATACCTACTGCTGATTCCAGTCCCCAGAGAATAAGATAAAAGAATAAGCAAGAGTAATACTCGTAAGTTTAGTGAACTATATCAAATGTACTTTGTAATTAATTCCCCTCATAGCCCTCCCCTCCGTACCTCTTCCCGGCCGGTTGTAACGAATCAGTCATCATTTTTATCGAAAGGGATATTTTACAGATTGGTACGGCAAGGTCAGATTTACCACACTTACTCAATTTATAATTTTTCTGTACTATTGGGGAGTGAGCGGGACGCTAGAATGAAAATAGGAGGCAGTGAAAATACTTATATAACACCCGTAATATATTTACTAAGATCCGGTCATTGAGTGGATCAAAGAGATAATACTATCAAATTCAAAAGCTGACAGTTGAAGAGATATAGTATATTACATTAAATGAACAATGCTAATTGAAAATACTAAATTGTCTTGACTCTGTTTAAAGATATTTATTTTTATCAATTTCTTATTATGTGTAAATTATTTTTTTTAAAACCAAATTAATTAATCAATTAGAACGGTAGTAGCCAAAATATTTTTTCGTGGATTAAATTTTTCTGTATGTCTTTCTAATTGATTAATTAATTTGGTTTTAAAAACTTCACAGAACTTTGTTCTGAAAAATTACAACTTCACAAATATGAATGTGTTCTTAAATTTATTTATTATTTTTTTAATGACCATTATGAGTTACAAGTACATAGCAACCTAAGCTTGCGAAAAGTAACATTTCATTCGAATTTAAAAAATAAAATAAAAATTTAAAAATCTTCTTGAAACGTGTAATTATATTATGTTAGGGGAGAGAGGAGATTTGTGATGCAGGAGGAATGAGACAGGAACTATAACTTCAAACTTAATACCTTTTATAACTTATTATGTTTGTCAAAATACGCTGTGGGCCCCCATCGTATGAAATCGGTTACTGTAAACTGATGTAATTTAAGATGTTGTTTTACAATTTTCACTGAAAACTGTGTACATTGTATGTACATTTACCTACGTTGAACTTGTAAACGGTATTATTTATAATTGTGAGGATTGTAACCTTATGCGAATGCAGGAGGTTTGGGACATACTAATAAAATGCAAAATTTGAATTACTTGGTTTAACAAATCCATAAACATTTCCATGTTCTGCTTTTCTATAATTCTAACATAAACACGACTACCAAATATACTCTTTTCAAATTAGTTTTCGGAAAGAAACCATAGTTATCACACAACTACCAAATATACCCTTTACAAATTAGTTTTCGGAAAGAAACCGTAGTTATCACAGGAAGAATTGAGTACCTACCATGACATATGACGAGTAAGGCAATTACGCTATAAATTTAATAAAATACATAAAATCGCTGGAAAAAAATATCGAAAAATCTAAACTGAAATCTAAAGAGATTTATAAAGAAATGAGTAGCTTGTTGGTCCTGTGGTTAGGGCTCTCGTCTCGTGATCCAAAGATCGCGGATTCGAACCTCACCTCACTCCAGACCAGCAAGTTAGCTCAGCTTGAAAATAGCAAGAATATTGATGTGACACGTATTCCTTGTTCGTATCTCTATTTTATTCAAAAGAAGAAAAAATTACATAATTATTAAATTATTATAATTAAAACACACATATTATAAAATTGGAGATTTGATATTACTTAAAACACATCATCATTTAAGAAAATCATTTTTGCCAGCATGCAAAGAACCATATAAAATAATCGAACTAAATTCACCCATAAATGTAACCCTGAAAGTAAACAAAAAAAACGAGCAAGCCTTAAGGCCCTGTACACATTGGCCCAACCTCGGCAGAGCCAACGTCTCGGCCAACCTCGCAAAATAGCGGACAACGATTACACATTAGCCAACGTATCGGCCAACCCCGCTTTGGCTAGAGCGACAGGGGCGCACTGACACTCTTGGGGGCCCTCGGCGAGAACTAGTGAGGAGGCCCTTGCATTTTATGGAGATGTGCAATATCAGAGTTTGCATTTTTTTTAAAGTTAAACTATCATGAACTATCATTATAAGAACTTATGTAGATTATGAAAAATTTATTCGCTTTAATACAAGTCGAATAAAGTGATAAAATCCTTGCGAAAATAGGAAAAAGTTTTTTTTTTTACAAGGTTTTTATTTAAGTTTTATTGAAACAATTTTTTTTTTCATTATCGATATAAGTTACTGTAATGATAGTTCATGATAGTTCAACTTTAAAAAAAATGCAATCTTTGATACTGCATATCTCCACAACTATTGATATAATTGTTTGAACATTTAACATAGGCAGGAATCTATCGGCCAAGTATATTTTCCTAGCTCTGGTAAACCTGAATATATTTTTATATAATTTTCACATACAAGCTACTTAACGTGGGTCAGGGGGCTATGTACAAGGAATTTCAAATACGTGGCTTCAAAGCCGTAGCTGCAAGTAGGCCTATTTAATGTCAAAGGTATAAGTTAAATATGTAATTGACAAATACTATGTATGCTGGAAATAATCACGCTATTTATTCAAGGATTAATATTAAGCTCTTTAAAAAGTTAATTTATCCTTTAGTACCTGCACTAAACCATCTTTTTTTTTAAGTTCTTAACTTGTTTTTGCCACTTCATCGATAATTAAATTCTTACTTAAATTAATACTTAATTATATTTATAAACAAAAGATTAGACATTAACTCCTGATTCAAAGTTAATCTAAGGCTATTTTTTATTATTTTTTATTTTGAAAAGATTTGCTCAAAAGTAACTTGCGTACAAGGAAGAGTTATTTTCTGGTTTGTGTCTTCTGGCCGATGTTTCGGATCCCATTGCAGGGTCCATCATCAGGGCTGATGTGTACACAGCACAGTACCCCAGAAGACACAAACCAGTAAATTCTGAGTGGCCGTGGAAACCTATGAACATTCTTAGGGATTGGTTAATATAAACTTATAAGCTATGTAAAGATTAGTAAAGAGCCCTGACTGAGATAAATCAGAAACAACATAAACAAAACAGAAACATCTAAAACACTTTATCTTCTCTAAACAGTGAACATAATGCTTTTCTTGCAAATCTAATTCTTTATCCTCACTGTTTTCTATATCATGATTCAGCTTTGGCTTATCTTGTTCATTTCTGTCAATTTCATCCCATTCAGTCTTTATGAAACTCTCATATTCGTCTGCAAACTGTTTCAGCTCAATTACTAAATAACTTCTGTCACCTTTAGACAGTTTAGCAATACAACACAAAACTTCGCACAGTAAACTATCAACTTTTGTGATTTCTTGGAATTTTTTGGGGTCCAGCCAGGAACAGTCTTTTAAAATTTCTTTATTAGGAATAAACCTTTCTTCAATACTGGCTTTAGCATCATCTATAATGTGGAAGTAAATGATTTTATACTTTTGACCAGATGATATTTCAGCGACTTCGTTCTTAGCCTTTTCCCCAGGCTTTACTTTTTTCTTTCAGGATCTTTTTTCTTTAAAATCCAGTTCCACTTCTATATCAACAGCGTCGTTAAAAGCTCTACTTACTTTACTTGCATATTTTCAGATCTTTCATACAGAACGTCGAATTGCCTATCACATCTTTACTACATATTTGTCGTAACAATCCCTGAACCAAATTCCATGCTGTACTGTAGTCTAGATTCTTACTTTGTATATGTATAGGAACAGGAGATGTAACAAGAAAAATATCCAGCAAAACAAAAGAGATTTTCTTAAGGCCACTGACTAATCAAGTTCCTTGCCGTTAATTTAGATTTACAATCAAAATTTCCACTGGATATTTACCACAAAACATATAAAAAATGGATAAACTTTTCTGGGATCTCAATCTTTATTGACTTATAGTGAGACTTGCTCTACAAATGGCTCCATGCTAACTATTGCTAACGTACCTACTCTAGTATCCTCTGTGCAAATCAAGTATCCTCTGTTCAATTTTGTCGTGTGTGATGAAATGTCGGTGTTTACTTTGTTTTATTTTATCGTATCTTACCGTATCTTATCTTTTCATACAAAAATTGCAAAAATGTCAATTCTTGTTTTGAAAAACCACTTTTTTATTGAAAAAAAAAATCAACATTTTTCGAAGCCAATGGCTTCTTCGTCAGGATAACAAAAATAAAATTTAAAAATCGAAGTATAGATGAAAATATTGTTTCGCACACGATCAATCCAGCGGCATAAAATTGAATTTTTTAAATTTAATAAAAATAACAATATATGGCCGTGTGTGTGTATGTGTAATTGTAACCATAAGGTTTATTTTTTGAACATTTATGCATTTAGTTTATAATATTTCTTATACTCGCGTCGAGGCCTCGACAACTTGAATAGTTTTAAGAATTTTTTGTAATTTTATTCTATATGTAATTTGTAATTTTTTATTGTAAATAAAATGAGTGGAATTAGCGGTCTTATTACTGACGAATCCTGACTGGAGATATAAGGTTTTGTGCATTATTAGGACATCCGCGAGATTCGGAAATAAACGTATCTCACTGTGGAGGATGACGGCCGATCTCGCGGATTAAATTAAATAGCAAAAATATGTTTTTTTGCCAGTTTTCAGATAACTGCGCAGCAGATTTGAAAGGCCGTTAAAATGGTCAGGCAGGCCGACGTTTGAACGCGACAAGCCGGCGCCTGGCGGGGGTCAGGCAGGCCGACGTTTGAACGCGACAAGCCGGCGCCTGGCGGGGGCCGCTGGTTTATGGACCAGACGTACGCGGCGCGTGGAAAGTTTGCAACGCCGTAAAATCAGAAAGTTCACGAGATGAACTCAGAAAAAGTGCACAAAACCTGGCATGTCATTTCCTGTCAGAATTCGTTATAAAATAAAGAATCGGATTAGTTTGGAAGGAGATACATCGAGAGATAGGAATCGGCCTTTTTTGAGGCGATTTATGAACGCCGACACATCCGGACACATTGGTACTAATTAAATTCACATGCGGATGTGCCAGGCGTTCAATTTGACGTAACATTTACATATGTACACCTCCCCGTTCGGGAGATAATTTGGCTAGGCGGGCAAAATAGTCCGTTTAGAGGATGGGCCGGCGCGGATGATCCGCTCGGGAATGCTGCGCTGACCACCATCCGCCACTGGGTATTCTCGAGATGTCTCTCCCCTCCCTTACTAATCCCATTTTGACCGTTGATTTCCCGCTGTGTCTAGATTTTAAGTATAAATAAAGGAAGATTCCGCAGACTCAGCATCCTCAGTTCGCCGATATTACTTTTACCTTGTTACGCTGCCGGTCCGCGGAATCGTTTTTTGCTAAATAAAGTGTCTTTTATTTTTAATTTAAATTCCTGAAAAAGTGTTTTTTGTTGTTGCTTTCGAATTTACCTTTGTGCTTAAAATATTATAAATTTATACTGAATTTCTCCCACCGTAACACGGAGACCCACCCTATATTTAACTATTTTTAAATTCGGTTTTTTAGCCGCTCGGGTTTTAAAATATTTTGGGAATTTTTAAATAGTTTTTCGAACTTGGTATGGCCCTGTGCGTACCATTTCGTGGTCCTTCGTGAAGCCGGATTTCCGTTGTTTCGGTTTTAAATTTTAAATTCAGTAATTTTGTGCTTCGTCGGAATCCGAATTTTTATATTATTGTAAAAAAAATAAAATAATAATAATATTTTAAAGAAAAATGTCGCGCTCGTTAAGATCAAATTCGAATCATGAATTAGCTGCCGACGAAAACAATGACTCCCGTCGCGAAGCGTCATCGGGAGATGAATCGGACCGGCAGTCGGGAGCTGAGGATCAGGCGGCGTCACCTACTGACGCGGCTAGCTCGAGTGCAGATATAAGGAGGCTGCGCAGGGAGCTACGCCAGAAGGACCGGCATTACAAGAGGCAGCTTGATGAAATGCAGAAGCGCCAAGAAGAGATGTTTACGAGGGCTTTGACACTTGCAGCGGCGGGAAGGGACCCCGCGGCGGGGGGCGCAGGAGCGCTCGCCGCCGGCGCCGCGGCAACCGACGTAGCGGCGCCTATTACCGCTGCGAGTGTCTCGGCGGACGACATCGCCATAGAAGACCCGGCGCGCATGAATGCACCTACAACTTGTCATCAAGAGGCTCCTGCCGGGACCGATAATCCGAGCTTGGGCGACTGGATGCGGTCGCAACAAGCGCAATTTGAACGGCTGACTTCCGCTGTCACAGAAGCGGTCCGGTCAACGCGTTCACCTGAGAGCCCGCGGTATCCGCTCAGCCAGGATGAGCCACGAGTGTCGGCTATGATAGCGCGGCAGTCTAACGCAAAGGACCTGGCTGAATTTTCGGGCGACCCAATGGAATGGCGTTCATTTAAGACGCAATTCAGGCAATCCACAGAATTGTGTGGGTTGACAACCGCTGAGAATGCGATGCGGTTGAGAATCGCGCTCAAGGGGGCAGCTCGGGAAGCAGTGCGCCCTTTGATCGGCGACCCTCATTGTGTTGAGGGGATTATGCGCACTCTGGAGGATTTATTTGGCCAGCCAGATGCGATAATCGCAAGCGTCCTGGAAAAAGTGAGGAACACAGCACGCCTCACTGAGAGTACGGACACAGGCATTTTTATGAAATTCGCGGTAGCGGTGAGGAATGCCGTCGCCACAGTAAAAGGTATGGACGAGCGCTATTTGGCCTCACCTCAATTGTTACGCGAGCTCGTCGGAAGGCTCCCGCTTTCGGCGAGAATGGCATGGTTCGCGGCGAGATCCGGAACCGTGAATACAAACATCGAGGACTTCTCGAGATGGCTGTCGAGTATGACAGATTCGGCGCCCCATTGCGGCGGACAGACCGCGCAAGTGATTGAAGACAAGGGGCGCAAAAATGCGCAAATCCACGCGATTCATCGAGCGCCGGAAAATACGCAAAATTGCGGTATTTGCGACTCAAGAGATCACGGCGCCGCGGCATGCAACGATTTTACGCGCTGTTCGGTATCTGACCGAGCGGCTATCGTCAAGGACAGAAGATTATGTTTTATGTGCCTCGAACCGTGGACGCCGAAACATAAACATGGATGCCGGGGCCGTGATAAAAAATGCGACGTGGACAATTGTGAGATGCGGCATCACCGGATGCTGCACGGCGCGTCGCCTTCCGCGAAACGCGAGTGAAAACGTGTCGCTCGCGGGTCAGGTGACGGGCGCGCCGCGGCGCCCGGCCGACCTGGCCTATAGACTGTGCTCGCCGCGAGCCGCGACGCCGAAAATGTAATTTTTTAAATGTGCAGAAAGTCGACGTGTGTGGCCCGCGGGGGCATAGAAAGACATTCGCCTTATGCGATAAAGGTTCGACCGTGTCACCGATGGACTCCGAAGTCGCCAGTGTGGTCGGTAAATCGGGACCGGTGCGAAATCTGCGCCTACACGGCGCCCGCGGTATGTGCGCCTCCGATCCGCGGTCGCGTCTAGGGCAGATAATTTTGAAAGGCAGCGGACTTGCCCAACATCCGTTGAGTGATGAAAGTAAACACTTTGCGTAATTTGGATTTACGGCCCCGACGGTTTAGCCGAGAAACCGGGGAAATCAAGCGCACTGTGGGGTTAACAAAAGTGTTATAAAATTATTATGGGGCATAGATTATGCCATTTGTGAAGTGTCGCGAGTTGGAGAGATAGCGGGTGCAGATAACGGCGTTTTATCGAGCACAGCACAAGGATGGATGAAAACCGGGGGCGTGCCAGGCCGCCCGACCATCGCCGCAACCGTGTCTTCCAGGATAGCTGAGCGGCCCAGTGAGAGGCCCGCGAGATGCACTCGTAGGACACATATTGAAATTGACTGGCCGGAAGTGACCCCCGCGTGCGGGTCAGTGCAGTGGGTACCCGAGCGACCATACATGATGGAAGCCACCACTGTATAGCTTGCCGGCAGCCAATGGGCGACAGGTCTTCTGTGGAAAAGGAAGACATGCCCTTGCAGCCGAATTTCGGTTTTTTAATATTTTTTTGTGATAAAAAATATATATGGCCAAGGATCGGTTCAGCTCGGATACCGACATTGGAATTTTTTCGCATTTTGCGGATTTGTAGAGGCGCATCTAGATGAGATCGCCCGTATTGCGGAGGGTAGTTACACCCATGTCTACCACGGCCAAGAGTCGGTTCATTTGGGAAACCGGCATTGGATTCTTCGCACTTCATGGATTTTTGCCCCGAAATACTGGAAAAAAAATTCGGGTTTCGTTATTTTATTTTATTTATTTAAAGTTATTTTCGATGCAGAAAATAAATTGAGATGGGATGTCTAAGGATCAGGAGGCCTTAGATATCATCGCGCTACATATGCGCGCCGACGAGACCGGACAAGACCACAAGATGTGTGGTGAGAATAAACTGGAGCCCGCGTGGGATAAATTTATTTAAATATTTAAATATTTAATTTTAATTTGTGTAATCTGCAAGTCGTGCGGAACCGCAATAAATTTATCAATCTGCCCGAGCGAGAGGCGGATAGACGGCCGACAAGATGCTGACTACTGGGCGCTAAAAGGCGCATATTCGAGCCGGTGAGATTCATGGCTGATGTGATGATCCGGTCGAAATATTATTTGCGAGCAGTTTGGCGGTCAAGGTCAGTTTTGTAACCAGCGGACGAGGCCAAAACACGCCGAAAAGCGGCATTTTGGCGTAAATTGTGTGCAAATAAATGCATGATGGCTCGAGAGAGCATACTAAGCCGCCGACGCAAAGTGTTACTACACATTTTCTGCGGTGCCTCGAGACAGGCACGTTGCGCGGTGGCTTACATTGGAAAGAATAGAACCACAGTACGGTGGTTATTATAACAGCGAAGATTGAAATCGCCCCCCTGAAGCCGTTTTCGGTGCCTCGCTGTGGATCGCGAGAAAATTTAATCGCCGCGAGCGTGACGGCGAACATTGAGTCCGAACATTCGCGCCATATGGAGCGCGCGGTGTTCGGGACCGTCACAACCACGGCGATATATTGGAGAGGATAATGCAGAAGTATGGCCGCGAGAGAGGCGGCCGCCGCAACCCTGATCCAGAGCAATTGCAGCTACGACCGGCGGTTGTTATGCAGTACAACGACGGAGCTTTGCCGGATATTAGGCGGTTTTCTTCTTGTCTGAGATTGTTACGCGCGACCGCTTGGGTGCGGCGCTTTATAGAAAATTGCCGGCGCGGCAGAGACCGCGCGCGCCGAGCAGATTTGACCGCGGATGTGCGGTGTGCTGCCGAAAGATTATGGGTATTGTGAGCACAAGCAGAGTCATTTGGACCGGAGCTCAGCATACTTCGGCGGGGGGCCCCCCTCCCCCGCACCAGCCGTTTGTACGTGGTGACCCCGCGACTGGACGAGGATGAAATAATCATAATGGATTCCCGATTGTCAGCTACAACAGTCGCCGATATACCGCCAGGCTTAAAGAGACCATTCTAAAGGAGCGCGCCCCGCGCCCGGAGACCTTGATGACGGCGTTCGCCGAGGTCTAGAACGTGGTGAACAGCCGCCCGCTGACTCCCGTTTCGGAAGATCCACGGGACGACTCCCCGCTCACGCCGAACCACCTACTACTGGGCGCGGCCGGGCGACATTCTCATCTCGCCACATATGGACCTCTGGATGAGCAGGTCTGCCTCAAGAAGCAGTGGCAGTTCGCTCAGCAGCTTGCAGACATGTTTTGGCGCCGGTGGATCCGGGAATACCTCCCGACTCTCGCCCAACGACGGAAGTGACAGGAGCCGGCCCCTCCGCTTCGGGAGGGGGCCGCCGCCATCATTGCTGACCCCGCCCTTCCTCGGAACAGCTGGCCGCCAGGAGTCATCATGGAGGCGGTTCCCCCAGGTCCGCACGGTGCGACTTCGGACCGCCTCCGGGGACTACGTGCGACCCGCTATCAGAGTCATCACCCTGCCGACGCAGCAGGCGTCGGAGACCACACACGCGTAGATGTCATCACCCGGCCTTCGAGGATCGTGTGCTACCTTCGAGTGCGGCAAAGCCACACGGGGGTGGTGTTTCGCACACGATCAATCCAGCGGCATAAAATTGAATTTTTTAAATTTAATAAAAATAACAATATATGGCCGTGTGTGTATGTGTGTGTTGGCGCCCATTCGATAAATTCAAAGGATGTAAATAAAAATTGCCCGCGAAAAGCAATTAGTGAATCATCGTTGACCGCATATGAATGAAAAAGGGGTCATTAGGACGAGACAATATTGCCGATAAAATTTCCAAGAAGTGAAATCTCGCCATCTCCGCCATTTAGTTTTCATTCATTTGACTTCTATTGTATTGACTCACTAATTGACTTGGACGATATTATTCTAAGAATTTCAATGTGTTTGTTTATATTTCGTTTTCATTGTATGTGTAATTGTTACCATAAGGTTTATTTTTTGAACATTTATGCATTTAGTTTATAATATTTCTTATACTCGCGTCGAGGCCTCGACAACTTGAATAGTTTTAAGAATTTTTTGTAATTTTATTCTATATGTAATTTGTAATTTTTTATTGTAAATAAAATGAGTGGAATTAGCGGTCTTATTACTGACGAATCCTGACTGGAGATATAAGGTTTTGTGCATTATTAGGACATCCGCGAGATTCGGAAATAAACGTATCTCACTGTGGAGGATGACGGCCGATCTCGCGGATTAAATTAAATAGCAAAAATATGTTTTTTGCCAGTTTTCAGATAACTGCGCAGCAGATTTGAAAGGCCGTTAAAATGGTCAGGCAGGCCGACGTTTGAACGCGACAAGCCGGCGCCTGGCGGGGGTCAGGCAGGCCGACGTTTGAACGCGACAAGCCGGCGCCTGGCGGGGGCCGCTGGTTTATGGACCAGACGTACGCGGCGCGTGGAAAGTTTGCAACGCCGTAAAATCAGAAAGTTCACGAGATGAACTCAGAAAAAGTGCACAAAACCTGGCATGTCATTTCCTGTCAGAATTCGTTATAAAATAAAGAATCGGATTAGTTTGGAAGGAGATACATCGAGAGATAGGAATCGGCCTTTTTTGAGGCGATTTATGAACGCCGACACATCCGGACACATTGGTACTAATTAAATTCACATGCGGATGTGCCAGGCGTTCAATTTGACGTAACATTTACATATGTACACCTCCCCGTTCGGGAGATAATTTGGCTAGGCGGGCAAAATAGTCCGTTTAGAGGATGGGCCGGCGCGGATCATACCGCTCGGGAATGCTGCGCTGACCACCATCCGCCACTGGGTATTCTCGAGATGTCTCTCCCCTCCCTTACTAATCCCATTTTGACCGTTGATTTCCCGCTGTGTCTAGATTTTAAGTATAAATAAAGGAAGATTCCGCAGACTCAGCATCCTCAGTTCGCCGATATTACTTTTACCTTGTTACGCTGCCGGTCCGCGGAATCGTGTTTTGAGAAAAAAGTGCCTTTTACTTTTTATTGAATTTCCTGAAAAAGTGTTTTTTGTTGTTGCTTTCTAATTTACCTTTGTGCTTAAAATATTATAAATTTCTACTGAATTTCTCCCACCGAAACACGGAGACCCACCCTATATTTAGCTATTTTTAAATTCGGTTTTTTAGCCGCTCGGGTTTTAAAATATTTTGGGAATTTTTAAATAGTTTTTCGAACTTGGTATGGCCTTGTGCGTACCACGTATGGTATGGAAAGAAATGTTCCGTGACTGAAGAGACGGAAAATCAGCGTAGTGTGGCGCCGGCCTAACTGTTTTTCGAAGTTTTTCGCTGTAACTTTGTGGGAATTCATAATTACTTACATTTGTTAAATAATATGAACTGAAAAAAATTCTCTAGTTCTCGTATTTTTCTGATATGTCCAACTTTCGTCTTTTTGTGCAACAATGTAAGCATGTAAAATTACTTTTATCAAAGGAATGACTCTTCTTTTTGACATATTCTGCCATTTCTGAATTTAAATTAAAGTTTTTTATCGCTTTCTTATGTTCTTATAAGCTCTTATTTAATTTTCTTTCACTTTGTCCAATATAAATTGCGTCATAATGTAATTTGTTTAGTGTCACGGGTTTGTAGCTGTGGGGGGCAAATGAAGCACTTGAAATTAATTAAAGTTTTATTAATTAACATTACATCGGAGCACCGTTCTTTAATTTACTCCAATTGTCCAACTCACGAATATTTCACTTGTCTCGGATATACTGATGCACGTTGCTAAATTCGCTCAGGTTCGCAATAGAAAACTCCACACGTAAAAACCCCACTCGCGCCGTTATGTCTATCGCTTGTCTCTGGTCGATTCTCACGGTTTCATCTTTTTGTGGTTTTGTGGCGGCTTTCCGAACTGTGTGCGCAGGGGGTCCGTCATCTCTTATATAGATAATGTCGTTTCGCGAAACTTCAAGTATGCTCGACTAACTTCTCCACATTTCTAGTGATTTATTATTCATTGTAAAACGTGTAGAGTGCTGTAATTTTTTTTCGCTTCTACCATCTCGTGACAATTACATTATTTTTTCAATTCGTATCATTTAACAAAAATAATAGACTTACATAGTTGATGGTTGTTCGAGCGTACTATAAGCGAACAAAATTTACAATATTCGGTTGCGCAGAAAGCCGTCACATGTAACACGATACACGGCGATGACCTTGAAACCTACGTACACCACACTTGCGCGGTAATACTGTGAAACATATGAATTGTTGATTTATGATGAACACAATTCTTTATTGTACCTGATGATGATACCATATGATGATTTATGACACTCTTAATTTTGTTTTCAACTTTATCTCTAAATTCTTTGCCATGTAATGGTTATTATCACGTCATCTTCATAATTTTTGTACTCGAATGTTGACGGTCTGTTAATTAATAAATCAAATTAGTTGACTATGTATCAAATATCTTCTGAATTTTTCTCCACCGTTGATAATTTTTTGTTTCGACTTATCTGGGTTATCACAACCCACTCGGGTAATTAATTCCCTGACCTTTTTTCTTAATGTTTTTAGTTTACTGAGATTACGAATTACTTATTATTTATTTAATTAATTTAACAAAACTGGACTTGGTGAGTTTTGCGGAGGAACCCGCATAGTGCCCATCGCTGAAGAGAAACGCCACCTCGGGGAATGGGTGCGAGTGGGCAATTTGAAATTATCATATCCCTCTCTCTCGCACTAGTGACTACCGTATTGCATATGTAGAGACTGCGAGATTCCTCTCCTGGACGTTCCATGCAGGTGTTTGATTATTTTATTTTAAATCGTATAGGTGATAATAAAAAATGCCAGTAAATGCCGAGGTTATCGACATTTTCAAAATTTATAAATTAAAGTATGTCTTGTTATATGCCTGAAAATATATCATGATTGTCGATGAATATTACATAAGACATATTCCTCCCAAAGTGAGGCCTAATGGCATGATACTGGCTTCTCACACCGCGGGTTTGATTCCCGGTAAAGTCACAATAAATCTATGTTATTCAGGTACTCAATCCCGGGTGTCTTTGTAATGTGTTTCGCTTCGGTAATTGGCGCTGACGGCCTGTTGAAGCTAAAAAAATACACATTCAGGGTGTTTCTGTGTATCTAGTAGCAAAAACTTCGAGAGTCTTCTTCATTCAATGTTGAATAGAAAATATTCTTTACACTACGGTTGAAATTTCAACATTTAAGGAGATATGCGACACCAAAATTTGCATTTTTTTCTCAATATTTTAATTTTTTTTAAACGTTAATTCTAAATTCTTTAGACGTCAATTTTTACTATCAATGTGAAGAATATTGACTCCTGTATTTTTATCAAAACTATGATTATTCTCAATAATATGATTGGTAAATTCGGAACGAAGGTACGTTGTTTCCGAAACCGGATTGTTTAACCAAAAATTAAGCGGTGATAAGCAAAGTTAATTCGTTTAATTATATTCATAATGAATTATCACAAAGTAATAGCAAAAAACAATAGTATATCGGTGATATTAATTTACACCGATATATTTTGAATTTCGCACTATAACCATTTGCAATAACGCACCATTTGTAAACGCGCCATCTTCGCGCTTAATTCGTTCATGTTTAAATGTGGCATTTTATAATTTCATTCCGAACACGGAATACATCTCGCATCAATATTCTTACCATTCTCAAACTAGGATAGGAAAATAGGACTAAATTGCTGGCGTCCTGAAATGAAGCTCGAACTACCGGATCACTACACTACACCAACAAGCTACTCATATAATAATCTGAACGTGATGTTCTGTTAAATTAAAATTTTTAAAATCTCATTATAAAGTAAACATTCTTAGTAAATAGTATACAAGTAATTTCGTCTGTTTCTAATCTAAACCCACAACTTTTACACCTTTTGAAATATTGATTGTCCGCATCGGTATCGGTGTCGTATCGGCAAAAGTACGTATCGATGCATCCCTAATTAAAACGTCATTTTTAAAATAATTTAAGCCGATATATGTCACTGGCGCGTAGGTTGTCAATATTATATTACTTCGAATAAAAACTGATTATGTAAAATTACTGAATGATTATTGTGTTGTCATCGGGAATACGTCTCTCTACCAAATTTCAGAGTAATAGTTGGTCTAGCAGTGGGTCAAATATTAAAATTACAAGATTTCTCGCTGACAGGCAAGTGAATCTCTCAAAAACTCAACTCAATAAAAAAAAAACATAATGTCTAATAAAATTTAACGGAAAATTGATAAATTTCATCGATGGGATATTATGTCAAATTCCTTTTTTCTAATTTAGAAACGCTTACGATTATTTTTCAAATAGTTGTAAATCGAGAAGTTTATTGTCAATTTAATGAAAATAGTTATACACATATTTTGTTTAGGTAGGTAATCGCTTATTTTATAATAATCAGTTTTAAAATATGTTCAGGTTTTATTTCTCTTTTGTGCATACGCCCTTTCTGGTCGACGCTTCGGGGCTTATTAGAGGGCCCATCATCAGGGCTGATAATGGATACGGCAGAATATCCCAGAAAACTTTTTGGTGGCCGTGGAAACCTGGAATTTTTTTTATTTTTCTTAACGTTCATTAAATATTCTCTATTAAAAGGTACTTTTGGTGTTACATTAACACGGAAGAGGCCCCAGTTATAAAAAAAGTAACCCATAAAAACCAAGTTTTTATTATACTCCCTTTCTTTGTAAAATATAACAACAATTAAAGACGAATTAAAACTTATAACATTACACTAAACTTACAGTAATTTAATATATTTCTAAAATATCAGATGTTTTGAGCTTTGATAAGACACTTCATGCTTTGAAGATTAAATTCTAAAAACATTTGTCAGTCAATTTAGATTTTCGACATTCGTAGTGAAGTACCTATTATGTATACCGACGGAGTAATTCAAATTTAGAAAATATTCGAAAAATCCGAAATTATACTATAATTATTTTTTTTTTAACGAAAATTTGATAGATCTTCTTGATCGTTGCCACGAGTCTACTTGCCAAGTTTCAGCTCGATTGGATTACGGGAAATGGGTCAAAAATCGATCCAAAGTTTTTTTTGACGGCAAGCCGGCAAGCAAGCAAGCAGACGCCACGAGTTAATATAAAGGGAGTAAAAACAACCTTTAAGAAAAATGGCGAGTTTGACATTTAAAACTAAATTTTTTTGATTGAGATATCATAAAATATAGAAGTCTCAGAGAGATAAATCTATTTATGTAGGAGACGTATATTGAAGCCTTTATATGATGGACCAGGGCTTATGACCTGTATTAGCAATTAAGGAATTAATTGATTGTATAAGGAATTATTTTACGTTTAACGTTTCCCATAGCTTTGTCTGTGTGAGTTTTGCATTATTTATTTGAATTAATATGTTCCGTCCGTGGACGAATTTCAACAATTGAGTTTTTCAAAACATCATATTAAATATTTTTAAGAATTTTTTGGAATAAACAAAATAAACAAACCATTTTGGTTATTAATTTTTTTTGTTTGTTGTGATATTTTTCTAACCTGGAAGAAGTTCCATTTTAGAAAAAATGAAGCCTCAAGGACTTCCTGCGACGGGTTTTGAATGATACTTTCATATAATATTGGAAACTTGTTTGCCTCCAAACAGTGGAGGTAATAAAACTTAATATTTATAAATATTGCGCGATTACGATTTGATTATATTAGCCAGCGTTTAGTTCTTGCGATGATTTTCAATTATATTTTTGATGTAAGAAAATTTTAAAGCATATACAATTTTCTTTCTGAAGTAACGAAAATGCGAGATGAAAATACCAGCCACAGAAAAATATGGATTTTGACTTTGAATTGACTGTGCCTCTTCGCGTCTGTCACCTCAGTTAGGGCAGTATAGATTATTGTTGGTTTAAACTGAAAATCTCGTTTCGAGATTTTCAGTTTAAACCAATCGAGCCGGTGCGCACGCGCACTACACCTGATTTATAATATGTGTCATCGAAATTTTTTTATTCAATGTTTCAACATTGAAATATCGGTACTGGCTTACCATATTGATAATCCACGAAAAAGTAATCCAGACACCACATTTTTATCTATCCCGTGGCTTATAAATGAAGAATTATCAAAACTTGATAAAAAAAATAGTTGTCAACAATGCCTAGCGGCAAAATTCATTAAGAGTCTATTTCTTCTAACAAAAAAGTTTTTTCGAAGTGTCAGTAAATTACTTTTCCTGTTAAGGATATACTGTACACTGTAGAATCAATTAATCGTCAGAAAAATCTGTAGCATACTACATAATATTTTACATTTCGATACTACAATGTCGAAGCACAACATAGATAAAGTAAAACAACTACAAATAAGAATAATCAAAACCATAGCAAATAAAAAACAAAGAGAAGCACAAAAGGACCAACCGGAAAACCTATTCAAAATGTGTAAAATCTTACCGATTCAAAAACAACTTTATTATAAACTGACACTGGAAGAAGACGAGAAAGACAGATTCAAAACACTAGTACAACACGGATATAGGACACGACAAATAACGAATAACAAAACTATCAGCCCTGATGATGGACACTGCAATGGGATCCGAAACGTCGGCCAGAGAGGTCACGTATACACGGCAGAATACCCTAGAAAACTATACATAAATGAAAAATTGGTGATAGCTAGCTGTAATATCCTTGCGAATAAACCGCTAATATAGTTTCGCAAAATGCCTGTAATAATAAAAAAAAACTGAATAAAAATGATTTTATTGACATACATCAAAAATTACGCCCACCAGCTTAAACGAGATTTCAACTAAAATAACTGTAATCCAAGTTGATACAATCGGCCCTTATTGATGTCGGTTTGAAACTTCAGTTTAATATAAAATTTACTCATGGTTTTGATTTCTTCAGAAAATATCTTTTCAATTGAAACTGTTGATGTTTAAAGTGCTTGAGTCGTGGATATTTTCAACTAAAATCACGCATCTCTTTTGCGTACAAGATTCCTTTAGCTTAATTATTAATCGCATCTGAAATATTTCTTTGAGTAACATCGCATTAACCAATACAAAATAAAGGAAAACGTGTTTTATAAAAGATAACAATAACTCGTTCCTACGAAGGTGACCCCGTAGAGGTGAAAAGTGCAATAATTTTGAAACGAAAATATGATACAAGACACTTTTTTACTATTTTTTCTCCTTACAAAGTGTCGGCAAATTTGATCTTGAACTCAGAACAAATTGACTAATAGAATTTCAAATAACCTTGATGTACCTTCCTCGGGTGCATTCAAGTGTGTTTCTATCTGCGAGGAGAAAGGAACAAATCATTTGATTGAGGTCTATTTGGCGACTGCTAGAGAAACCGTAATTTTTGTATGGTGCCGCGAAGAAAGTGATTCTGGCTTACAGAAAGCACAGACTGCTTCAAGATTTACACAGTTACAGAATTTATAAATTTCTTCATTCTTAAAATGGCTATCTATTAGGTAGAGTATACGTTTTATAAGAATGCCCTGCGAATACACTGATCGATCGTTTATAATACGCAAAAGCAAATAATTATAATTACAGGTACATCCGTGGAAATTATAACAAAAACTTAATTTCAAATGTTGATGTTTTGTAGAAACAATTCTGTATTATTTTCTTAAGAAAGTAGGAATAATTTTAATGCGGCTTTCTTCACATTATTTCTGCGGATATTAATAGTTATAAATATACCAACACGATATGATATTAGAAATGAGAGCAGTAAATGGAATCTAATAACCTGCTCAACGTGATTATTTTCTGGATCTATACTATATAAAACACATCTGTCTGCCTGTCGAATACCTACTTTGAACTCGAGAACCGCTAAACTGCTTTTAGAAACAAATAAATGAAACATTAAATACATTTTTTAATTTATTTATGGTTTTTGTGTTTAAGTTGTAGAACTCCATATTTATTTTTAGCGAAATTAAAAAAAAATTAAATTATAAATAAGTCGTTTGTACGTGGGATATCCACTGTTTGATAAATGGCCTTACAAGTCGAAACATCTGTAACACCTAAAAAAAAATAGTTAACCCGCAGAACTTAATAATGATATTTATTATAATTTAATTTATTTTAAATTTCGCTAAAAAAAATAAATTAAGTTTATTTAATGATTCATTTATTTGTTTTTTTTTATAAGCATAGCAATAAATCCCACATTCGAAAACTAACCCAAAATCTGGTTGCAATACTTTTTTTAATTATTTTATTTCTTATTTTACGATTTCTAAAATTATCTGAAATAATCAGTAAAAAATGAATGAAGAATTTCAAAGTTTACGCTAAATTCACACAGTTTACAAAAATGACAGATTTTGTACAACATATTTTATTTTCGTTTCCATCGTATGAAACACTTGCTCTGAATAAATATAAAAGAAAATACTGGTCGATTTTTTTAATCACGTTGCTGACAAATCTTAACTAGTTTTTTCTTATATTTTTTTATTGTAGTATAATAAATATTACAAAGATTTATTTAATTTTATGAATGGGAGATGAAATAACATTAATCATGATTTCAACATTGGAATACGAACGCGAATCGTCAGATGATACGTGTATACGGTATTATGCAGTACATGAAAATAGAATTGAAAGCGTCCAAAACAGATTCCTAAGATACCTAGACCTCCGTTCATTTAGATCTCATTTAAGCAATGAAGACTCTGCGAAGTTTTTTAACATGCAGACCCTAACTCGTCGAAGAAACATAGCTGACGCGGTGATGCTATTCAAAATAACACACAATCTAGTTGATAGTCCGGAACTTCTTCAACGAATATCTTACCACATCCCAACTCGCAATAACAGACATTCACCTACTTTTCATCTCCCCTTTTGTAAGACCAACTCAAAACAAAACTCCTTTACGTACAGATCCACAAATTCATTTAACACAAACTATCACCACATTGACATTTTCAACTCAACAATAAGAAACACAAAACAAACAATATCTACACTACCGCACCCAAACTAATTTGTACATTATATCTTCCCTTCTACTCCCGTCTCACATTCCCCTCCACCCTATCCACTCACTATTAAAGTAAGTTAAACCACGTTATTATATTCAGTGGAAAATTTGTAATTGGCATAATTTTAAAAACCACTATTTCATATTTTTAAGATTGTTGTTTTGCTGTTAACTTCCCCAAAATAAAATAAATAAATAAATAATTTAATGAAGAATGGACGCTTACTGAATAATTGATAAGGTAACTTGAGGCATTCGAGATGTGGATCTACAGAAGAATGCTCAAAATAAGCTGGATGGACAGAGGAATGAATGAACAGATGATGAACAGAAAAATGAAGATGTTCGGTGTACAAAGAAAAACAAGTTATTAGAATAATTGAAATACGAAAACTTCAATATCTCGGACATGTGATGAGACATCCAGAGAAGTACGAGATCTTGCATCTCATAATGCAGGGAAAGATTGCCGGAAGTCGGGGCCCCGGAAGAAGGAGGACTTCATGGCTGAAAAACCTGAGACAGTTGTTTGGTCAGGCTACTCTAGAGCTGTTCCGGGTTCAAAGTTCTCAAAGCCTACATGAAAGCCAACGTCCGTTGAACGGATAGGACACTAAAAGAAGAAGAAGAATAGGAATAATGACTCTCTCGATGCCATTCATCAGCTGAAACTAGAAGGTGAAGAAAATAAATTTTCGTAAAGATCGAATAGTATATTTTATTTTACGTGCAGTGTACAAAACTGATTGTATGCTTCACTGGCGTCAAGTGTTTTGTTGCAACACTAAAAAAAATTCACATAAAATTTTGTCTCTTTCTAGCATAGATATCGCGCAAGCACACTAATGCATGTGTCGGTACACAATAAAATCTTTGAATGCCATAACTAAACAATCGATACGTATCGGGCTGCTCTGCTGTGTGAATCTTATACGGGAGTACCAGCAGTATAAAAAAAGACATGAAAATATATCTATATACCTATAAAACTCAATATCTGTCTGTTTGTCTGTACTCTATACAAATCTATACCGTTTATCCGATTCGATTCAAACTTTGCATACTTATGCTTTAGGACCCGGCGGGGTAACGTGGGTGATATTCCCCCCCTATTCTTCTCCTTCCCCTCTCGTGATGAAAATCTGTACCGTTTGACCGATCGGACTCAAAATTTGGAAACTTATTCTTTAGGACCCAGCGGGTAACAAAAGTGACATTTCCTCCCTCCTTTCTTACCTTTTCTCCTACCATACCGTTCGAATCAAACTTTTGTTTCCCCCACAAATTTATTTTCAACTTAATCCTTAACCCGTGCAACGCCGGGTACGAACAGCTAGTCTTTTTATAAAATGATTTCCATAAGTAAGCAATTTTTTTTATAACTGGTGTAGGAATAATGCTTTTTAAGGTAAAGTGTTTTAGGTAATTTTTTACGAAAATGGCGCTAATGAATTTTGCATTATTATTTTTACGTTAAAAATGATTTTTTACACTGGGACAAAGCCGAAGTTTTTATGGTAATATTATACTGTAATGTAGTCTTGCGTTTAAATCATACCGTTTTGTAAAATGCCTGTTAAAATAAGCACATATAAGCAGGTTATGATAAACTAGCTGTGACCCTTCAAAAATGACGGTACTTTTACATGTTCCTAAAGAATAAGTATTTAAAAAAAAAAATTAAAATTATTAAAACAAAAAGTTTTTATAAAAGAAGTCACAGATACAGATAGACAGATAACAAAATTATAAACAAAAAAGAAAGAATATTTCTTAATAATTACACGGACCTACGGATAATATGTATGTACAGGTATAAAATGATGAATGTACAGGGTGACAATATGAAGGTGCATGAACCAATGAAGATTTGAACGCGCACCAGAACCGGTTTGAATGTTACTACGCTATCCGGGGGATCCCAGATCGAACTTTGCGCGCGGCACTTTTTGTGGTCAGTTTTTCTAGATTTCTATTTCATTGTTTATCTTTAAGTATGCCGAGTACCTACCTACGCACATACAGTTTGTGAAGTATACGCTATGTGCAGAGGCGCACCTAAATAAAAGAGGGCTCTATATTTCCAAACTTCACTTTTTTGTTACTATACAGGGTGTCTCATAGCTAGTAGCAAAAACTTTACAGGTAGATTTTTGTCTTGATAATGAGTGGAAAATGTTCAAGCGACCATGACGTAATATCTATAGTTATGGAGATATGCAATACCAAAGTTTTCATTTTTTTCAATATTTCGTCTTAATCGTAGAATAACGACGCATGTGATTTTTCTCAAGGTTGCAGGAGAGCAGTTTGAAGTTTTAATTACATAAAGACACTTTATGTCATAGCTCGATAACTACAAAAGATTTTCCTTTGAAACTTGGGTTAGTTATTTAAAGTTGATACCTTTCAAAGCTCAAATATAGTCAGCGCAGTACAACGACGTTTTTACACATGCTGCATTGTTCTACGACCGCAAATTAGAACCGTCGCTATACCGACTTCGTATAATTACCGTTAAATTAACGAGAAAAAATACACTTTTTATATACCATGGCTTCTTTTTTCACTTTTTTACGATCCAAAAAAGTCAATGTGGAATTTTTTTCAAATCCGTCATTGTTCTACGATCATGACGATTTATAACTCTTTTATGCAAAAAGTTGAACAGTATAAATATATACAGTAACTTATATCGAATTTGAAAAAAATATTCGTTTAAATATAAGTCGATAAATAAGAATTAAGTTATAAGTTTTTAAATTTATTTACGTTTATTTTTAAGAGAATATGGAAAATCTTTCATACTTGAAGATACAAATTATTTAATGTGTAATAACCTCCATAACTCCTCTCAAGAATAAACCTCTGGCTAATCATAAGGTATGGTTTTTAAAATCAGCCATCAGCATTTAAACCTTATCTATATAATATACTAACTTGCTGGTACCTGGAATGAGGACTCGAACCACCGACTACTTTCACTCACTAGCGAGCAAAACGCTACTTAATACTACTATTTATTAAATTTAATGATACACGTTACACATAGGTATACATTCTGTATCTTAAATACACATGAAGTTAAATATTGTAACGAGACGCTAAAAGCAATTTACGCGCTGTCCGAACCCCTGGTAATACGTCACTTTTCACAACACTATCGGAGAATCGAGAACGGCCTATAACAATCTAGGGTGAGCGGGAAAAACTTACACACTGATCTAAAACCTTCGGGAAACATCTATAAACATCTAGAAACGCCTGGTACAACCGAGAAGCGACAAGGACTTTCTCTTAAACACTAGAGTAATCTAGAAAGTACGAAAAAAACAGCATTTTCGGGTATAAATACGGATCCGCGGCGCAGTTGAGATCATGTTTGACAGTTGGTTCGGTGCGAAATCGTTCGTGAAGTACGCGCAAGATGACGCCCAGTGTGGCCAGTCGTGAGGCAATTAAAGCGAATAATCGAGCGAGGTACCTAATTGGTGAAATAAATCAGAGCGATTAATTCGAGAGAAATTGGATGGAATGTTCTAAAGTTCAACACGTGTTACCCAGCGATAATAAAGTGTTTATTTATGAGTGATATACTGCAAAATAGTGTAGGTATTTTAAAGAATATCATTGACTTTATTTCGCGTTAAGTGACTTGGTAAATTGAATAATTAATTAATAAATCGCTCATTAATTTCCAGTGTTTTCATTCATTTCTCCCGCAGCCGCGACAAGTGACAATATATTAGGTAGTAAGGCCGTATGTTGTATATGGAGAGAAAATGGTAAATTATTTTTTTACATAATTTTTTGCAAATATTTTGATATACCCTTTCTCCCATTGCACAAGCGTCGAGAATATATTTGTACATTTTTGCCAACAGCTACCAGGAATTCGAACGCAATGATCAGCAAAATTCAAGACACAATTATATGTTTTCATTTCATTTTATACTGCCTTAATGAAGGAACAGACGTCATTCTTTAACCAGTTTGGCGTTTATTAATAATAATAATCCTCAAGTGGTTAAATTATGTACTGTGTAGAAATCAAGCTGAATAGGCGAATACATCATTTATAATAACACTAATAATGCCAGATGTTATCCTCATTAGCATGTGTGCTATTTTAACTGTAGAAGTATTGTACTATTATAGATATAAGATTGCGTTGGTCTAATGGTTCTATTACCAGGATGTCATCATTCTGAATTACTTTCATATTCTGTGAACTATAGAGTTAATAAGTAAATAGTAAAGCGAGTACACGTACGAATGATACAAATTTAAATTAGTATATAAACCAATTAATTATTTATTAATTATTATAAATGCTAATTAAAAAAGTCACTCCTACACAATAGGGCTAATCCATTTCACCGGTTGCTTGGCCATCTTAGAAAATCATATTTTGTCGGTGAATTTTATCATGTTTTGGTAGTAGAAAATATTTAAACTTTTAATGTAACCGGATCAAAACTGGCGGCCATTCTTGTTTTACTCCAAACTATATTTTTCGCATTTTATAATTTTTATATAAAAGCACAGAAAAATTTGAGGCTGACAAACTGTTCCTTCTTTGGGACATTATCCTACGAAAATTGAATTTTGTTCATTCGCGTTCAATAATTTGGGTACATACGAACAAAATCATACTAGGTAAATTAATAGGGTTTTAATTTATAGACCAGAATGTACTGAACACAATGCAGTTTATTTGAAAAGTTAAGGATATGCTTTTCAATATATTCATACTTTTTTTCTAATTTACTCAGCCCTGGCAACAGGACTGAGTAATTTAGAAAAATGTTGATGCCTGAAAGTGCGAAAAATAGCGCGCGGAGTAAAACATAAATGACCACTATTTTTGAACTAGATACAATGAATAAAAAAAAACATTTTTAACTATCAAAACACAAGAAAATGCAATTACAAAATATGATTTTTTCTGAAATGGTCAAGCAAACAACTTTTTTTTTTCTGGACCACTTAGAATTAATTGATCATCCATCTGAAACCCCTGAAGACAAAATTAAAATATCAGTTATTTCATCATCATCTTCATCCCCTTGTCCTAGTAGGGCCAAGGGCCCAAAGACTCGACTAGGTGCTTCTGTATAGTCCCCTGTCTTGCGCTGCTCCCGCATGAATCAACCAGTCTAGACCCATTCTGTTTTCACACACATTTTTTGTTGCTTCTCCCAGCTTAATCTGGGGCGACCCATCGGCCGTCTTCCTTCTGTGGTTGCCTTCCTGGGGTTACCAAGTGGACTCTTCTTGGTATTTATTCCTCTGGAATTCTTAGCACATGTCCAAGCAACCTCATTTTTTGTGATTTTTCTATGTGTACGAGTAGGGGCTCCATGCCGAGTGTGTGCCTTAAGTCAGCACGTCTCACTCTTTCCATCACTGTGACGCCCGCTACCCGCTTATATCAGTTATTTATTTATATTAATTTTTTTATGAATAACGACCGCAACGCTCATTCTTAAATTTGCTCTGTATTATTAATTGTTGCCAATCTTATTTTGTTCGCTTGTTCGCCACTTGTATTGTATACTCGTAATGCTGTGCATGTCATATGCCTAATTTGTACATGATTGCATTGCACTGATATTTGGAAAATGTACTCGGCAGATTGAAGACACTTGCAAAAGGGATATATGGTTGCATTTAAAATAAGAAATGTATTATTGTATGTATTTTTACTAGTATCCTGTTAGTATCCTCAAATAACACACAATCTAGTTGATAGTCCGGAACTTCTTCAACGAATATCTTTCCACATCCCAACTCGCAATAACAGACATTCACCTACTTTTCATCTCCCCCTTTGCATGACCAACTCAAAACAAAACTCCTTTATGTACAGATCCACAAATTCATTTAATTAACACAAACTATCACCAAATTGACATTTTTAACTCAACGATAAGTGACATTAAACAAACAATATTTAGACAAGCGCACCCAAACTAATTCATACAATTTATCTTCCCTTCTACTCCCGTCTCACATTTCCTTCCACCCTCTCCATTCGCTGTAAGACAAATTTAAAAAATTTCTTTTACTACGTGATACTTGTTTTAATTAATTTATTTATTCAGTGGAAAATTTGTAATTGGCATAATTTAATATCCATTATTTTATATTTGTTAATATATAAATTTGCTGTTAATTTTTTTGTTAATAATAAATAAGTGGTTTCATCATATTGAGCGAATGCTATGAAAGATATTTGATGCAAGTATTTGGCAATACCAGGTTAACCAGATCCTGGAAGAAACTAACGAGATATCCAATGTTCATTAAACGGATTAGAAGCGAGAAGAAAAACGAAGGTCTATCTGCAATAAGGTGCACATAAATAGTCGGATCTTCGTTAGACAACGAAGAGTGCTGGCCACAGACATGGGCACATGACCAAGAGGGAGATTAGTGGCTGAGTCAGAGTTTTGTGGATTGAGCGTGATCCACAGTTTATATTATTCTCTGCGCATGTGCATGTGTGAAACGGGAATCACCTTTTCATTGTGCAGTTTATTCAATGCACGTTTGCAGTGACCTCGATTTTTGGATGTGTTAGTGCAAGAGCAGGCATGTATCGGTCGTTTGAATGGACTATCACACTTATTTAAAACTGCACTTTTCAATGGAGAAATTTCACATTTTTTTAAAAATAGTATAATGTTAACTTTGGTGAATACTTCTACGAAAAAAAATGTATATGTGTATTTTTTTTTTTTTTTTTTTAAATAGAGATGCGAACACGGAATACGTGTCACATCAATATTCTTACTATTTTCAAACTAAGCTAAACGCTTGTGCTACGAAAATAGGACTAACTTGCTAGTCTGGGCTGAGATTCGAACCCGCGACCTTTGGCTACTCTTTAAGAGTAGTGATGCGACGAATACTTTCACGAATACGAATAGCGGTCGAAAATAAATATCACTTTTTTCACGCTTATGAGAGGTCATGTTATTAGATTTAATTTGAAATTATTTTATAAGAGTTAACACTTTTCCACACAACTGAAATATAATGGAACGAAAAATACGTACTACGAAATAAAAACTACATGAAATGAGCACCTAACCTTATTAATAACCCAAAGAAACTAGATAAAAGAACTCATGTTATGCAGTAAATCAAGTATTGGATTTGTTGAGTTCTCAATTGACTACTTGAGAACTCAATAAATCCATTAATTCAATGTTAGGGGCAATCTCCGATAATAGAGAGCGTGTTCGAATACACGGTGCCCAGCCAGACCGTATTTGCGTTGCGTTCAGTTATAAATAGTTTGTTTTTAATATTCGTGATGATATTTGGCGAATACGAATATTCGTATTCGTATTCGTTGCATCACTAATTCAGAGTATATAAAAATGATTTTGTAATTCAACATTTTAAATTTCCGCCAAAACAATTCACTATAGACTAAGAGCCAGCGACCGCCAGACTTACGTTATAGTATCAAACCTGAAATATTTTCTGTACGTGTACACTATAGTAAGTATAAATATTTTGGTACTATGACATACCTGCGTCAAATCGCATAGTAAACAGATGTAAAATAATACTACTGCGCTACACCAAACACGCGAATTGATACGTTACGACCAATTATATGCGTTTTATTGGAGTCGTATTTCTAAAAACTCCTCATAAATTCAAAAGATAAAGATCTTCTTCTTCTTCTTCTGCTTCATCTAGGACTGCGTCCTGTCATTGCTCGGAGCCTGTTCCTGGGATACAGATGTCCAGCTATCTCGCCATCCTTTATGCGGTCTTCCTGGGAGTCTGGTACCAGACGGCAGCTTGTTCGCTGCTATGCTCACTACTCTCTCAGTACAAGCTCTCTCCACATGATCTCTCCAGTAACGAAATACGAAGGACCTGTGACGTCGAGGATATTGTCCGATGGGGAAGATCTAGAAGATAAAGATAATATATTTAACAATTCAGGTGTTTATAAACTGTCGTGTAAAGATGGTACAGCGTTTTATATCGGAAAAACCGATCGGAATTTTTAATGTAAGAGTAAAAGAGCTTTTGAGATGTGTGAATTATCATAATTTTTGTGAATTTACAAATCATTTACTAGAAAATGATCACGGTTTTGATAAAAATTTAGGACTTTCTATTTTACATGTATATGATTTTGGTCTGAAATTGAATAATTTAGAATCATTAAAAATTAGTAAAGCACGTATAGTAAATAAAATATTATTAATAATCAATTAAATTTAACTACTAGACAAATTCTAATTTTTTTTTCAAAATTGTGTGTAATTAAGAACTTCAGCAATAATATTTAAAAATATGTTTTCAAATAATTTAGATAAACAAAATACATTATTCATTTTGATATTTTGACATTTATAAAACATTCTGATTATGGAGATGTTTGTCCGAAACATGTAGGTGTAATTAATACAATATAAGTGGATACATACAAATAATACAACTTTTTGAAAACTTTACCCCATATTATCTATACTGATTCATAGAATAAAATTAATACTAGCTAAAACCCGTCAAGAAAGACGATACTTTTACACGCCGGTTCCTAAAGAATAAGTATTTACTTATTTATAGTCGACACCCATGAAATAGTCAAACGACTTTTATTAAAATATTTGAACATTTTTTTATACTTCCCCTACCGGCAATTAATAAAGGTACTTATTTAAGCCCTGGCGATTATACTGGGCGGAACATGAAATGGTTTGCGTCTTTGCTAGGCCCTAGTATATATTTATAGTATCTTTGGCGGTCCACGGAAAGGCGGCGGTAGCAACATGCGTTAGGCGGCCGGTTCGGGTTTACTGGCCCGGGGTTTAAGCCGCTTGATTCTGTTTTTTCAGCCGTGAATTCGAACGAAATAACGGACGTTACACGAAGTTGCGGACGGACAGACAGACAGACGCATAGACAACGAAATTATTATGTTTGATTTATGTATCTATTTCACATATTTTCATCGGTATTTGTAGTATGTAGATAATAAAATATGTGAAACTTTCCTATTGCTTAGGCCCGGTTGTTTCAAGTTCGATCAAAGTAAGCGGTCAATTAAAGCGTAGATTTTTACGAAAACGGATCGTCTGATTGGTGGAGAACGTAAAAATCTATGCTTTAAAAGAACGCTTACTTTAATCCAATTTGAAACAACCGGCCCTTAGAGCCTTAGCGGCATAATGATATACGGCCTGAGACTTAATGTATTTCTGCAAATGCATGGGTAGGTACTTTCCATTTCAACACATTTACAAAATAACATTTTCGGATCGTTTACTTATATATGGGCGTTATAAATTATACATGTTTAGTATACATAAAATAAACCGCGCATCGCTTCTGGCAGCGTAAATGCTCCAAATCTTACATCTTCTTTTACCCCTTATCCTATTGGGTCGGGGTCCCTGCACCGCATAAGTGGTTCCAACTTTTCCTGTCTCGGGCTTCGCTCTCTACGTCAGCCCAATTTAGTTGCAACCCCGCTTCGCAGCAGTCCTCCAACTGATTCCACCAGCTCCTCCTAGGACGGCCCCTCGGTCTTCTGCCTTCCGGTCTTGCCTGGAATTATCCGCTTTGGCAGTCTGTCTGCCGGCATCCGCAAGATATTTCCCAGCCACAAAATAAATACAAAATTTGAAGTTTTGATAATTTATTTAGTCCCAGACTAATTTAAATAGGCGGGCTTTAAATATTGTTATTCGTACATTTTGAAATACTGTTTTTTGGCACATTTTTATTTGGTTGTGATTTACAGTACACTTGAAATTGATAGGGCTCGTTCATTATAGTATTTTAAATATATTTTTATTTTATTTAGTTTAGCACAAACACAGACACGACATACATTTTACGAAAGACGGTATCACATTACATTATGGTGTAATATAACATAACAATATTTTCGTAAAATATATAAGTTGTTTTTGGTCTTTTACGCCTGAAAATAGGCATTCAAACAAAACAAACAATACTGATACAATATGATCCTAAACTATACCCGCAAAGCCTTCCTGGCCCTGCCTAAATGGCAAAAGACTGATATCGCTCCCATAGGAAGATGACACAAGCATCATGCGATTGTCAACATAGTGCAATTGTGCTTGTCTCAAAATAGATTACTCTGGCGAGACTGGAGTAAAAAAAGGAGTACTATGAAATTTTTTCGTCAATCAAGCAGACGCCACGAGTTAATATAAAGGTAGTAAAAAATATAACATTTCTATATGTATACATATCCTACCCTTATATGGCTAAGCGTCGTGGTTTCATGAAATCGCATTTTCTATAGAAATATGTATAAGTCAAATTATATTTCAGATAAGTGAAGAAAACATAATATTTTATGACCCTTAAAAACAATATTAAATTATTTCAGTCATTTTCTGTGAATTGCCATTAGGTCTGAGACAGAGATTGACTCAGACACGAGTCAGAGAATATCTTAAATCGAAAATCTCAGTAAAATCTCATCTGTGGACACGGGTCATTGTAAAGGGTGTTTTTTTTAGAGGCGGAGAACTTTAAATTGAAGTAAAATACAAAAAAATGTTTTAAATATCCATGAAATCAGTTTTTTTTTACAGATGATTTAATTGCATTAATATTTAAATATGATTTTTGGCATAGGTATGTCTGCCTATACACACATACATACACGTAAATGTGTTCTGTCAATAACAGAATTGCCGCATTTGGAGCCATGGTAATCCACAAGGATTGTTGTAACACTATCACATCCATATAAAGTCACCATTTGGTGCGCTTCCAAATGGTGACAAATTGGTCAATATGTCTTCAAAAATGATGATGGTCAGAACGTTACAGTCAACGGTGAGCGGTACAGAGACATGATTACTAACTTTTTCGTGCCTTAGTTCACGGATTAGACGCCATTAGATTATTTACTCTAGAGATATGTAAAGTCGCATGTTACGCCGGTTAACCAGAAACAATTGAGTACTTGGAAGCCAAAATTCGACGCATTATTGCCGAAATACAGCCTGATTCACTGCGAAGAGTGTGGAAAAATTGGACCTCCAGATTACGCCGTGTATGCGCCAGCGACGGCGGCTAAATGCCCGAAATCATTTTTAAATAGTAATGCAATAAAATTATCAGTCAAATAAAGCCGACTTCTTGGATATTTATAAACATTTTTTTATATTTTATTTCAATTTAAAGTTCTCCGCCAATAAATAAAAACACCATTTATTATGAATTGGTCAAATCAATACAAAGTAAATATTAGCTCTTTATTTATCACATATATGATATTTCATTAGTGTAAGTATATTTTTCCATGCGAAAATTCTTTTGCTTCGTGACTTCTAGTTCGGTGTCTTCGTGTGTTTCTTTCCTTTGGAGTATGAACATGCACCTGTTGAAGAAAATCCAAAGTTAATCAAATAATATGTCTTATTATATCACTAGAATTATATTTTTGGATATGATTGACGCGTGATTTGACAGATAATAAGTGCGTGTAGTTAAATTAGGCTTTATTCAATTTTTTTTTGAGAAATGGGCTATAGAATATTCCGGTTTCGTCTTTCTAATCGATCTTTGTTTTTAAATTCATTTTTTATAACAATCTTTATCCAAAAATTCTCCGTGGGAAATCTGACGTGAAAAGTATATAGAAGTCTCTTAGCTAGAAGCAAAAAACTCCGGAGAAGTCTTCTTTACTCAATTTTGAAATAAAACACTCTGGAAACTTCAGGTGAAATGTTAAAAATAACTGAGATAATTGACAACAAAGTTTGCATTTTTTTTCAATATTTCTGAATTATTTTCTGTAAAGCATTGAACTGTTACTACTGAAACTTATACGAAATATGTAAAATGTATTCGCTTCAATCAATGCACGTTAAATAAAATGACAAAAACCTTACAAAATATTTATCAAATTTCTGCAAGGTTTTCTAATATTAAAATTTCTCCTAAACGAAGAAATTTTAATATTATCATTTAACAAAAGGTAAACCAGAAATATCGAAAAATATGTAATGTTTGTGTCCCTTATCTCCGTAACTAAACTGGACTATCGGACATCAGACTTGCTGCATCTCCGATGAAAATGGCGGTCACGTAAATACTTTCTGAAAATTGGAATTATTTAAAGGTTTCATGCTTTAGGATAGGTCAGCACTTACATAAGTGGCTTCAGTATGACTCAGTACTTACATAAATGGCTTCAGGATGAGTCAGTACTTACATAAATGACTTCAGGGTGAGTCAGTACTTACATAAAAATGACAACAGCAGGAACTGTAAGCGTAGCACCGAGCAGAAAAAATGCACCTGGAGCCGTATGAATGGTCCTTACATAGACTTGGCTATACATGGGGCTGTATATAATCGGCACTATAGCTTCACACACCCCGAAAAGCGAATGCACCTTGCCTATAAGGAAAAATATATAGATTTAATTAAATTTTTATTTGTGACAAAAAAGCCCTCGACATCGAATTTGGATAGTAATTGACGCGGCCGTGTCGTGGAATTCTTTCGTTGTTCTGAGGACGAAGCCGAGAGTTTTGGATGCTATATCAAAGTATTGTACATAGCACAAATCTGACGAGTTTAAACTAATCTGTGTATCAAATGTCTATGTATGAGACCAAACTAGGTGATGTATCTATGTCCACGTTTGTTTGTATATACTTTGGTTTAAATAATAGTTATTATTGACCTATAGGTATTTTTCGTTGATATTCTAAGAGCAAATGTGCAAAAATTAGAGTATTCTTAGGTAAATGGGAATTCTGGAAAACTTGTAGAACACCTATGGATACAAAATATAAAAACTAATTTGTAATTCTCACCGATACTAAAATTTACATTTGTGATCATGTTTGACATTTATCTACGTTTTTTTTTGTTCTCGGAAAAATGTCTGACGCTGGGGTTTTTTTGAATCTTAGAGTTATTGTAGCCTGCAACTCTCGATTTTTACTATCGAAAAGCGAATAGTCGCTTAATTCAGCTAATCAAACTTAATGTTTGCGAATGAAGTGAAATAGTATTATAGAAATAGAGGAAAATTATGAGGCATTGAAAAAATACCTTCAGAAATAATTTAATTTTTATTTTATTATATATGTACCTATTACTTACAAATTATAACTATATTGTCTATACATATATAATGATGAATATGTACATAAAAAAAATGTATTTGTAAAAAAACAATGTTTTCTACTAGCATTCAAAATTGCTCTCAAGGAAAAGTATACAGGGTTATTTGGAAAACATTAATAACCTCGCAGGACTAATTCCTGCCTTGATTACGAGTCGAAAATGTTCGAACTATTATGACCTAATGTCAATAGTTATGGAGATATGCGACATCTAAGTTTGCATTTTTTTTCAATATTTCTGACTTATATTTTAAAACGTTAGACTATCATTACAGTAACTTATATAAAATATGAAAAATTCGTTCTCTTTAATACAAGTCAAATAAAAAATAAAAACCTTCGAATTCCAATTGGAAATTTTTCAGGGTTTTTATCATTTAATTTAACTTGTATTGAAACGAATGAATTCTTAGTAATCGATATAAGTAACTGTAATGATAATCCAGCGTTTTACAAAAAATAAGTCAGAAATATTGAAAAAAAAATGCAAACTTTGATGTCGCATATCTCCGTAGCTATTGATATTAGGTCATAATAGCTTGAACATTTTCGACTCCATAATCAAGGCAAGAATATAGTCCTGTGAGGTTATTATTGTTTTACAAATAACCCTGTATAATAACAAGTTGGTTATTCACGAATTCTTACCCGTTTCGCCAGGCTCCACAAGCTTAGTAGCCATAGACCTCATGGCGATGATTCCAGTTCCGCTCAAACAGTCTATGATTGGTCCGAGATAAAACCACGACGTAGTTGGCGCGAAAGCATAGACAAAACTGGCGGCAATCTTGCTGATTCCCCCCAAAACGCCAATCATCGCGTCGTCCATCTTGAAATAGCGATTGAAAAGCGTGATGGCGATTATTGTGCCTGTCAATGAAAAAAATCAGTTTAAAGGAACCTGTTCACTGCGACGCTTTTGCCTCGAGAGCGGAATATTGAAAATGACACAATTATCTAACACGTAAAATTTATGTAAGTATGTAAAATCACCCCCTCAGTCAGATTGCAATGATATTTTAATAATAATAAAATCTATAATATTTTAAAAATGGATCCCGTCCCCCAAGAACCATCAAAATAAATAAATATAAACTAACGAAAATTCCTTGTCCACTATTTTGCACCACGTATGATGCCAATACGTTCGCCTTGTTTAAAAAAAGTTCTACGAACTTATAAATTTAAACTAAATATTAGGTCCTTACATATGAAATTGGTGTTTTGCCGTACTGGCAAATTTGATCTCAAATATCTTCTCTTTGGTTAGGAATTCCAAATCCAAATTTATACAGCTATTTACTCATGTATTTGTGTTTTGAAAATTATAATTCATTTATTTTTTCCTCAATTGTTTTTTTCTTTGCGTCACTCAGTTTACAAAATGAAAAACTTGAAATATCGCGTTATTTACGAGTACGAGTTCCACCGTGGCACCAGTGCTGCAGAAACGGCTCGAAGGATTAATGATGTGTATGGCGACGGTGCCGCAAAAGAAAACACAGTGCGTTTTTGGTTCCAACGTTTTCGTTCTGGAAATTTCGACCTGCAGAACAAGCCCCGTGGACGGCCGGAGACCAAAGTTGATAATGAAGAATTGAAGGCTATTGTGGAAGCGGATCCATCGCAAACCACATCGAGTTAGCTGCAGGCTGCGGTGTTAGTGATAAAACTGTTTTAATCCACTTGAAGCAAATTGGTAAGGTGAAAAAGCTTGAAAGGTGGGTACCTCGCGAATTGAGTGAAGCAAATCAACAAACGCGCGTTGACTGCTGCGTTGCATTACTCAACCGGCACAATAATGAAGGGATTTTAAATCTTAAATCAAGCCAGACGATTACGGCATATGTCTATTGTCAGCAACTGCAAACCATGATGGAAAAGAAAGCTGCTAAACAACTGAGGCTGGTTAATCGCTCTAGGCCACTGCTGCTTCATGATAACGCTAGACCACACACTGCACAACAGACGGCTACCAAATTAGAGGAGCTTCAATTGGAATGTCTAAGACATCCACCGTACTCTCCGGACCTTGCCCCAACAGATTACCATTTTTTTCGAAATTTGGATAACTTCTTGCAAAGGAAAAAATTCAACTCCGATGGGGCAGTCCAAACCGCCTTCAAAGATTTTATTGATTCCCGTCCGAATGGTTTTTTTAGTAAAGGGATCTATGAACTACCTATGAGATGGCAAAAGTGCATAGATAGCAATGGTACATACTTTGATTAAATAAATATATTATAATAAAAAAAAATCGGCTTTATGTTCCTCCCATACTTAACGCCAATTTCATATGTAAGGACCTAATAGTTACATTTAGTACTACTTATAAGAGAATATAAATAAATAAAAATTATCCAATTCTAAGTAATTCTTCAGTTCGGGTATGCTTGTACAGTGAAAAATATCAACGAATTTCGAGAACTTATTTTCAATGCGATGCATGCGTGCTATCGGTGAATTTAGAATTTAAGTTATTCCTGTGGGTCCCTACAAAAATTGCTGGTGTGATGTGATGTCTCGTTTATCTTGGCATATAATAGGAGACCATCTCAACCAGTTCAGGGCAGTTCAACATACTTTTAATAATTTTAAATGGAAACACTATGTCGCTGACATCTCTCCTGTATGACATGGTAATTTCTTCAAATGAAGTACATTCATTCAAATATTATAATTTATACACTTTTGTCTCATAGCTAGTATCAAAAATTTTATAGGTGGATTCCTGCCTCGTTCGAAAATGTTCAAGCAACAGTGACGTATTTATGTTATTTCAATAGTTATGGAGTTAACTCTTCTTCGAAATTGTGTGCTCCATCTTGTGTCGATCTTCCGGGAGACTCCTTGCTCACTTTTCCTCAAATGTCGCTAAATCGTGAGTCTTGATTTTTTGAATCATTTGAATGAAATCGCTGATCATGAGTTTCTGGGGGGAGTTTCTTCTTTTGCCAAAATATTCAAATTCAAATTATTATAGATCAGAATACTAGTTTGTTCAAAATTTCACGAACACATTTCTGAATTGTATCCACAGAGAGAAAATCATTAATCAATATATATTATAGGTGTGTCATAGAAAAGAAGTTATTTAAATGGAAGTCTATTGGGTGTTTGTATTTTCAATAGAAATGGTAGTCTTTCATGGGTGATCACTTAAGCCAGCCGTACGATAGGTCGTAAGCCTTATAAACACCCAATAGTTCTATACCTACTTCATATCTAACTTTCATACCTAATTTCCATATAAATGGCTTCGTCTCTCTGAGACTTCTATAATATATCTTGATTACTTAAGGCGATCATCTGGCAATGCAACCGAAATTCAGCGGCGATGATCATTTTTCATTGAGAGATATCAAATTAAAATTTATTCATTACGTCCCATATATTAACCAGCCTTTGAATTAACTCTTAAGACAAAAATTCTATCGCAATGAAGTGATACTATATCACATTTCAAGATAACCTTCTAAGTTGCAGAATGAATGTGTGTTCAACTGTAATTATAAAATGATTACAAAATTGATTTACGAAATCCAGAAATGTCTTTATTTATTCGTCTGATCATGTGTTGTGGTCGACAAATATTTATATAGGGTTATTTGGAAAACATTAATAACCTCGCAGGACGATATTCCTCCCTTGATTGTGAGTCGAAAATGTTCAAGCTATTATGACCTAATATCAATAGTTAAGGAGATATGCGACATCAAAGTTTGCATTTTTTTTTTCAATATTTCTGATATATTTTTTGTGAGTAACTTATTTCTAATATGAAAAATTCATTTCCTTTAATACAAGTCAAATAAAAAAATAAAAACCTTCGAATTCCAATTGGAATTTTTCAGAGTTTTTATCATTTTATTTAACTTGTATTGAAACGAATGAATTTTTTGTAATCGATATGAGTTATTGTAATGATAGTCCAACGTTTTACAAAAAATAAGTCAGAAATGTTGAAAAAAAAATGCGAACTTTGATGTCGCATATCTCCATAACTATCAATATTAGGTCATAATAGCTGGAACAGGCAGGAATATAGTCCTGCGAGGTTATTAATGTTTTACAAATAACCCTGTATAATGGAGATGCTCTCGCGTCTTGCAGCCCACAAAGCATATAGCGTGTTTCTCTCTTTCTTTCATTTAGGACCAGTTGTTTCAAGTTGGATTAAAGTAAACGTTCGTTTAAAGCATTCGTAATATCTATGCTTTAAACGAACGTTTACTTTAATCCAACTTGAAACAACCTGCCCTTAGTACACTGTCTTCACCCAACGTGACGGCAATCCCTGATAATTTACACTGCACTGGCTGAGTACATCAAAGCACGTTAGCGCACTCACTGTGCCTAATGGTGGCACCGAATATGATACAAGTGTCTTTGAAAACGTTTGAGTTGAGAAGTTTTATTAATAACATTAACAATGTACAATTTTAATACAATAATAATATACGATAATATGCTTACAATAAAAAAATAAAATAAAATTGATAACCTATACAGGGTTATTTGTAAAACATTAATAACCTCGCAGGACTATATTTCTGCCTTGATCATGAGTCGAAAATGTTCAAGCTATTATGACCTAATATCAATAGTTAAGGAGATGTGCGACATCAAAGTTTGCATTTTTTTTTCAATATTTCTGATATATTTTTTGTGAAACGTTGGATTATCATTAGAGTAACTTATTTCTAATATGAAAAATTCATTTCCTTTAATACAAGTCAAATAAAAAAATAAAAACCTTCGAATTCCAATTGGAAAACATTCCAGTTGGATTTTTTAAGGGTTTTTATCATTTTATTTAACTTGTATTGAAACGAATGAATTTTTCGTAATCGATATGAGTTACTGTAATGATAGTCCAACATTTTACAAAAAATAAGTGGGAAATATTGAAAAAAAAATGCAAACTTTGATGTCGCATATCTCCATAACTATTGATGGTCATGATAGCTTGAACATTTTCAACTCATAATCAAGGCAGGAATGTAGTCCTGCGAGATTATTAATGTTTTACAAATAACCCTGTATATTTCAAAACACGTATATTGATACATATATTTTTTTGTTGTTTCAGTTTTAAGACAACCCCGCAGATTCATTACTCTAAATTTCGAGCATATTTCCAGTTTGCCAGACTCGAAAATGTAAGTAATCAAATTTTGATATTTACTTAAATTACTAGTTGAGTAATTTGGAAATGTGATGTATTCGACATTAATAAGAATGTCTGATGAACATTCGAATTAATTAATTTATTAGCAAATCTCTGAGACTCGAGAGAGATATTTCACTCGTGCCCTTAAAGTATCGCGAATAAACAATCATGTAAATATAAAACGCATATATATACACAACATGCACTCTGTTTCCTTACTTTAAATTTAAATATAAAACATTTGTTGCTTTTAATATTACTTCGGGCATATAATTAAGAATCTATTGATTTTGTATAAGACACTGAAAATGAATTTTTTGGGCGCGGCCTGTCGATTAATGCTTTTATTTTCTTAAATGTTGTAAATAATGTTCAATTTATGACTTTTATATAAGAACAAAAGTTCTATCTAAGCTGTTGTTCTAAAAAATGTTGTTCAACATATACGTACATTCCGATACAAATGAATAATAAAAACCCACATTTTCGAAAAAAAAACGAAATATGCATTTGCAGTGAATGTCCAGCCTCCACAATAATAAAGTTATTTCAAATTATTAATTGTTAATGTTGCAAATAATAATTTGCGTTATTTTTAGTTCAAAGATTCGTTACTTAAATATTGAAATTTCAAAATTTTCTTGTTTTTCTTTTAACCTTTTTAAAATGTAATAAAATGTAACAATTATGAGTAAGCACTTTTCTTTTCCCGGGAATAAACTTGGGATCCTGGATTAATCAAAATTGAAGCCCGAAGTTTTGACTCAGGATCGTAGTCACTTACTATTATGATATATTAGGTCCTTACATATGAAATTGGCGTTTAGTATGGGAGGAACATAAAGCCGATTTTTTTTTATTATAATATATTTATTTAATCAAAGTATGTACCATTGCTATCTATGCACTTTTGCCATCTCATAGGTAGTTCATCGATCCCTTTACTAAAAAAACCATTCGGACGGGAATCAATAAAATCTTTGAAGACGGTTTGGACTGCCCCATCGGAGTTGAATTTTTTCCTTTGCAAGAAGTTATCCAAATTTCGAAAAAAATGGTAATCTGTTGGGGCAAGGTCCGGAGAGTACGGTGGATGTCTTAGACATTCCAATTGAAGCTCCTCTAATTTGGTAGCCGTCTGTTGTGCAGTGTGTGGTCTAGCGTTATCATGAAGCAGCAGTGGCCTAGAGCGATTAACCAGCCTCGGTTGTTTAGCAGCTAGCTTTTCCATCATGGTTTGCAGTTGCTGACAATAGACATCTGCCGTAATCGTCTGGCCAGATTTAAGAAAGCTGTAGTGAAAGACACCAGCACTAGTCCACCAAACGCTCACAAGTAACTTTTTTGGAGTCAATTTTCGCTTGGGGCATTGTTTGGCTGGTTCGGCAGGGTTCAGCCATTGCGATGAGCGCTTCCGATTATCGTACAGGATCCACTTTTCATCACAGGAAATGATTCGATTTAAAATCCCTTCATTATTGTGCCGGTTGAGTAATGCAACGCAGCAGTCAACGCGCGTTTGTTGATTTGCTTCACTCAATTCGTGAGGTACCCACCTTTCAAGCTTTTTCACCTTACCAATTTGCTTCAAGTGGATTAAAACAGTTTTATCACTAACACCGCAGCCTGCAGCTAACTCGGATGTGGTTTGCGATGGATCCGCTTCCACAATAGCCTTCAATTCTTCATTATCAACTTTGGTCTCCGGCCGTCCACGGGGCTTGTTCTGCAGGTCGAAATTTCCAGAACGAAAACGTTGGAACCAAAAACGCACTGCGTTTTCTTTTGCGGCACCGTCGCCATACACATCATTAATCCTTCGAGCCGTTTCTGCAGCACTGGTGCCACGGTGGAACTCGTACTCGTAAATAACGCGATATTTCAAGTTTTTCATTTTGTAAACTGAGTGACGCAAAGAAAAAAACAATTGAGGAAAAAACAAATGAATTATAATTTTCAAAACACAAATACATAAGTAAATAGTTGTATAAATTTGGATTTGGAATTCCTAACCAAAGAGAAGATATTTGAGATCAAATTTGCCAGTACGGCAATACGCCAATTTCATATGTAAGGACCTAATATATTACGCTAAAAATTCAACTAACCTTGGTGGTATAGATACACTCAGTTTATCTGCCAGTAAAAAAATGTTGCATTTCTATCGATCGTTGTGCGGTGTCTCACGAAAGTCAGAACTTTTGACTATGAAACGTGATAGACGTGAAAATATAACATAAGAATTTCATTTTCTGTCTGTCTGTCGTAAAGTCCGTTAATTGCTGGAATGAAAACTTTAGATAATTAGAGCGTGGCATGCAGTCAGGGCGTGTCATTTGTTTTGCTTTCACACAAGGCAAGTCGTTATTATTATTTTCCGTGGTTTTTCATGGGTGTATGGCTAGTATCAATATACAGTCGTCACTCTCTGTAAAGAAATTCGCTTTAGCGAAAAACTCCCTATACCGTAAAAATGAACCGAATTGTTTGGTTTTCCATAAGAGCCCATGTATTAATTCACTCTCTATAACGAAATGGCTCACTCTCTATAGCGAAAAAATTGGTATACTTACGCCGAAAAAGGGACATCCAGAAAGTACGTTTCTTGGAATTTTCTTGCCGTCAGACACACGGAATACGTACTAGAGACAAGCATTGTCAACAAGAACATCATCCACGGCTTGCTGGAGAAGGTGTGGATGAAGTTGAGTGGATGATGATGTCTGGAATTGACCACGAGATACTCTCCTAATGGTGTCTTGAATGCAGATGAGACCGGATTTTTAAAAAAAAAAACGAGTAATGTGTGGATGGCAAACACTTGAAATAGCGCATTACGGACATCAACATAATCGAACAGAAAAAAAGAACTATTGGCTTTCGGAAAGTCAAAAAATCCACGCAGTTTCAAGAAATTCAAGTTACCGGTCACCTTTAAGGTCAAGAAGTCCGCAAGGATGCCTGTTTTGCCGCTAACGGACCACAGAGTTATTAAAAACTTGGTAAAAGCGCAGTGGTTCATCTGGGCAAAGCCTGAGAAGAGATGATAACACCAACTATCCACCACTATTTTGCCACAAAGGACTTCAATTTAACTGCTCCACAAAACTAGACTATGAAAGACGGAGGGCTTCGGTACAATGAATGAGGGTCTAGCCACAGCAGTTGAGATGACTGATGAGAAAATTATTAAGAGAGAATAGGATCAAGAAGACGAGAAAAAAACAGAGAAACCCGAAACACCAGCATCAACCAAGCTTTCAATGCGACCAAATTAATTGATTTTTTTAATTCACAAAGACGACCCTAGGTCAATTGAAGAAATTACAAGATTAAAAGATTAAATACGCAGTATTTTGGAATATCGGAAGAGTGTAGACGAAATTGACTAACTTGTTAAAGTTTTAATTTATAAAAGTTTAATAAGCTATAAACAATCTAATAGTGTTAATAGAAAAATAAATTATTTATGCTTTACTTACATGAATACAAGTTTGTTCCTCACTCTTTATAACGAAAACTCCCTGTAACGAAATATATTGCTCGGTCGCTTGGATTTCGTTATAGAGAGCGACGACTGTATTTTGATGTATAATTTAGAGGTTAAAACATTCATCTAGTGATCTAGTTAGTGGACAGGGGTCTGAGCCTCGTTCCAGGAGACCACTAAACTCAGTAATATTTTCATCAGTTAAAAAATCTTAATGTGCTGATACATTCTAAGCTGAGATTCTGTACAACACTACAACAACACGAGTAAGAAATGCTGGTAAACTGTGGCTTGATGCAGGCTAACAGTTCGAGAGATGTGTTCTAAACCGGGTTAAGTCTTTTCTTTACATTTTTATACGCCATGTTGTGCGTCATCTCTAGACTCCCGACGGACGGCCATAAAATAAATACATAAAGCCTCCTCTTTAACTAAGGGTCTGCAACCCAAGGCCGCCAGCTTTGAGAAGGCGCCCGGGGCCGCAAAAGGAAAGCCTCAACACATGCGTCACTGAGTTTATTAAATCACGAGATTACTACATCAGATAAAAAGTGGGGTACGCCGATTACGCGCTCTTACGTGCGGCATATATTCTTGTTTTCTCATTTTTGAAGTTATACTTCTTTTGGCGCATTAAGGGTAAAATGCGTGCGCATCATGTAGCGGGAATGCGAGATTACGAAATGCGCGTGCATCCATAAAACTGTCAAAAATTTATTCACTTGAAATTAGTTTTCCAGTAATATAAATAACATATTTTCGAACATCTTGAATCGAGTACCAATCATAACGATGCTCAATTCAAGAGCTGACGAATGATTGAAAATTAAAACTGTTTATTGAATTACGATTTTAGGTGTGTAATTGAAATGACAAAAGGGGCTTCTCGTACAGATTTATGTATTTCATGTTATTGTCGATGTTTTTTAAGAAAGTTTAAGAATATGTAGCGCTCTATGTAGAGAACATAGAGCACAGCATTATTTTGTTCTGACACATAATTCTTACCTCATCCACATTCATGCATCTTTTTATACATCTTGTAAACTCGTCAATTATCGAAGCTTCTAACGAGAACATCTGTTTACTTTTTGACTTTGCTTTTATACATCAGTAGTGGTACCAGGAATCCATTACGTACTGCTTGTCTTGCCTCGGTTTACATGTTTACAAGAAATTATTCTAATCAAAACATAGCTTACTTTATTCCCTGAATTTACCCTCCTTTCGATATCTTCCTCAGCGTTTCTGTTTCGACCAAACCATGTACCCAATAAAAAAAATTCACCTACTTCTTCTGAACATTCGGTACCCGCCCGTTTCATATGTTATCTTACTCGACATCGTCTTGTAGACTTGTTAATGTTCAAATTTTATCAAAAATATTTGATTAGGTACTTGTCACGGTTATTATTGTTGATTTTAAATGGTATCTAACAATAAATGTAAAGAAAAAATTATATAAATCATTGTACAGTTGGATGACATCATGCCACTCATATCAAAAATTAAAACTGAAATCCCTTAAGACTTAATAGTTAATATTTTAATTAGGGATAATTTATAGAAGTCTCAAAGAGACGAAGCTATTCATATATGAGAAAAGTGGAAAAGTTATATGATGGCTCAGGGCTTACAACCTGTATGAATCATGACCATAATCACTCTACACAATGCAACATTCACCAATTCCATCGTAAGAACATCCACACATAATCAAAATTTTGAAAGTTCTATATTTTTATTTATTTAGAATATAATAGAAACCTAAAAAGTTTATGGATAACATTTTTACATGATTCAATATAGGAATGTAATAATAATATAGTTTAGATATAAAGTCATTTTTTTATAGTAGGCCGAGTTTTAGCATTTTTGTCACATCTGTTTAGAATTTGTCAGTGGTCAGTTGTTTGGTCTGTTGTGGCAGGTCGTTGTATAGTTTTAATCCGTTGCAAATTAGTCGGGATTGTCTTGTTTTTGTTTTGGCGTGTGTTATGTGATAGTTTTGAGCCATTCTAGAGTTGTGTTGGTGTTTTTCGTGTATTTTGTGTAATTTTATGTCATCGTCTTGTATTTCGCCAATTGCTAGTCTGTGAATGATTTTAAGTGTTTCTATTTTTGTAATTCTTTCGATATTTAATTGTTGTGTTATATGGTATACAGTTTCAGTTGGTGTCCGGTATTTCAGATCATAGACCATTTTTAGTAATTTGTTTTGCTGTCGTTGGAGTCTGTTTGTTTCCGTTGTCCCAGAAGGGTATTAAATATCCTATTCTACTCTTGACGTGTCCCTGGTACATCAGAATTTTTACGGTCTTCGGTGTGATTTCGTGTATTTTGTGGAATAGCTGGTTAGTTTAATCAGTGAGTCAATTACTTTGTCTATTTGAAAAGTCCATTTGAGGTGTCTGTCAATGTTGAGTCCTAAGTATTTAGTATTTTCTAGTTCAGTGAGTGTTTCGTTGTGTATTTTTATGTCCAGTTTATGCGTTTGGCCTCAAAGTTTGTGTAGGGGTATTTTTGGGAATTTAAGGTATATAGTTTCGAATTGAGAACACTTCATATATTGCACTGTTCTCTGCTAGAGACATCTATTTTTTCTCATTAAGAAGTTAGTGTACAAAGATTTCGTAACTGGTAATGAAACTTCTATATTATCTTATTAACGTACATACATGATATATAAATATATTTTTTCTCATATATAAATAGCTTCCTCTCTGTGAGACTTCTATAATTTATCCTGAATTAATTAATCATCCCTCTGGGGACCAAATCCAGTAACCGTGTTCTTAGAACATACTTTCATATAAAAATATTGTTAATTAATATTTTTCTTAAGATTCGTGGAATTTTTAGACGTTTCACCCGTACGTCGCCGGTGTATCAGATAGTTTATTATATTAGACCGACAATCGCCAGGCAATACCTGCGCGCGCCGCACTTACACCTAGTTATCGCAGACTGATTTTTCTTTCCTCGCTTCAGACGGACACACCTCGCTGGACCATTCTGCAGATTTCTATGTTATCTACATCGTGTGTCCTTGCGCCAGCGCAGTAAACTGGGGAGGCCATTTTGAACAGCCAGTGTTATTGTTCGTGTTTTATTTTGATTTCTTACAGCCAGGTTAACCCACTATTAAAGCCAACACTAGAATGCTTGCACCATCGCAGCTATTTCCTCCGCATTTTCTCGTTTGCACGTCAGTCGTCAAGGTATTGTGTTTAGTAGAATGGCTAGATACATTTCCAATTGGAAAGTAAAAAAGGAATTTTTATTTGCTATGTTTGAGAAAATAATGGATTGTTAAATATAACAATTAAATAAAGGTAAAAAGTTCTGTGGAATAGCTTCAAGTAGCTCATATGGTTTCGTGACGTGAATCAAATGATTAAGGAGACTTGGTATGGTAAGAAAGGTATACAAACCTAGGACGTGCTGATGACACCTGAAACACTAGTACTAAATGGTAACTGACTAATTAACCATCACACATAGGGTAGGGAGAATATATAGAACGCCACATTGTTCCATCCTGGCACACCACTTTAGCTTCGTCCACATACATTTTCTCGTGCACGCTCTTCGGTTGTCAAAGCTTCTAATAGAGGCATCCTCCGCTGTGTGATTTACACGATCGTGACAGGTCTTCCGCAGATGCCCTCTGTTTTTGCTGCCTTCAAAATTCCCTTATAAAATTTCTTTGTCATCCTTTCCTTACTCATCCGTTCCACATGGCCAAACCACCTCTAAGATAACTAGATATTAAAAAGATAATATTAAAAGCCGTAATACTTTATTTAATTAATTTTTTATTTAATTAATTAATCAGTAGTTTCCTAAGACCTGTTTCATATTAGTTATATTACGTTTTAATTTTTTTATTAAATATAGTATTTAATAATTTTTTGGTTTTATATATGTACATTTGTATATGTTTATAAAAATGATGGAAATAGTATATTAGAGTAGAATACTATCTACTCCTGCAGCAGAGGCGTGCAGTGCATACAAGCAAAAAAACTGGGCATTAGTCAAGATTCTGGGAAACAAATATTAATTAAATAATCTTTATCTTAAGAGAAAGATGATTTAAAATTCTAGCCGTAATTCGTCCTACGGCTAGAAGTTTTATTTCCGACTTTTCTGTAACTTAATTTCATTTCAATTCTTAATTTATCTTACTTGTTTGCGCCCAACATATTTGTTCCATAGACCTAGTCAAGTCGAGAAAAAACTCGTCCTGAACCGTGTATTTTTACCTAGCTCTATGTCTGCGACTTTTGTGTAATAGACAAGAAAATTTTTCATGGAATAGCGTGTTTCTTCGAAAGGTCCTATGCCAGGTGCGAACTACGCGCACGTCATTGCAGAAATGATATTTTTTACAAATTCCACCCAAAACCTTTTGTTTGAATTCTATTTGTTATTTCTAATTTCTATGGTGAATGTAAATACCATCTGTCATATCTAATGTGATCCAATGGTCATATCATAACGATTATTTACGACGATATTGCCATCGATGATATCATTAAATGTTTGATTTATTTTTGTGAAAAGAAACGTATATCTGAAATTAGTATTATTCCTGATTTAATTATATATAATCGAAATATATTTAAAATTGTTGCCGTATTACCTATATATAAAATATTAATTTATTTAGGAAATCTTGTTTACAATACTTCTTTTATAGTGCAGTTATTTTTGTGGATTGAAGCTACTCAAAATTGTTCATTACATACAGTTTAAAAAAATCAATTAATGCAAGTGTTGACGGCGCCAGAAAAAGAGGGCGACCACGGAAGACGTGGCATGACCAGATTAACCAGATACTGGAAGATGATCCTGTTAGAAGTCTGAACAACCGTCGAGCTTGCATGCGAAGATGTATGAATGTAGACGAAGCGAAAGTTGTATGTCAGGACAGAAGAGTATGGCGCTCTATCCTCTCTGCCTACCCCCTCGGGGAAACGGCGTGATGGTAAGTAAGTAAGTAAGTAAGTAAAAAAATTAAGAATGTATATATCCTTATAGGTGTATATCCTATAGATACATGCGTATATATATTTTTTTAATATAGGTATATAGTCGGGTCACAGCATAACCTAAGTTTATACCCACTGCACGCCACTGTCCCGCAGGGAGACAGTGGTGGATATATGGACGATAAGTGCAAAAGAAAATATAAAAAATCAGTTTGCGTAAATCTTTGCTCCGTTGCAGAAGCAGCTGTGTAAATACAAATAACCACAAGCATGTAAATGTACTTTTATCCGATAAGTGCATAAAGGATTGCATAAATTCAATAAAACGTTTAAAGCAGGTGGGCCGCGAGTAGTTCCCTCCCCTTCCCCCGCCCTCCCTTCCCCCGCCCACGTACACTCTCAGGGCGGGGTACTTTAGCGCCCTAAGTGAAACCGCCGAGATAACGACTGTGATTTTGGGATCGTCTGCGGATGTTTTTTTTGCGCTAATAAATAAAACGGCTTTAGGGACCCGCAATCACGCGCATGCGAGCCCGGCCAGACTGCGGCCACGGGCCGGGCACGACTCCGGCTAGGGACCAGCCTCTAACGACCGATTAGAATGCGCGGTGCATCGCTATTGTGCGACGCGATCCCGGGATCCCTGCCTTTTCCCGGGAGAATAACATCGATTCGATTTTTAGAAATTTAAATAGATTTTTGAATTACCAAAAATATAAAACCATCCAATACTGAATGAATAGGTATTGAGATAGATAAAGAACATAGCGAAATAATGACGTACTTTTTTCTGTTCTATACTCCAGTATAAAAGCGAATGACAAGGTACCTATCCATCTCCTGTAGATACTTATTCTGTTTTGAACAATAACTTGCGATATTTTTCTGCGTACTTGAAACCACTGTATGATATCTCGGTACTTGAATAATAATTTTAGCAATATCATACTGGAATATCGTATTTATTACAATTATATTACGATAAATTTTTTTTTGGGACGCAGTATATGCATAGGTCTTTCATAATTACTCAGCCATCTCTGCTTTGCTAGACTTTTGTAGAAACCTTTTTTTTTTGCTTGCTGTTTAGGTTATAAACGTATGATCAAAGAGCTTATTTCAATAAAAAATAAACTCTAACTAAACCCATTGCTGATACTACCGATGGTATTTTAACCAGCGACGCACTAACCGTTATTTAAGATTTGTATGTGATTGCGTCGACAATTGTCAAATGATATTTTGTAATTCGTCGTGCAACCATCGGTACAAGAAAACTATTATATCTTATAAATCATTAATACAATTAGATACAAATCCCAAATAACTGTACCAAAAATAATCGATTAAAATAACGGTTTAACAATCGTATTTACTTATGTACACAAATATATAAGTAAATCCTTTTGTTAATTAGGGAATTTTAATTAAATTTAAACCAATTAATAGGTATATATTATTTCAAATATTTCAAAAACCTAGAGCAAATGATATTCGACCCTGTAAACCCCGGGCAAAATATATTCGAACCAAAACCACGGGACTGGATACGCGAATTCCTTTTTTAAATTAAAAATGATTTATAACCGTCATCAAATAAACTATAGTTACACCGCTGCTTCTATTCATCGGAAAAAAATCGCCAAATAGTCTCAAATAAACCTATTAGGTACATTGTACCGTTGATCCTTGGCATATTTGGTAAACCATCATTACACACGCAATGGCTATTATATTTTTATTGAACAATAATAAATATATTTACTAGTCATCGTTTGCCGGCTTCAGGTAGATACCATTTATATTTAAAACTAGTGATGTTACGAAATAACCATACCGTAATCCATCGCGTCCTGGGTAATTAGGTTGACGTTAGTGGTGGTTTTAAAATCACGCATTGAAAGACAATCACTGATATCTTCATGTCAAAATAACTAAATGTGATTGAATGACAGAAAATGTATGTATTGTGATATGTATCCATTTTTCTTGCATGAACTTTTCTTGCACATTTTTAAGTAAAATACATATTTATTTATATTATGCCATATTTTGATTTGATCAAAATATGGCACAATATAATAATAATAATTTCGTTGTCTGTCCGTCTGTCCGTCCGTTTGTTCGTCCGTCTGTCTATCCATCTGTCTATCCGTAACTTCGTGTAACGTCCTTAATTCACGGCTAAAAAAATAAAATTTAATGGTCGGAGATGGGACTTGAACCTCGGGCCAGCAAACGCGAACCGGCCGCACCTTAGCACTGTTGCTACTGCCGAACCTGAGTGACAAAAATACAGTACAAATAAGACTCAGCAAAGACGAGAACCATTTCATGTTTCGCCCGGCACAATCTTCAGGGTTTAAAATCGTACCATTAATTGCCGGCAGGGGAAATATAAAAAAGATATTCAAATATTTTGATAAAAGTCGTTATTATTATGGGTGTCGGCTACAAATAAAATAATACTTATCCTTTAGGAACGGGCATGTAAAAGTACACTCATTTTTGATTTACCGCTAGTACCTACGTACACATTTCTGCTCAGAAGCTGCGTTGATTGGGTACTATTAAAGTATAATTTTTTGTTAATTTGTTTTATATATTATCATAAAATAGTGATCATAGTAACAGTTTTCAATCACCGAAATTATTAAATCACACTTATTAGTAAGATATGCCATTTTTTACACTGAAATGCCAATGAATCAAGAGTATGTAGCAATTTTTTTCTTTATTGGTTGACTACTCACATCGAGCTACTACTCGATTATTAAAAACAAAAAATATATAGAATACACAGCATAAGATATAATATAGAATAAATAGAAAAAAAAACAGAATAATAAATAATTATCTTTTACGACTTTCCATGACAACAATATATCTACTGTATTGGAAAATTTCTTGCAAGTATTGAGTATGCATGCTTCAACTTTCACGTTTTAAGCATTAGAGAATTCAAAGACGCTGAATGTCAATTTAAGAATCAAATTTTTGATTTCACTGATATTTCAACAATCACCAAAAACATCCTCAAGCATATTTTTAAGCAAGGAAGCATCTTCAGTAATTGTTGACCTAGGTTGCGATGTGTTCACGTTGCATAAATTACGAGTAGGTATATTTAAGATATGTTTTCTTTCTTAACAACTGTGACACTTTATTTCTTAATTAATTTCAAATAACTGTATTCTTATTAGTATGTTCTAACACCTGTGCAATTTCTGTAAAAATATATTGATGATATACATTTGTAAATACCGAGGACAGATAATGTTAAATACAATTTAAAAATATATTTATCTCGTCCGAAAAATGCAATAAAAATTTTCTTACAACGTTGTTCCATTATGCCAGCCATTCCAATAAGTGCAACATAAAAAAATCTAATAACAGGTTGCGGCTTCTTCAACTGCTGTGAAAACATAAAAAAGATACTTGAAATGTTGCTCTCTGTAGAGCAGGTCATTGAGATGATGGACGAAAGCTTTCCTGCTAATCAAAGAATTTACTGAATCATTAACAACTATCTCCACGACCACGTCTCGACTCCGAACGTTTTGTAGGACTTGGATCCTTACCACCAACGTCACGCTTGACCAAAAAGCAATAAAAAAAAGCAACACATGGAATATCTCTGAGAAATCGAATACCTAACGTAAGTCATCAAAGAACCAAGCACACAACCTACAGAAGAGATGATATATTATATTATGTACAGAAGAGCGGCGGGCAACATATGGATGAGAAGTACTAGAGATAGAGTTGACGATCTTTGAGAAGGCGTAGCCCAGCAGTGGAGAGAAATGGGTATTAGTACTAAAATAATACGCGGCTACTAAATGTTTTGCGAAAACAAGGTTTTTTATGCTATTAATTGTTTCTATCAAGTCGTGAATTGCCGTTCGTACATATCGCTCTCCTAGAACAACACCGCCACAATCCCAAATCTCACTTTCTGAGTAAATCGCATTTAAAGTTATTAACTTTTTTTATTACTTTGTCTCGACATTAATGAATACTTAAATGAACCAATCCCCCTGGATAGTCCGTACATAATGTTTGCTTTTTGAATAAATGGTTTATAGCAATATTTAAATTGTATTACAATATCAAATATTTTAAAAAATCCAGATATTTTGAAAATATTTGATATTGCAATACAGCAAAAATTCGCATGACAAATAGTACTAACTAGAGATATGGCAGTCTTACATTAGTACAAATAGTGACCAGGCAGTTTATTTGGCATTCAATCCTGAAAACCCGCATTTTTCGGTCTGTGGTGGTGTTGTCCTACGAGAGCGACATTTCAGGTGAAAAAGAAACCAACTGGACCATCCAAGAGAACACGGAAAAAGTAAATGTAGAGATTCTGCGAAGAACGATTGTACTACCACGAGTGCTGTCCAAGCGATAAGTCCCCGACGAAGACTATGAATAAACTAAACTTAGGGCCACATTTTTTTGTACTTGAAATTAATTTGTTGCGATGTTGGCTATTGAAAGTCAATAATTATTTTATTGATAATGCAACACAAATGAAATTGTCGCGATTACCATAATAATCCGGGTTAATGCAACATTAATAAAGTATGTTCAAAGAACTTTTTTTCAAATGGCAATTTTAAATGATCATCTACTGAATAAAAAGCCATAAAAACAAATAATGTAACCTGACACTTTTAATGAACAGAAATTGTATAATTTCGTGGTAATACTAACAAAATTATACAGCATTTCTAATTTACTTTATTTACAAAATTTTTGACATTAGCTTATTTAAATTCGAATGTTGTTTTAAAGAAAAAACGCTCGCTTCTTGCCAATTGCATACTATATTGCGAAAAAAAACATTTTTATTAATTAACATTTTGCCATTTCCAGTATGTTATATTTCGATGACTAAAAGGTGAAAAGTGGTTATTTTTATTGCATTTTTGCGGCAATTTATTCAATATAAGCGGTACATTAAAACATACATAACAGGAAGATGACATGAAGATATGCAGATTGCATCAATTTGATGTTGTTGAGAGCAGAAATAAAATCGGCTGCTTTATCCTGCATGACTGCTTCCCGGACATATATTCTCAAATGGGCGGAAGGCAGACAAAATTGACTTTCTAGACTGTGATGGCAAATCAACGGACGCGTACCCATAATAATTTATTTTTTGTTTCTTTGTTGAAATTATTCATGTGTCATTGATAATAATAATAAAAAGTATACTTTCAAATAACAGTATCAGCATTTTACTCCGACACAAGCGTACAAAATAAATAGTATCAGAGTAAAACAGGCAGCGCACTTCAAATAACCACCTTCACCATATCGTGGTCACGATCCATTAGAAATATCCTTCTCAAGTAGGAATTATTGCCACACTGGTTTATTTCCACGGTTATTCTTCCAGCTTTTCTTGCGTCTCAACCCGTGGCCAGGTCTTCCCGGAGAGTATCATCAACTTAATGTGACTTTGGTCAGCCTTGTGGTTTCTTTCTTCCCCGTGACTACCACTGGACTTTCACCCAACAACCATCCGTTACACATTACCCGCCCTTTTCCATTTCAACTCTTTCACAAGTTTGATAACATATTTTTGCGTATCTTTATTTATTTCGGCATGCTTCGTCCCATACCATGTAATCTGTTTATTGTATTTTATTATTATCGAAAAACAGCCGTTACAAGTATGTATTTTGTTTATTTTTCTTCTTCTAATTCTTCCTCTTCTTCATTACATTCCAAAAGTATACATTGTTAAAACATTATTAAAATATTATTACATTCACACTTTTATAAATTTAGCTTATAATGCCTCATTAGGTGAAACCTGTTCTTGGGCATACAACATCTTATATCTAATAATTTTTAAATAACGAATCAATCGAAAAAAATCAATCAAAAGTACACAGATACGCACTTTTGCACAAGATTGAAGAGTAATATAAATACTGTTAAAATAAATTTAGACAATTTACAACACATCTTTTAAAACAAGATATTTTAAAGCGATAAACAGATATTATATGTACACATATACAAAAATGAATATAAAATTTATATCTATAATTATTAATGAGATGGCTCATTTAATTTTTAAAGGAAGTAATTTATCATTGAAAATGAAAGTTATTCGAAAAACTTATGCTATCATTGATCAGGTTATAAAACATTTTTTTTAATAATTATTTCTGAGAAAATAAGAATAAAATAATTTGTTTAGAAATTGATGTGTTTTGCCTAACAGAAATCTTTACAGTGTACTGTTTTCTCCGACAATAAGATGATAGTACCTATAGATGTACAATACTCTGTTGTCTTATGATCCTAATGATTCCGAATAAGAGCTGTGTAGTATTCGAGTGGGCAACTTCATCAAACACTGTTCTAGACAGTGCGAGAAGTAGCCTCGGCAAAATCGTTAATCATAATCTTTTGACAAGGTTTTGCAAGATCAATCACCCCATCTTCTCACCGAGCGTCCCTTGAAAAGGTCTGGCCCCAGAGCTGGTTAATATGACTGTTCACATAACATCAAAATTTATGGCCGAATGATTCAAGATTGATAAAGAACCGGAATGCATTAATACATTTAAACGAAATCTCTCTTTTCAACTTTTTGGAGAAACGTCGTATAAGTTTCCATTACAAATGCACGCCGTATAATTAATTATATTATATAACTCTTTTTCAAAAATAAATAAGTATTAGGGAATAAGATATGTTGCGTAATACGTGGAAAAATATTCTGCGTATGTGGAAACTATGGGATGATTAAGCCATGTATTCACTAGGGGACAAATTGTCCCTCAACAGCACGCGCGGCATAGAGTCTACGTGACGTTGCAACGTCGTGCACTGTTCCGCGACCTCGCGCACAACATAGCGCGGCATTTCTACGTGCCGTGGCAACATTGCCATGCGCACGGTACCCGAGCGTACTCACTGCAACATTCCGCGGAGCGTCAGTACCACGTGGTATGTTTACAAGTGAATACGCATGCGCTGTATCTGTCAAGATGACAATGCGGGGAACGAAATCGTTCTTCGAACTCATCGAGCTGTATCGATCGAAGATCGCATAGAATGTCCGTCCTTTCTTTCTCTTTGCAGTAAATAATTTCGCATTCTCCCCTTTTTTCTCCTCTTACTTTTCGATAAACTCATTAACATAAACAGATACGCGGCTATCATCATAACCTCATAGGGCGATATATTTCCGCGACGTCTGGAAAACAATAATTATTTGCAAAAAGGACCTTGTTTTTAATAATATTCAATTTACTACAGTAAAACCTCGTTAATTTGAAATTGCGACCCAAAAAAACATTTCGAATTGCGCTGAACCCCGTTTTCGCCAAATGAGATACCGCAGCTGTCATCGTAACCTCATGACATTTCCGCGACAAGATATGCGAGTCCCGGTGTGTACACGTCAAATGACCGCGTCATTGTCCCCGAAACATGAGCGTAGATGTTGATGCGACATGCCGAGCGGAATGTTTCGCGATTTGTCCCCTAGTGAATACATGGCTTAAGTTTACTAATTGTGTTATTATTTACTAGTGCACCACACCTGTTTACATGTTAAATAGGTAGTATTTCTGTGAATATTGCATTTTTCCTCGCACGAAAATCGATAGACAAAGAATATTCTAAAATAATATTCACGGAAACGCAGTAACAACCACGCCGAATTTTTTCACATGCTTTTTTAATGCGTTTTAAGTGTTGTGTCGTGTCGTTTTAGGCAAACATGATAATTCCGTCGATATCATGTTTGCCTAAAAAGTTATTAGAGATCACGAAAATTGTTTTAAGCAAATATATCTCTTTCTGGCCACTTAGTCGGACCACAAAACGTACATAATTGTCTACAATAAAGCTTTGAAACATTTTTCTCGTGCGAGCAAAGTAAAAAACGACCTATAGTACGTTCAAAGTCTTGTTATTATTGAAGCAGTAGGAGTGACAAGGTGAAGGGCGACCGAAAAAAATAGCAGTCTCGGGAAAGCCTTCATTCAACACAATATTGACAATAGATCGGGATGATTTTACGATTTTGAGAGGTTCTTTTTAGAGATTTAGACTTTTTAAAATTTTGTGAAAAAAATTATAGTTCGTCAAGTTCGGGAATTCGTAAACTAAGACAACAATTATAAAAATATTAATTTGATGATGATTTTAACGTTATGCAAGGCCTTCTATCTGCCACCCACCATTTATTCATCAACTCATCACAATACACCCAATTATCAAGTTCGACCATAAACCTTAGCTGGTGTCCTTCTGTATTTGTTTATCCTACTAGACTCAATTTAACCATATTAGTAGATACAGAACGAAGCTATTTTTCCTGTTGACAAATTTCTAATTACAACTTGCAATATCTGGAGCACCGACGGAATGCAGAAATGCTCGAAAACTGGTACTCTCGTTGCAGTCTGCTAGGATCCGTTCCCGACATTCATACACGGCTGACGTCAGTCTCGAGACAAACAGTCGTGTATCAGAATCATTCGTGTGCACAACTGCTTGGGTGTAGATTCGCGTTTTCTCTTTTTAAAACCGGGCCCTTTAAGGCCGCTCCGACTAACCGTTGACTCCCAACAGCCCCTTTCCCTCCACTCACACAACCGTGGGGTACAGCGTGGGGGCGAAGAGTGTAAAGTGAACACTTACATTATTTTAATATAGTTATAAACAACGAGCGACTATCAATATTGGTAATATATATAATATTTATATATATTTATATATAATTATATAATATAATTAACATTTGTTTAAGTTTTAGAGGTTTCTGATTGATGGAATTCATTAATTCAAACCTGTCAAACTTAAAACATCGAAATTGGCAGCAATACAATGGTATACATATATACATACCTGTCAAGATCGGGATAAATATCTGACATCCCAATATTCTGAAAATATTGCTAGTTTCAGAATAGCACAGAGTGAGGATGATTCAAATCGTAGTCCATGAGTTATGGTCTTGACATTCGTAAAGAAAAAAATAATTTTAATATTATATAATACTAGCTGTTTGTACCCGGCGTTGCACGGGTTAAGGATTAAGTTGAAAATAAATTTGTGGAGGAACAAAGGTTCGATTCGAACGGTATAGATTTGCATCGAAAATATATTAGGGGGAGGAAAAAAGGTAAAAGGGGAGGGAGGAAATATAGCCTATGTTACCTGCTGAGTCCTAAAGAATAAGCTCCAAATATGGAGTCCGATCGGTCGAACGCTATAGATGAATAGAAAAAGAAATTGAAAATATTTTTGGATCATGATAATTCAGGTCCGGGAAAACTCAAAATTCATCAACCTAACTCAAAAATGAATCGACCAAATATGTAAGTCGGTTATTTTTTAATTATCGTGGGCGTTGTTTTAAAAAAAGCGATTTCTCAGGAAACACGATTCGTGTACGATTTTCACACGGATTAAATTAAACATGTTATACTTAATGTTAATCTGCGATTCCTGCACGTGTGTATGTAGTAAAACTGCACAGGTATCTAGAACTCTAGGCATTATCATTTCTACGAATGCCTTTCATTTTAATGTTCTTGTCAATAACACTTGACGTCATAATGAGGGACCACAGATTATTTTCGTCTGATTCGTGAGAAATATGACACCAGAACTAACGATGCCATATTGAATTCTTCTCAGCTGTCAAATTATGTTTACATACGACATAAATAAAGCTTTTGTTTGTAGAAGTATAATTTCTGCCTCGCGCACATGAATAGGTACATGCACGATTTTTTTTATTCGTTTTACGATGGTCAACATTGATGGCATTGAGCGCAGCGCCCTGACATGAGTTCCGTGTTCGTATTAGAGTGGTAAGAAAATATTTTTTATATAGGTACATAGATTTTATAATTTTTTTAAACATTGAAATGTTAATTTTACGAAGTATTTTAATGTATATGTATGTAATTTTCTGAAAAATATACATACATATACATCAAGACTAGTGTATTGTTTGTCCACGAGTAAAAAAGTGGCAGAAATAATCTCGCCAGATCACTTAAGTCAGACAATGTGTAGTAAGGAAGATGTAGCATTATGGATAGCCCGTTGACAAAAGCATCGCAGCACTCAGTCTTACTGTACAGGGCGCAAACCTGGCGGCGTCACGTTACACGTTACACCAGTTGTTACAGTCGCCGCGGGCTGGTGCGGGTGCAGCAGTATCAATGCGGGGCCCTCCTTGTAATTTAAATTGATATCTTATTCGCCGCGCCGCTTCCAGGAGCAAGGAACTTGAGAATTTAACACTTCCCTGTTTTTTATGGTTACGACCCATTGGAGAAATTATTTTCAGCAGTTTAACCCTTGCCGCACCGAAGGCAAAGTTCTTATTCTTTTGTGAGGGTTTCATAATATATACTGACTGTTTACTTACCACATATTTTATTTTTAATTAAGATAAATTAAAAGATAATAAAGTTACAGAGACTAAGCTAT
>JADDOH010000142.1:0-93184 GCA_016648135.1 Agrypnia vestita | reverse complement strand
CGCACATTATAATTTTGATTAATTAAACTGTTACAGTGCGAAGAAAACAACATTGTGTTTTATTTAATTTTTCTAATTTTTCTAAAACTTCCACAAAGTTAATCACAAAATTTTTGAAACATATGTTTCAGGTATCAAAACTTCATAGAATCCCCACTCAGTATTGACTTTGATCAAAATATATGATTTTCTTCTCGTTTGGTTTGATTACTGGAATATTCTACTTTGTTTTTACGACCTTTCAGGCCGACGTTTTGGATCCAATTGCAGGGTCCGTCTGATTTATTGTTGATTTTTGTTAATTTCATAGTACGACTGATGTATTGTTGATTTTATTTAATGATTGTCTTATTATTTAATAATTTTATTGTTATTTCATATAGCTTTATGTATTTGTTACAGCGAATTTGTATTTCCTGTGAGATTATATTTTAACTAGTAGAAATGTATTTTACGCAGTCGGGCAGAGTGGGGACAGTGAAAACATATCAATCTCTCTATTCTGTGATGTCAATCAATGAATTTACAGATCACTGCACATTACCTGTGAAAATATATTTTGTCCACGAATGCGCGCATTTCTCAAAGCATAGACAATATATCTGTGAAACCATAAATATTTTGCACACAAATGCACAAAGTTCTCAAAGCAAATAAAGTATAAAGCCGGCACTACACTTTGCGGTTCTTACTGGTTTTGCGGTCCTATTTTAACTCCTCCATGAAAATAGAACAGCAACACCGCAAAATTAATTGCGAAGTGAAGTGCCAGCTTTATACTTTCCATGCTTTGAGAATTGCGTGCGTTCGCGTGCAAAATATAGATAGTTTCACCGATATATTGTCTATGCTTTGAGAAATGCGTGCATTCATGGACAATCTGTCAAATTTCATTAATGACAGTTCGGAAACAAATATAACTTCACTAGTAAGATATCAACAGTTAAAATATTGTATTAATTTCTACTGGTGAAAATCTGCTTGAATATGATAAGAATGACCTTGAATATAATTTCTCTAAAATGTCAGTGAATATATAGACTCACGAGAAATAGAGATTCACTGTAACATATCCATCTCTAAAAGTGTAGATTATGTTAACTTCTAATTTTGTAACAAAAGTTTAAATGTTATAGAAAAAAAAACTTTTAGTTATGTAGGTGCGAATTATGTTTATATCAGGAAAACTTTATCTATGAGGCAAGGCATTGCTATTTTAGTTCCAATATATGTATTATGATATCACAGATAGTATATTGATACATATATCAATCTTGAGAATAGTCATGAATACGAGAATATTTAATATTCCTATATTCGTGTACTATTTTCAAACTACACCAAAGCCATTATTTTTTGTTATAAAAATAGGATGAATATTGATGGGTTATAAAAAATCAGACCTTTGTTACTGAAGACAGATTTATTATATAACAATTGAATGAATTACATACCACAGATAAACTCAGGGCAACAATTTCCAGGAATTTTAGCAATCTGTTGCGGTACCAGCCCTGGAGCACATACGGAGGCTTGATCACAGGCACGTTCCGTACACATAACCCCTCCCTTTTTCAAGCATGTGCACATGGTGCATTCATTCACATGCCATGAATCACCTACGTAATGGCCTTCTGTATCACATGGGAAGCACTTGGTGTGCGGGATGCACTTGCCATTCACTGCCACCTGTTGGTCATTAAATTCCGTACTGATAAGACATCAACTTGGGAAACGTTTATGATTTTTTATTTTATTTGAATAATTATTGTTTTTAAATCATTTGTGGAAAATACCTGCCCTTCAGGACAGAAGCAACCTTCGGTGAGGGGAAGAGTACAGGAGGATGGTGAGGTGGAGTACTTCTCGTAATTTTCACAAGTTATCTGACAACCCAGACCGCATGCTTTGTAAATCATAGGATTTTCGCTGAAAATAATAGGACTTTATATTAAAATATTATAAATCTAACAAAAAAAAAATTTTTTTTATGGTAAAACAATGTCATAAAAAACTTACAGCCGAATCAAAATGATGCGGCAACACAGATCAGCAATAAGTATTTCGACTATATATTTTGTATAGTATTTTTTATTTTATATTTTGACTCTATGTTGTGATAAATTTAAACAATGTATGTAACTTTTGATGTCATTTACGTAAAGCATTTCTCAAAAATACAATCTAATTTTTCTTTTCTATTTAAACATTTTTACGTCATGAAGGTATGCAAGGAACATTAATGATTGCCAATGCAACAGGATTAAGTTGTGGGCCTAATGCACACACCGGTATGCTGAAAAAGTCGATATAGGGCGCATAAAAATTGCTGACCAACGTGCAAATGAGGTCACTCGAGAAGGCAGAATAAGACAAAACAAATCGACAAAACGAATAGACAAAAACAAATCGACATCTTGGAGGCTTACACATCGGCAGAAGATCTATTATATGGACCAGAAATAGCCGACTTTTCGTAAGTAATTTTATAAATTGTATTTGTATTAATTATTTATGTGTAAAGCCATGTATTCACTAGGGGACAAATTGCCCCTCAACATCACGCGCGGCATAGAGCCTACGTGATGTTGCAATGTCGCGCACTGTTCCGCAATGTCGCGCACAACATAGCAGGGCATTTCTACGTGCCGCGGCAACGTTGCCATGTGCACGATACCCGCGCGAGCTCACGGCGACATCACGCTGCGCGTCAGTACCACGTGGTATGTTTACAAGTGAATGCGCATGCGCTATATCCGTCAACATAACATTGATGTGGGGAAACGAAATTGTTCTCCAAGGGTGGAATGCAGAATGTGGCGTTGGGAGTTGTATGACATATTAACAAGTTTTTCTGGTACAATTGAGTGTCCTGATTCCAATAATGTCATAAAATAATGTCGCACTCTTATATTTATTTATATGAAACGAGTAATTCCAATTTAAAAATCGCAATTATTACCTTAGTAGGTTTGACAAGTCAGCCTTTTCCTTTGAATTATTACATATATCTATGGATAAGATATAATCATAGATAAAAAAATATAAAATGGACCATTCCCTATTCTGGTCGGTGGACTGTCAAGTAGTATAGTGAATGGGCCGCTTAATAAGAACTCGAAAATTTTTTGTACAAGGTTTTATTTCAAGTGTCTCGAGTGCCTTTATTTTAACAAAAAATTGGCCTTTTCCCTGCCGGATACTCGCATATCGTATAGATAAAATGGTTGAGCTGTCAAACCTACTAAGGTAATAATTGCGATTTTTAAATTGGAATTACTCGTTTAATATAAATAAATATAAGAATGCGACATTGTTTTATGACATTATTGGAATCAGGACACCCAATTATACCAAAAAAACTTGTTAATATTTCATACAACTCCCAACGCCACATTCTGAATTTATCCCCAAAAGATCTGTCAGACATTCGAAGATCGCATAGAATATCCATTCTTCTTTCTCTTTGCAGTAAATAATTTCACACCCACCACCTTTTTCTCCTCTTACGTTTCAATAAACTCGTTAAAATAAATAGATACGCAGCTGTCATCATAACGTCATTGGGCGGCAAGTGTAAATAGATACGCAGCTGTCATCATAACATCATTGGGCGACATTTCCGCAACAAGTGATATGTGAGTCCTGGTGTGTACACGTCAAATGACCGCGTCATTGTCCCCGAAACATGAGCGTTAATGTTGATGCAACATGCCGCTTGGAATGTTTCGCGATTTGTCCCCTAGTGAATACATGGCTTAAAACTTCAAATGCGTTTTTCTCAAAATAACGTTTTCAAAAACAGATTTAAAAGAAATTTATATATCGTAATCTAACCATAAGTGATTTTTTCCCTCAAAATTCATAATCTTTTAAAGACCGCCATTTTGCTAAATTTGAAAAGAAAAAAAAGCCACGATTAAGCACAAGATAAACTATAGAACTACTAATTTTTTTTTGTTACATTGAATTTAAATAAATCACTAAGAGGTACTGATGGACACCGCGAGGCATTATTTGCAAGACAGGGGTCAAGAATCGAGTTGCTATCGTGGTCAAGTATTAATAATTCTATTTGAAATTTTTGATTTAGTTACTTGAAATATAGTGTAAAACTTTGGTATTATGTATTGAATGAAAACAAAACACAACGTTCAAAATAAATCTTCAATATGTCTATTTTTTCACGCCTCTGGCTACAAGTAACCCCTTAAGTTGACAAGTCTGAAATTAATGAATTCAATCAATCAAAGCTCTAAAATGTAAACAAACGTTAAGTCATTCACAATTATGAATACATAATGAGCTTTCGAATTGATTGAATTAATTTATTATTCATTTCAAGCCTGTCAAACTTAAAATTTCAAAATTGGCAGTATTACAATGTTATACAATAACTGTCATGATACTGAAATAGAAATATTCTGTGTTATTCTGAAAATAGCAATATTGGGATGTCAGATCTTTATCCCAACATACAGATGAAAATAAAAATAAACAAGATGTAGGTATACGTCGGTATTCGGTGTTTGTCGTACTTAAATAACGCTTAATAATGGAAAATAAAAATAAACGAGATGTAGGTATATGTCGGTATTTGGTGTTCGTCGTACTTAAATATGAAGATTTGTATATTTTCACATATCTTTCTCTAAGTAAAAACCTTTATTTGAGATGTCCGATTTCTCCGGTCTGGTCTGACTGCTGCCCTCCTCCGCAAACGTACCCTCACAATTCTCATATATCGACTAAAATTACATGAAATAAGTACTAATGCTGTATTTAAAGCTTATAGAAAAAAGACTATTTCATATGCGCTTACTTATTAATTCCTTCTCCCACAGCGTCCTGATGTAAAATCATGGCAAAATTGTCATTGTCACGTTGGACCATAGAAAAGAAAAATATTGTTGGACCTATTTATATTTGACGTTTGACAGAAAACTATCATGTACTTGTTTCTCCCTCTGACCATACCAACGTATACCTACGTCTCGTTATTTTTTATTTTTATTTTCGGCTATTAAGTGTTGGGATAAAGATCTGATATCCCAATAATGCTATTTTGAGAATAGCACAGATTGCTTATTTCAGAAAACGGCCGATTATGTACATAATATGTTTTTCAAATTTTTAATTTTTTTTGTATCTGTACAATTTATGCATAGTTTTGCGAAATACAGGTCTAGAAAAAAATGAAAGAGGTTAAAATCCACTTATGCAATACCCAATCAATTGAGGAGAAATTGGAATTCATTCTTAGTAGTTTTTCACACACATATTGTTTCTGCTGAATGCTCATTAAAGCTCTTTTAATCTTATGTTAAATATGTCGTACTTTACCATTTATAAGGGCAGAAATCCTTCCTTCTCCAGTCTAGACAGATACCAGCACGCTCGCACTGCCGAGCATAGGCCTCGAGGCTCGCACATAATCCTTTCTGCTTCTGCGTGGAACACAAGTCCTGCTGGCACGATGCCACAAAGGGGGTGGGGTCCACTACGGGATGGCACTATAATTTTTTTTTATTATTTATGGTGGGCAGTAAAAAGGCTTTTTTTTTTTTAATAAACAGCATACTTAGGTACAAAAAAATTTCACTGCGTAATATAAAATTCCACGAAGAAAGTGCATCAGCTGATTTTAATGCGGCACAAAAATTTAATGTAGAGCTTGTTCAAATTATTAATGATTATGCCAATGAAATAGGTTAATTCTGGAAGAAAATGCCCTGCTATATCTATTTATTATTATTATATTATTATCAAAATACACACATATATCAATATTTATCAAAAATATATTCTTAGGTTTTCGTAGCCATTCAGAATCTTCCGGTATGAGTTTTCTGTTTCTATGACCTGCCATGTTTCTACAATCTTTCTAGCTGATGTTTCGGATCTCTTTGCGGGGTCCGTCATCAGCAATGGTATCCTAAATTTTGGCCAGAAAGGTCGTAAAAACATGGCATAATACCTCATAAAACACAAACCAGAAGATTCTGAACAGCCGTGAAAACCTATGAACATTTTAAAAGAAAATAATCATTTCACCATTCATTGCTCATTTTTCCACAGGGCGGATGTGTATCCCGCACACATAAGCCCTAATGATGGATCCTTCAATGGGATCCGAAATGTGGCCTGAAAGATCTTAGCAACACAGCATAATATCCTTAAAACTCGAACCAGAAGATATCAATGATTATCAAAAAATTAAATATCAATAATTGTCAAAAAAAAAACTACAAAGGGATTCCAAGTTGCCAAAAACAGAATAAGAATACATTGTTGTTATAACACTTTGAAAATTAAAAAAAAAAACTCTTTTCAATAATTGGTCACTTTGATCACTTAACGAAAGCATTTGCAAAATCTGTAATGTCTGTTTTCGTATATTGAGGGGCAAGTAAATGAGCATGGATGACTACTTGCCTCATTGAAGATTAAAATATGTTATTGCCAATAATAATATAATAATTTCACTGTCTGTCAGTCCGTCTGTCTGTTCCCATAACATGCCTAATTTTGTTTTCTAAAAAAACAAATTAAATGGCCGGAGATGAGGCTTGAACCCCGGGCCAGCAAACCCAAAGACGCAATTATAGTGATGTCGCTACTGCTGCCTTTCCGCAGACCGCTAAAAAGATACTATAAATATATACTAGGGCTTAGCAAAGATGTAAACCGATGTTCCGTTATTTCTGACGGGTAATAGCTAGTAGTACTATAAAAATGATATAACGAAATGATATACGAACTTCGAACCATGCATAACATGATTTTAAATAATACAGTAGACTCATTTTATTACAGAATGAATGGTGAAAAAAATCCTGGATAATCAGTTTCATTGAAAAATTGTCAATATGGTATTTGCATGTTGTACCTTTCCGAATTTCATATCATCCATAATCTTAAAGCAAGGATCTTCATCAGGTGGCAGAGGCCAGCACTCATCTTTGGGTTTCTCTACGCAATTCTCCTCCTGGATGTCCAGGGCCAGTAGCTCAGCAGGTGGCGCTCTCCATCCCAGGCCAAACTTGCGCACCTCTTCGTCAGACTGGCCGACATCATTATCTGGGTCACCATCGCAATTCCCACATAATCCTTCAGTCTTGTTTCCGTAGAGCATGGAAGGTACTCGAATTGTGAAAGCCATGTTGTGGAAAATTGAAGACACCTGAATAAAAGGTTTAAAAGAATTTTAGAAATTAGTTGTTCTGCGCGGCGGTGAATAGAGTCGTAATCACCAAAACATTCGCCAATCTCCGATAGGAGATAGCACTATAAGAATAAGAAATGAGCATTTTCAATATTAACCTGAAAGAAGTCTTAAGCTTAGTCTTAGCTTTTTTCTAGGCTATTTACAGATATATCAAATAGAACCAATATTTTCCGTATTCTTAAAATAGAATTATTAAGCACTACGAATTAATATACAGTAAAACCACCTTAATTCAAACCCGATAATTCGAAATTCCCCATAATTTGAAATTTTTAAATAAAAAAATCCCAAAATGTTAATTTCATAGTAAACGAACATAGTAGATGTTGATTTCATAGTAGTTGAACCCTGACAATTCGAAAACCACAGTAATTCATAATTTGAAATAATTTTTAGCCCCTTGCATCATAAAGCTATACATTTTAGGTCACATAATATTTTTTTTTAAATATGACGAAATTTAAAAAATATTTCTAGATAAATATCGGATAGTTTGGTACTTTAGTGATATAAATGTAACATTCTTTGTATAAGCATTATATGTATTTCATTTTTTCATAGTAGATGAATCCCGATAACTCATTATTCGAAAAAAATTTGGCCTCTTATTATAAATTAAGGCGGCACATTTACTAAAAATACATATGTCGGAGATTTTTCACAAAAATGAGGGTTTTATTATTAATTTATATTAAAACGTATGTGCTAGATCACAATTTTTTTACGGCGATATCTTTGATAGACTCTTTGTTCTTATATAAAAGTAATAAACCGAACATTATTTGCAAAAATTAAGAAAATATAGTCATTAATCAATAGGCCGCAGCCAAAAAAATTATTTTTAGTGTCTTGGGCGAGATAAATTTTTATAGATGTCTCGATACAAAAATACGATAGAGACGAAATTAATAATTGTTATTATATCATAATATCGAAACCAATTGATATCTCCCATATAATAAGGATATGTATGAATTTGTCGAACAGTTTCATTTTTTCAAGCCTTGAAAGTGCGTCACTTATTTCGTTTTGCGATGGTCAGTCCAGCCTCGACAATTTGAGATTCTATACGAGTCAAGAAAAAGACCGTACCTGCCGTGCACATGCGCGTTGGTGTCTAACTATTTTTCATTAAATATTACAGTATGCATGCATTATGATTTGAAAAGGATTGCAAAATTATTAATATGTTTTTTGAATTCTATACAGAAATTAATAATTCGACTTAAATAAAATACAAGCATTTGTCAAAAGTTAAAATAATTAATGTTTTGACATATGTGGCAGCCAACTCGTAATCCTCGGGACGCCTCGGGCGTTTCCGTATACAATTCGGGATTTTAATCAAATGATCAAGATACGGCTCCGTTAGTCGCGCATGTGCGTGGGCGTATATATTTTGTGATCGTTGTATTACGATATGCATTGTGATTTAAAAAGCCGTGGAGAATTATTAATATGTTTCTTAAATTGTTCTTTTATACTATATTTATTGTATATTAATATTTTTCATGTAAAAACCTGCAATTAATTAATTACTCCTTTTTTCTTTTTATTAAACAGTATTATGTCTTATTTTGTCTTATTTTATTTTATATTTTTACAAATTTAAGTTACAATGTTTAACCACACTATGTTGTTACATCTATTGTATATTTATATTATTACCTGTAAAAGTCCCCTGGGCGTAAATAAATAATAAAAAAATTCTTTATGAAAAATAATAATTCGATTCAAATAATATTCGAGCATTTGTCAAAAATTAAAATGAGTAAACAATTTGACTATTCTGCTGGGCACGAGCAGCTCTAGGGTGTTTCCGTATATTTTAGCATTGGCACTGCGTATGGTTGTCTCTTTTTCTCTTCCTTTTATCTCAACGTTCCTATCTTGCAATGAATATGTAAATATATGCGCTAGTGCAATGTTTATGCGATATTAGATTTGTTGACGTCTCCTTCCCATCTTGAAACAGCACGATCCAATGACACCATACTTCACATAATTAGATTTTTTTTTAAATTGAAATTTTAAAAATTTGAATTTCAAAAATTCGAAATTGAAAAAATATTTTGATTTTTTCGCAAGTGAGAATAATAAATATGTCAATTTCAGGTAGGTTGACACTTTAGTAATATAAATGTCACATTCTTTGTATTAGCATAATAAGTATTGCATTTTCGAAATGATTTCTTGAAATATGCAAAAATAAAGACGTTTTTCAGAAAATTGATGACGTTTTTCTTGGTTTTAAGATTTTTAGCGAATTTCGCAATCGCGTCGGGATTTTTATTTTTGTACCTTGAATTTCGAATTAACAAGGTTTTGCATAATTCGAAATGCTTTCTTTTTCGCCCCTGGAATTTTGAATTAACGAGGTTCTACTGTATGTAGTTATGAAAGTATGTATATATAGTAAGAGATTTATGTAAACTGACCTCTAACTGTATAGAAGGAATTAACAAAGAAATATCTTTGCCAGAAATTTCTTGAAGCTGTAGCCATTTGTTGATGTGTGGATAGTGGCGCACCCTCATTCCATCCACTAAGGACCACAACTTTAAACAAAGAAATACATTAGAATATTGGTTGATTCCGGAGATGACTTTAATATTGTAAGTCTAAGTATGCATATATACCTCATCATCATGCTTTTGTATATGCAGAGTATGGTTGCCGTAGACTATGTGAAGTGCAACTGTACAAATAGCATCTGAATCATCAGGACACTTTCCATTTGTGACATAAACTTGGAAGGCATGCTTGCCATCTTTAGCTTTATCCCGTGCTGCGATGTAAGTGCAGTTGCCATTAAATGTGAAGTTACGTCTGTCGAATGTAACAAATTTGGGTTTTCCTAAGCCATCGCACACGCCTGAAAATTGAGAAATATTTTATTATGTGACCATCTAAATTACAGGCAATTTAAATTAAATCGAAGTAGACCCAGAAAACAATACACCATATTTATTTTTATTTTGTGTACATCGCTAATCAGTTTTAAAATTGTATTAAATAACATTGGTCTATCATTTTTTTAACGCCTAAATATAAATCTAAATATGTATTTTTCATAAATATAATTTCCGAAATGGGTTTTAAAGAAAATAATCATTTAACCAATCATCACTATTCGTTTTCCCACATTTCTGACATACCTACTTATTTTGTATTCAGATTTATTTTGTTTAAAATATAAGATTTAAAAGTTCATAATACATATATGTGTTAAATGCCTCTGCAGAAAATGATTACTTATGTTTGAAGAATTATGTTTTTAGTATGAACACTTAATTCAACTTTTAGCGACTTACAATCTCTGCACTCTGTAGGAGGGATACAGTTTTCTCCTTTCCGGACCATTCCCTCAGGACAGAAGCAACCGGAGAAGCACACTCCAGGAGTAGTGGGGCACGGATCATCCTCCTGAAGGGTGCTGCATGATAATTCACAGCGCCGTCTGAAGCAGTCATAGTGGACCAGGGGGGCAGGACATATTGCAGCTGTGCCATGAAGAATAGTTATTTTATGTTTAAAATCTAATCAATTTCTTTTCTGTGGACTTAGGCTTTAATAGTAAACACGAGGATAAGTGAACAATGACATGATCTAGTGCAAAATTATTGTTTTACAATATTAGCTAAAATAAAAAATTATGATCATGTAATAAATACGCATACTTTAATTAATTGTGATGCCACAGAAAAATCACAAAGAATAATTTTAATTTAATAGAGCACAATATATAATATAACTTCATCTGCCACATTCTGCGCAGTGCACATGGAATTAAGTTTCTATGCTTGATACCAGGGGTGTACCTTGGTGCATTGAGTAAATTGAAGCATTTATGTAAACATACTTTGAATTTTTTTAAATAAAACATATACATATCTCGTAATATTCCTATCACAATTACATATGATGATATTCAGATTTTGCTTACATAAAAGTCGTGCTTTTCACTACACATGTCTACTTGATACTAAGATTACATTATACATATATACATATGTATTTCTTAAAGTGATAATTAATCAAAATACATTTAATAAATATGTTTCTAATTCTATTCATTATACTATTCATTACACATAATGAATTATAACAAAAAGAACTGTGTACTTAATTTGAGTATATACTTATATGTATATAAAAATAATACTGATAGCGCATATAAAAAGCAAAACTCACGACAACTCATCTCTGTTCTCCATCCTTGCAGGTTGACGGTTTGATCGGCAGCTTGGCAGCCTGTGACAAAGGTCTGAAGGGCTTCACACAGGCAGATCTTGCTCTTGCTGTTAGTGGGGCCAGCAGGGCCCTTGGTGGCCCCTGCCGAGCTTGCCGAGTTTTGCATACATTCACATACTGCTTCCAAACAGCGTGCACGGCTCTGCTCAATGTCGATCGAGGATGAGCAACCAGAGAAAATTTTTGAACTGTCATTGAAATAAGAATAAAATTAATATTCCTAGCAGGAAACCAGATAATAGGATCTATTCCTATATTTAACTATTATTAAAATCACCTATTTAACACAAGCAACACAGATTTCAAAAACAAAAAAGTACAATGACTCTCCTTGCAAAATTTACCAATGAAATGAATAGTCATCTAAATGATAAAAAACATATTGTCGCATTGCTCATCGACTTCAAAAACTCTTTTGAAGTCACTGGACCATGACACTCTAATGCAATGAAAGAGAGTGGGTTAGGGTGACCAATTAACAAATGGTTCTCGGAGTACCTGAGATCAAGAAAGTTTGCAGTTAAAATATCAAGTAAACAATGTGTATAATTTTATAAATTATTATAAGTTTATATAAATTATTATAATTTATAAAATTTTATAAATTATTGTATTAAAAGATATAAAATATGGTGTACCAGCAGGATCGATAACAGGACCTGCGTACTATATTATGCATGTCAATGTAATAAATTACTTAAAAAAATTTATACACTAGCAAATGATTTATATGTTGTATGTAAGAGAAAAGTAAAGCACGGAGTGAAAGAAAGAAAGGAACGTTTGAGGAAGGACAAGGGACTTAAATTGACTCAGAACTTCCAAGGTCTTTTGGAAGGAAGTTAAAAAGTCTCGAAGTGGTACGAAAAAAGGTAGTGTGAATGGTATAATGTCAAAGAATGTAAAGATGCTTAGGAATGAAAACGAAATAAGATAGATGGAAGGAATTTTTTAAAGAAATGTATGAGAGCAATGGGAATGTGAGTGAGGATTCCTTTGAGGCGTCCAATGGATTTATGAATGGTGACGACAGTGCGAATGAGATAACTGTGGAAGAAATCAAAAGGACATTGAAGCATATGAAGAATGGCAAGCCTGTGGGTTATTACAATGTTGCTGTCGAGTACATTAAGGGTGGTGGCCCAGTAATACTCAAGTGGCTTCATAGACTCTTCAACCAATGTTTAGAGGGCAGCTACACTCTAAAGTGGGATGTACAAGGAGCGTTCATGAGTGGATGAGGATGCATGGACCAGATTTTCTCACAGCGACGGATGAAAGAACCAAAAACTTTTTTGTGCCTTTGTGGATCTCCAAAAAGCGTGTGTGATAAGAGTAGAGTAGAGTAAGTAAGAAAAAGTAGAGTGATAAGACGAACGTTATGGAAGATTTTGTCTGAATACGGGGTGAAGAGTAAACTCACACAAGCAATTGCATCCCTGTACAAAGGAAGTACTGCTTGTGTGAGAATTAATGGGGCATTCACATCATGGTTTGATATTACAAAAGATGTCAAACAGGGATGTGTAATGTCACCATGGCTTTTCAACCTGTATATAGATAATTGTATTAAAGAACTGAAGGAACTAGAAGTTGAAGCGAAAATGGATGGACTCACCAAATACGCAGACGATGCAGTATTAGTGGCTAACAGTGAAGCAGATCTACAGTGCCTGGTATCCAGGATGTCCGACGTATGCATGCAGAGTGAACTTCTGATGAATGTCAGCAAATTGAAAGTTATGGTATTCGAGAGAGGCGAAATAATGACTAAGTGTGATGTAATTGTAAATAACGAATGCTCAGAACAAGTGAAGGAGTTTGAGTATTTGGGAAGTATATTTAGTAGAGACGGCAAGGCTGAGAATGATATCGAAAGGAAAATGACTGGAGGAAACAAAGTTAATGGTGCTCTAAATGCAATTATGGCCAATAAGAATCTGTCAAAGGAAGCAAGACTAGCGGTACATAATGGCGTTCTAATGCCAACCCTGATGTATGGAAGTGAAGCCTGTAATTGGCAAAGGAGGAATGAAATTAAACTGAATGCGGTGGAAATGCGGTCACTAAGATGCTTGCATGGAAAATCTTTGGTCGATAGAGTGAGGAATGAACAAATTAGAAGTGAATGCAATGCTGGATGTAGTGTGATAGATAGAATAAAGAAAGGAGTGCTGAGATGGTTTGGTCATGTGGAAAGGATGGTATATAAAAAATATATGAGGCGAGTGTTGAAATCAACAGGAATAGAGGGCATCCGTGAAAGACCTGGCACGATTAGATACTACAAGTATTTGAGGATGGCCCTGTTAAAAGCCTCAACAACTGTAGAACTTGTATGAGAAGATGCATGAATGTGGCCGAAGCAAAAATGGTATGCCAGGATAGAAGAGTGTGGCGTTCAATCCTCTCTGCCTACCCCTTTGGGGAAACGGTGTGATGGTTAGTTAGTTAGATAGTAAAAAAATTATGTTTGCTGAAGACACATGCATCCTATATGCTGATAATTGAGCCAAAACAATAGAAAACAACATCCAAAGTGATTTGACTTATATGCTCAAATGGGCACATGACAATGGAATCATACTAAATGTAAAAAAAAAACTCAGTATTTTCATATCTGTAAATACTGAATTTTTTTGAAGTTGAAGCGCGATTTCAGTTATTCAATTCAATTCAATTTTTATTTATTATATAATATGTACATTACAAACTTTATGTTTAATGCATACATATTAAAAGAATTTTACCTTCCATTAAAATTCCTATTTTGTTTCCCTCGACGCCTGGAATCCATTATGAGAGAACAGCCTGCTGTTTCGGCACTTATTCACGCGTTCCTACCCCCTCTGATTCCCTGTTTGCGACAATTTACTCCCGCTGGTATCCCTGTTTCCGGTTGCGTCGGCGCAACGGTTTTTCTTTCATATGACTCATAATGCACCAGGTAGGGATTACCTGGATTCCAGGCGTCGAGGGAAACAAAATAGGAATTTTAATGGAAGGTAAAATTCTTTTATTTTGTGTTCCGTCTCGACGCCTGGAATCCATTATGAGAGATCTGTTTGTTATCACCTGGTGACCTAGTGGTTCGACGTTATATGTGACTGCCTATATTGGCGTAAAGAGAGGCGCTAATGAGCTCTGGGGGCATTGTTGCTTGGGCTTATCTACTATCTCTCTTTGGTAGAATTTTTGGAAGGTGATTTCACTCTGCCAGTTTCCCCTTGACAAGATCTCCTCTATCGGGTAGTTTTCCAGCCAATTCAACGAAGCCACAGCAGAACGAACACTTCCTGGCGTTGCTTCCACTCCAGCCTCTCTTAGGATTGACTTGATCCAACCACCTATCATTGTCCGTGAAGCTGGCTTTACTTCACCTGCCGTCGTCACAAATAGTTCTTTCATGTCCGGCTTTCGTCTCGGCTGTGAGAGTGAGACCAGCTTTCGGATCCAAAACAAGGGGTTGATGTTCCTTTCATCCGATGCGCTCAACCTCCATCCCGATTGTTTGTGTCTTGCCGTGTCAGTCTTCGCTCCAAAGGCTGGCCATAGCGTGATGGAGTCTCCTTTGTCGATCAATCGGTCCGGGGTGACTCTGAGAAGTGTCAGATCTTGGACTCTTCGCCCAGATGCCATGATGAGTAGTATGGCCGTCCTCCTTGACACGTCATACCGGCTGTTCCTTGGCGGGTTTTCACGTAGCCACTCCCCCACTACTCGGGGGTTCCAGATCGGGAGTCTCTCAGTGCATCCACCAGAAACCGAGATGGCTTTAAGGACGTGCCTGACGAGGAAGTTCGAGCTAATCTTATCTGCATCAAGAGCTGGGCCACAGAAGGATACGATTGCCGATTTGTGGACCAATATTGTTCGAGGGGCTAGCCCTTCGTGGATGAACAGGTTGGCCAGATATCTTGCCACTGTTGCAGGGGGAGGGTTATGAGGTTGGACAGAATGCGTGGTACACCATCGCTGCCACCTATCCCAGGCCGGCTTGTAGGTGTTCAGCGTTGAGCCTCTCCAGCCAGATCTGAACAGCTGCTGTTCCTCCTGGCTCCAATCCGCTATAGCCTGTTCCCACCCACTGCTATTCTCCAAACTTCCAGTTGGAGGTCCGACACCCTCGGTGGGGGAAACCCTGTCGACGTATCGATCAGGACGCTCTTCAGATCTCTTACGCTTATTGGCCCTCCCTTTGCTCGTTGTTTGAGATCGGCCCTCCAGAATGTCTTCTCCCATCTTGGCACAACTAGGAGAAAGGTGCCTCTTGCCAGGTTCAAGTGCGCCAGTACTCTTGGGACGAGATTCGGCGGCGGAAATACCCAGGCCAGCTCGTAATCCCAATGCTGACTGAATGCGTTGAGATAGGAGGCCGAGCAATCGGTTGAGTCTAGCGACACGTAGTTTGGCACCACATGGGCGGTGGCCGATGCGAAGAGGTCGATCTGAGGACGTCCCCATATTCGGAATATTTCCTCTGTCGCTGGTTCCAGGAGGTGCCATTCCGGGAGTGGTGTCCCCCGAGAGAGTCGGTCCGCAATCCCGTTATATCTCCCTGGAATGTACTGCGCTGTCAGAGATATTTCCTGCTGGTCGATAAACTCTAGGAGGTCTCGAGTTATCTTCAGAAGGCCCAATGATCTTGTCCCCCCCTCCTTGTTGATGTAAGTCACTACTGTCTTGTTGTCTGTCTGCAGTAGGGTCTTCGTTCCTCTTAGCAGGTAAGCGTGATCCCTGATCACTGCGTAAACAGCGAAGGCTTCTTTCTGGTTGGAATGCCACCGCATCTGCTCTGGGGACCACTGGCCTGATATCGTCTTGTCGTCCACCTGGCCGCCCCAACCTGCGTCCGCTGCGTCTGTAGTCAGGAAGTGGGAGAAGGGGGCTTCGTGTATTGGGCAGGACTCCCCTACGGCCTCCAACCACCACTCTAGGTCTTGCCGAACCGCGGCAGGAAGCTCCACTTGTCTGGATGGCTCGTGCCTCTGCAGCTGGCGGCTGAATCTCTGCAGTCTTCGGCAATGCAAACGACCCCGAGGGGTGGCGAAGTTTGCGAAGTTGAGTCTCCCCAAGAGGCCTAGAACCTGCTTGGGGGAGCAACTGCCGGCCTCGATCGGGCGGCGCAGTACTTGGCGAAGGCCAGAGCACTTGCGGTCCGAGAGGGATTTCTGGTTGGCTTCCCAAGAGGCCTAGAACCTGCTTGGGGGAGCAACTGCCGGCCTCGATCGGGCGGCGCAGTACTTGGCGAAGGCCAGAGCACTTGCGGTCCGAGAGGGATTTCTGGTTGGCTTCGGTGTCCCAAGTTATGCCCAGAAACTCCAGCTTTTGGGTAGGTATAAGGACACACTTGTCGCGGTTGATGCACCAACCCAGATGCTGGAACAGATTGACCGTCTCTACTGCCTGGGTCGCTAGCAGGTCCCTTGACTGATTGGCCAGAAGGAAGTCGTCCAGGTAGACTACGGTCCTTATTCCTCTCTTCCGCAAGAGTCCCGCTAGCCAGTTTGACAGCGTTGCGAACATTCTCGGGGCTGATGACAGGCCAAAGGGCAGGCAGGTCATCTGGAGAAGTTCCCTTGGTAGTATAGTCTCAGGAACTTTCGGTGCGATTCCGCTATTGGTAGGTGAAAGTATGCCTGGGTTAGGTCGATCTTCACCAACCAATCTTTGGGCTGGAGGAAGTCTGAGACCCGAAGGTGGTTGAACAGCTTGAAGGGTTTCGCCTCCACAAAGGCATTCAACGCCTTCAGGTTGAATATCGGCCTTAGGGAGTTGTCCGACTTCGGAGTTAGAAACAGATTTGAGATGAAGCTCGGAGAATGATCTGCTCTTTCCAGCACGCCTGACATCTTCAGGGCCTGAATGTGACTCGACATGTCTCGAGACTCCTTCGTGCTGAAGCTGCTCAACAGCTGCCTGGTGGGGAAGACTAACGGAGGTTTGGCCACAAAGGGGATTCTCGCGCCCTTGAGGATTCTCAGCACTATAGGTGGTGCCCCGAACTCCTTCCACGTGCTTTGGAACCTCCTCAAGCGTCCTCCCCAGAACTGGTTGTTCAGCCTCGCGTCATCTTCTACCTCTGCGGCTACGGTCACCAGCGGGTTTTCGGCCGTGGTCTGCCTTCCGGTTAGGTCTCCTGTTCGGGTTCCCTGAGCCTCGCTCCCTGTGCCTCGGCTCCGTCAGAAAGGGCTTACGGGACTGGAGGTATCCCTGGTTCGGAGCTCGACGAGAAGTTGACGGCTGGGGCTGAGATGTTGACGGTTGGGCCAGGTTTCGGGTTGCGGGCGAGACCATCACCTTCTCCTGGCCCCCCCGTTCTTTAGGATATACGCCGATAGCTCTTCCCTATTGAACAAGTATCCCGAGCTTGGAGGGATTTTGGCCGCACCTTCTCGCACGAAAGGGTCTTTGAAGCCCTCCAATATGGCCTTTCGCCGGTTCAGTATACACTCTGCCCGTCTGCCGCACACAATCTGCAGGATGTCGTCCGAAACCTTATTGTACGGAGCATCGCTGGTGAACATCGACTGAATCCGCTCGAAGAGATCCAATTCACCAGCAATTGCATCCCGTATCTCAGGGTCTCCCTCTGGGCGAGCAAGGCGTTTGAAAGCGCGGCGAGCGATCTTTTCAGCAAGCCAGTATGGGTCGGCGCGTTATCGATCCTTCTCAAGTCGTCGTTCACCGACAATGTGGGAGTCGCCGCGTAGGTTCTCTGCGTTTCCGCATAGCGAACGCCTGACCACTCGTCGGAATCGAAGTGTTGCAACTTCGAGGTCTGTTCGATCCGCTTCGGGTTCGCTCTCGGTACTGGCGGCTCCTTCACGACCGTGCTGAGCTTGCCGAACTCCAGCGTATTCTTCGCCCTTCTGAGGCTCGGCGGCGGCTGAATAACGGACGCATTCGCGTCCTCCACGCTGGGCTCGCTCGCGGCTTCCGGCGTTGGCGGCGTTGTTGATGCGGGAGCCGCGCCGCCTGCTAACAAGGCCTCCGTCAGAGCAGTCACCTGTTTTAGCAGGTGGTCTACACGCGGGTCGTATGCTACGCGGCGTCTCTTTCGACTCGGTTCTTCGAAAGAAGATCCGTCATTCGAGGATACCGGCGAACGAGCTTGCTCGTCCGCCATCTTGTTAACAAATCGTTTGACGAAATTCACGGGATTTACACTAAAATATCAACGTCCTGTCGCACTATGTTAAAAATTTGTATAGTCTAATGTTTGTTAACTAGGGATCAAAATTAAGGGGGTAGATTGCAATAGAAACACAAAAAAATCACAACAAAAGTTGGCGTGTCTAAACGCGTGCAAATGGCGCGAAGCAGCGACGTCATATGAAAGAAAAAAACCGTTGCGCGACGCAACCGGAAACAGGGATACCAGCGGGAGTAAATTGTCGCAAACAGGGAATCAGAGGGGGTAGGAACGCGTGAATAAGTGCCGAAACAGCAGGCTGTTCTCTCATAATGGATTCCAGGCGTCGAGACGGAACACAAAATATAATTTTTATTAACTGCTGCTAGTATTTTAATTCTACAACAGCCTTAAAAACAAAGTTTTACTAAAATTTTCGTATACAAACCTTGTTATTAACATCATATCCGCTGACACTATAAGTGTACATGAGATAACTACCTCCTTGGCTAGCAGAGGGAGAACATTCCGGAATGTCAGGGTCATGTTCAGATCCCCAGTTGTGACCAAATTCATGAGCAGTCACCAGATCTGCCTCTCGTGTTATAACTCTCTGTCCATAGTGATTGCGGCTAGAACTCAGTCCAGAGTTCAGATACAATGTGTAGCCATTCTTGAAGTATTCTAATAGATTTATAAAAATGTTACATTTCTTTTAAATTAAATACAAATATTACATCTTCAAATGAATGTTCTTTTAAAATATGCAAAAATATATTTTAGTTCGTAAGAGGTGAAGATATTTTGATGCCAAAAGAGCTTTATTAACCACCATCTATTATTTTTTCTTTATCAGTATCTCGCCTATTACAAAGCTAGTCAAATAACCTAATTTATTAATAACCACATCTCAATATTCGGTCCATCATCAGACCTAGTGTGATTATGTCAGCCCTGATATTAACTCTGCAATGGGATCCAAAATATTGACCAGAAAGGTTAAACATATACACTCAGTAGGTTATTGCAGAAAACTAACCAGAAGATTCTCAATTGAGATATCTAAGACAGATACCATCGAATATAGACACCTAACTAATAATAATTTAAATGACTATATAACTCAAAGGAAATGCATGATTTGTGAGATATGTACTTGTAAACATTTTTATGTAAACACAATGTCATTTGATTTGATGATAAAATATGTACCAGGTGCGTGCAGTAGGAACATTGAAGCATGACTTTTTTGTAAACATACATTCTGTAAAAAAAATAGATATATTACATATATAACAAAATATAAATGCTATGATAACAATTGTGATATATGTTGTATTCCGATTGTTTTCCAAATAATTGGTTACGTACAAGTCATGCTGCGATGTTCCCACTGCAAGCCTCTGATATGTACATATATTCTAAAATTAATACAAATCTTCAGCTAGTATTTTTTTACCATGAAGTTACCACTAGTGGAAATTGGTGAAAAGAGCTGGGTCCACATTGTCCACGTAATAGTAAAAAATTAAATGTGCTGAATATAGTCAGTTAATCAGATAATACGTAATTATTTCAGTGCACACATACAAAATAATTTATAAGAAAGAAAAACGGGATTTAAATAATAATAACACAAACATGAACAAAAAAGCAAAATAACTCACAAGGATTATTATCCACCACCAAAAGCTGAAATAAATAAATGACAAATAAATAAAATATAAAATGTAATAAATCTGAAAGAATACAATAATATGTATGTAAAATTAGTCAAGTAACAAAAAATAGTTAGGTACTGACTAATTTTACATAATTGAAGGAAATTCAGAAATGTCTTGTAATTTTCCATAAAATTCATAATTCTGATATACATAGTTTGCTGCTTGATTGTTTTTCTTCTGTTTCAGTATTACATGCTCAACAGAAAATAAAACATTATAATACAACTTCTGACAGAAGTAGACTTCAAATTATAGGTACATGATTATATTTGAATCTGCATTTATTCAAACAGCATTTTTAAAAGTGCAAATGTATATAAATAATACATAAACTGAAAGATACATTGAGTAACCAAAAAAATATGGACAAAATAAAATAACAAAGAATTGCTACGACAAAACAACTACACATGCTTTAAATCCACCATCGTCACCTGGCGTGCATATTCCACCAACAGAATTCCTTCTCGGAGACCCGACATACGCCAGACCCAAGATACCACCTTCAAACTTGAGGTCGGTAAATAAGTGAGCGAGACAAAAGTCTTTGTGCGAGTACTCCCGACTAAATACCTTTGTTAATAAGAAAAGTTAGTCATAAAAAGAGTTAGTAATTAACCTACAGAAATACAATTGTTACCATACAATTCAAATCCATACTGCAAAAAGGCGAGTCCGGGTAAGTGCAGCATATATTTGTTTAAATTACATACAATGAAAGATAACAATTCATTCATCTAGTATTCTAATGAGTCCGATTCGATTCAAATTTTGCATACTTATGCTTTAGGACCTGGCGGGTAACATAGGCAACATTTCCTCCCTATTCTCATACCCCTTCCCCTCCCCCTGACATATTTTCTATGCAAATCTGTACCGTTGACCGATCGGACTCAAAATTTGGAAAATTATTCTTTAGGATTCAGCAGGTAATATAGGCTACTCTTTTACCCCTTCCCCTCCTGATATATTTTCGATGCAAATCTATACTGTTCGACCGATCGGACTCAAAATTTGGAAACTTATTCTTTAGGGCTCTGCAGGTAACATAGGCTATTTTTCCTCCCTCCCCTTTTACCTTTTCTCCTCCCCCTGATACACTTTCGATGCAAATCTATACCATTCGAATCAAACTTTTGTTTCCCCCACAAATTTATTTTCAACTTAATCCTTAACCCGTGCAACGCCGGGTACGAACAGCCAGTATAAAATAATAATTGCCATTTTAAACAAGCAAAATATTTAAAAAAAAAACGAGCAAGCCCTACAGTAGTCGCATATGATGTGTACAACATACGACATCTCACAATTATGTAAAAATATCAATTGAGCAGCGACTGAAATTAACCTCAAAATTTAAAAAAGTTAAATACGGAAATATTTATTCGAATAATTATTCATTATTACTCACATGCATTTTTAATCAATGATCTGCATTTTTTCAGACACTTATTAACAAAAATTCATTTATAAATACATTTATTAATATATTAATATACAGTCAAACTCAGTTATAACGAGCGCGACGGGACCGACTAAATTTGCTCCTTATAGCCGGGACTCCTTATATCCGGGATGGGTAAACTTCACTTTCTAAATATTTTTGATTGAGTGATGTTATTTTCAAGAGCAGCCAAATAAACATCCTTATTTTTCCAGAGCAATGAAACTGTAGAAGACGATGGTGAAAACTTTTTACAGACTTGGGAATTTTTGGCGCCGCGTTCTATTTCACGAATAATAGTGACTTTTTCACGAACCGAGAGACGCTTTCGTTTGTTAGATGTTTACATGTTTCCGATAGAACAATTCGCATTTAACTTATTAGGCTTTTAAATGCTAATACAGTAAACTGCATAAAATAAACCGTCACCTCAAACATTTTGGAAACCCCCAATAATCGGAGTTATATGACCAATATTCTCGACCTTCAGTTCGGCAATCCTTTAATAAGAAATGCCGACGAACTATTGTTTGCTTGCGCACGTGGCATTTTCGGACACACAAGTTTGTGTACATCATAAAATGATTCGTAATTAAGTGCGAGCCACTTTAAAAGTAAAGTTCATTGTTGTGATTACGTATTTGTTTTTTTTCTGTAACCCAAGCAAATATGTATGCAGTTTCTAAAATTTGCTCCGTATATCCGGGAATCATGCTCCTTATAACCGAGAACATTTGTACGGGAATATGCGCAAACCAAAATCATTTCACAGTTTTGCTCATTATAGACGAGATCTCCTTATATCCGAGTTCGACTGTATATATATTAGATTGCATTCCCGTGTGTGGGGTGTGTATTCGAAAGTACAAAAAGAGAGCTATCTGTGGTATTTTTCGAGATTCAAATCGGATGACAAATGCTCGAGCAATGTCGAAACTTGGTTTAAAAAAACGGACAACATAACATTTTTTATTTATTTGAAAAACATGAGAAAACACCCATTAATGTATTTAATATGAATCTGGGTAGGTGCCTTGACATGCACGCGAATATATTATATCGCCTTACAAATTGCAAAATATTTTAATCACTTCAGCGAATTTGAATCAACATTTTTCGTCAACAGATGTTTTTAAATGGTTTCGTTTATGATTAAAATCCATTACGGCCATTATTGTTTTAGACGAAATCGTTTAAAGATATATCGAACTTAATTTTTGTCGAACAGATTTTTTTATAAGTCAAATACATCTCGAGATATTACATATTGAATATCAACAATACGCAGCATGTTTGTAAAACTGACATTTCTGAAGCCAGTCTGTCAATGTCCAAATGTCATATTTTTCAGGTGATAGAAGATTTTTGATTTGAAAAAAATTATCGCTTGAATCATAATTCTCACATATTTGTTTAAAAAACACATTAATACCATTAATATACGGCTGTCGGATTAAAATGGATTAATTTATGAACAATAAAGTGTGTGTAATGACATATCAGGCATTTATGTTGCTACTTGAATTTTAAATTCTGCACCGACAGTAACAACAAAATTTTAACACTATAACATAGTGACTTTGAAAGCAATTTTATATTTTCGACTGCCAAAATTAACAGACAATTTTCTTTACAATGTATAATTATTCAATCATAATATTTTTTGTCATCTTGTCTATGTATGTAAGTAATGGGACATTGTATCAATATTTGTTTTATCTGTTTAGAGATATTGTGTGTAGATGCACTTACCCCAACGCCGCACTTACCTGGACGCACCTTAATTGATTTAATTTACAACAAAAACAGTCATGGTTACAACAAACATTTGAAACAAACAAACTGGTTTTCACACCTTAATATTTTATATTTAGGTACTTCTAACCAGTCTACCTAAAACCATGAATTTTAGATTTTTAAAACAACTACATATCTACTTCTAAAACTACAGCATAGATTTGTGTCCCATAGCTGATAATACACTCAAATTTATTTTATTTAGTTTATAGTACATATTATCTCAAGAAAAGATATTATCTAAAAGCAGTTGTCCATTGTTGGAATTGTTCATAATTTCCATGCTTTCCAATTCCAATAATCTGTATGCCTTCAAGGCACACAGATCCTGGTTTTGTTGAAGTTTTTTGGTAACTAATAATAATTAATACGTAATCCAGCTTTGCTTACATCGTCTTTCTTCCCATCTTAAACACTTTATTAAAATGTGAGGAACAAACAACTGTATTGCAATTGTAGAACACAGATAAAATAAGATATAACACTTAGCAATTGTAATTTTGTTATATGTAAATACATAATTAGTATGCAAAAGATAAAATTTTTTAAACAAATTAGTCAAACTCTTAACATGGTTGCAGTGACATATCTGTATGCTAAAAGTAAGGAAATGAGTGGGAAATTATGATTTTATAGGAAAACAAGAACAATATTTCAGTGTTCTTTTCAGTTTTATGAAACACTGATTCATCTTTTTTAAAAGTAAAGTTTTGATCATCTAATGAAATTGCAATATTTTTTACTGAAGAGACTTTTACTGAAGAGAAATTTCTATAATGATAATAATAACATACTCGACTCATTTTTCCATTTCCTTTCCTTCACACAGATATAATTTCATAATTCTTTACTTAAGTGCATATAATATATAAATAATTCCACATGTTTAATTCAATCATAAATCATAATCATATTCCACAGATTACAAGTATTAAATAAATGTTAACAAAACACAGATGTTTTGTCCACTGTTAGTTGAAGAAAACATTTGATTGTATAAAAAGAGAACCGTGTGTGTTGGAACAGACTCCTCCGTGCGAGTACTGACGATGTGAAGCGATGTATGCCAATCCAAGAATTGTGGACCGTTTGCTTGCAAATGTCTGATAAGTGAACAAGTGCGCGAGACAAAAGTTTTGGTTGTCCGCGTTGCGAGAAAATATCTGTTACATGAGATGAATTTGTTTACATTTATACAATTTTTTATCTAAAACCTATAGGACAATGCATATACATAAATCATTTTGTCAAATTATTTTTAGGAATCAATATTGTAATTAATTTTTGCTATACAGTGACACACTGTAGTAATCAACTGGTATATTTGTTTGAATCACACATTTCAATTATTTTATGATAAATAACTTTCTTATTGATACAAAAAATTAAATAAGCACATAACAGTGGCGTGCAGTAGGCATAAACTTAAATAATTGAATGTGGTGGCGTTTACTTTGTGGAAATCCATTTTAAGTATTATGAATTGAATTCACTTTTAATTGTTTTCTACTAGTATATTTTTGAGTATAACACAATACAACATATACATGATCATCAATATGATGCATTTTTCTGATCTTCTTTCTTGTCCTCACATACCATCTTGGAGTATTACGTAATATCTTTTAATAAAAATAAAATAATGACGTATTTACCTCGAGAAGATTTCTGACATCCCATTTTTCTCTGATCATGTTATAATGGGCCTCTCCTCCTCTTACCCGACTGGGTTCCGAATGAACAACTATTTTTTTAATAACAAATCCCATTCCTTTGAAGCCATCTTGTTCCTGATAAAATAATGTACACCAAACATAAAGACTAATTAGCGCTCTATAATATAAACAGATATTTAATTTAATAAGAATTAAACTATTGGTGTTAAATGAGGGGTATAAAAGCAAAGGCAGTAGTAATAAGGTATTTCTGAAATAAATATAAAAAACCTGTCACCATACTACAAAAATATTCTGGCATCTATGAAATCTACATCTTGTTGGAAATAAGTTTATAATCTATATACATGTATAAATAAACAAATAAAAAATAATTCAATAAATATTTGAATTTTAAATACGGATATTGGCGTGTTTGCTACTAAATAGTGGACATTGCTACTTTTGCTATTCACATAACTGGATATTACTGTTTTTGTTATGACTTTTCAGTCTAAAATCGATATCATATCTCACTTTAGTATGAAGTGGCAATTTTGTCACACGATACGTCCTTGGGGGATTGGTTGAAGTGGATATTGCTGCCTTTGTTTTTAATAGTGATTTGGAAACATAGTTTTGGGACGCATAGTTATTTTTCCTATAAAATCTCGAATTCAGTATATTCTAAATTAGTTATCCTCGGTGACGATAAAATTTTTTTTTTGGATATTGCTGCCTTTAATTTTATATCCCTCAATGTTCTTGATAATATTTTGATATAGCATGTTATTTACCTGTCTATCTTGCCAAATCGTATCGTTATATATTTTGTGAACTCGGTCAATGAGACTAATCTGAAAAAATAATTATAGTAAGTGAATAACACAATGAATTATTTACAATCTCTCTCAACTCTTTAAAGGACTGTGTAAATTATACTCACTAAATAATTTATTGTAGTTTTTGTATTACTTGCACCCATTTCTTGAAAAAATCTGTAATCCGCAACCAATAGTAGTGGACATCTTGTTTTCGTAGGGGTGTATTCATATTGGTCTATTTGCCGTTTGGATCGTGTTTTGGAAGCCAGTAATTCTGGTTCACCATTGGCACTCTCCTTATATTTATCTTTTTCCGATTGCTCTTGTTCTGTTTCCAAATCTTCATCATCATCGGATTCGAGTTCTAAATAAATAGAGCAATTACATATTAAGAACCTACATTGAAAGATTATTAATTTTTTCTTTTTACAAAAACATAAAGTAGCTTGTTGGTCCTGAGGTTAGGACTCTCGCCTCGTGATCCAAAGGTCGCGGGTTCGAACTTCACTCGAGACCAGCAAGTTAGTTCAATTTTTTAGCACAAGTGTTTAGCTTAATTTGAAAATAGTAAGAATATTGATGTGACATGTATTTCGTGTTCGCATCTCTATTAAAAATAAAAAAATAATAATAAAATGGTATAGTAAATTATCAAAAGAAATTAATCAAATAGTTTTTTTTTAAATGCAAACATAGATGAAACCTTATACTGCTATACATTAATAAACCTTGCAAAGTACGCAGTAATTAGGACAATATGTATATGGATTTTTAAAAGGATGCTACCATTAAATTTATTCTTAGCGCCGGTCTTATAAATATATGTTAGTAAAATATGATGACAGCTTGATGTATTATTTTTTAAGGTTATGTTTGGGTAAAATTTATTTTATATATATTCTACTGTTATATTAAAAAAAAAAAATGATAGTAATGTCGAGCTATTATTGTATTCAAGTTCGTCGGATGAAGAACAAAGGAGAGAGAAATTTTGGGTATGTTTAGTCTTTGACAGCTCTAATACCATAGATAAGATAAGATAAGAGCAGTAAGATATTTTGATACTTACGAACGGTTTAAAAAATTTTGTAATACGAGTGTTGGTTATATTTACTAATGAATGGTCATCCGTTAGTTGATTGTCGATATACTAACGGATATTGGGTCTTTCTTTTATAAGATTGGCCCTTAATGTATCAGATTGCTTCCTAGTGAAGGATGATTATGGCAAATGATTTTTATTTACACAAACAAAACTCAACTAAAATGATCATAAAAATATTCAAAATCAATTGAATTATAAACTGTTGAATTAGCATGACATTATTTTATTATTTGGTGCTCTTAAAGTGCGTAGTATTTTTATAAACAGGCTTTCAATTGGTCTATTATACCTACATATTTTGAATACATTTGAATTGAGATTAAACATATTCTCAAAATATTAAAAATCAAACTCAAAATTAAATCATAAATTATATAGGTACACACAAAACAAAAATAAATTACAGTGATCTGAACAGAAAACCTTTTATTGACAAATAAAAAATAATTGGATGCACTATTAATTACAAAAGATATCAAGGAATCTGCCAGAGGCAGTACTGGATTTTTCAATTTATTTTAATTTCAAAATTAGATATTAACGATGAATAAAATTGTATTACCCTGTCCTTCCTTTATGTAACCACAAGTTCTGGGTGCTATTCCATCTTGGTCTTGATCCTCCCAACTCAGTTTTATATCCGATGCTCGATAGGCAATCATAGATTTATTATCTAATTCAGGAAGATGTCGCCAGGATGGCTAGATGAAGTAAATAATATTTTAGTATAACTATGTATGTGAATCTGTAAGAGGAAACAATTAAGGTCTGCACCACAATCCAACTTGTTTAAATTTTATTTAAAAAATATAATTTGAATAAAAAAGATAATGCGAAAGCAAGGCCCTCATAGTCCAGTGGGTATGGCTTCTCATGCCAGGGGTTCCAGGACCGATTCCCAGTGAGGTCATAATACATCTATGTGATTTACGCAAGCCTGGGTGTTTTTGTGATGTGTTTCACTACAGAAAGTAGGAGGAATAACTCATTGTAGTTAGTGGTCATGACGCTTGCCTAGTAATCTGGTGGTTGGTGGTTCGGGCCATCCATTTGAGGACACCAGACATCCCACAAGACAGACACCTGCGTAACTGTTTATTCATAATACATATAACAAAAGTGAATACTATCATTGTCTTTGGTTATTTGAAATATACAATCATACTCTCTATATATGCTTTAACTATTTAAGCCAACCTTTCTTCATTCTATTTATTATGTTCACTTTATACTTTTTCCTTATTTTTTTACTTCTCAAACACATCCTTACATCTTCCCACACCACAGTCTGATGATTACAATAGCATTTCTTGAAGCTTAATTAAAAATAAATTGAAAGGAACCTCTATGTGGTATGTCTCGTCAGGAAGGTGAATTGAAGCCGTCATTACACCATCTTCCAGATGAACTCTCACATCGGAACTTGTTTCTCCAAAGACTCTTCCAGAGTAAAAATTTTCACGATCTATTAAAAACAATAAGCGGATTGATATTTAAATTTCCTACTCTGAGATATTGCAAAATTTGATTTGTTCTTTAACTCGCAAGTTTCAAATTAAATAATGAGTATTTAAGTGTCAAGTTTAAGTGTATGTACAACCGTGCCAAGGGACAGGGAGCAAAGCAGCGGACTTCAGCACGTCCAGCTTATCACGGTGCCTACTGCAGGAGGTGTAGTAGTTTCTACATTTAGTTGCCATTTCCCGTGCCAACAGGTTGTTGATTATACCTCTACAGTATGACATAATCAACAACCTGTTGGCTGTATCTATTTCATAAATAAGAAAATGGCAAATACGAACCTAGATGGATATTTGTTTCTTGGCCGTCACCGTCAACCGCATAGGCCTTAAATTTAGAATGTAAAACCGTGTGATGAGGATGAAGAATCAGTCTGAAGTCTCTTCCGAGAGTTCTAAATTTCACTTCCTTAATAGTATTATAAGGATGGCTGGAGGGCTTGGCGCCTCTTTTTACTACATGGTGATTCAAAGCTGAGGAGTGCAACATCTCAAAATACTTCAGGTTTTTATGTATGGAACCTAAAAATCGTCAGTCATTTTAGATATTATGTTTCACACTAACTTATCAATTATTATAGTAATCATATGGGCAAAATCATTCATACCATTGGTCGGAATTGAAAGCGCGAAAAAAATCAGAAGTAATATGTTAAAATGCAGCATTGTAATGTCTTTGTTTACTCCAAAACAAGACAAATCATATCTCTACCTGCATTTGCCTGCATTTGATTGCACTAAAAATCGTAAAAGTACTCAAAATCGATTGCCGTAACATGACAGCTAATCTGTCATTATTCAGTATTTTTATCTATGAGCTGTCACAGACTGAATGTATGATTGAGCTTCTATTTTTTTATTATTTTTTCTGATCTTTAATTTTTTTAAAACCCCAATAACTAGGGGAGAAGGGGGCACTTTAGCACATTTTTCACACTATGTGCCGGTTGTTTCAAGTTGGATTAAAGTAAGCGTTCTTTAAAGCATAGATGTTTACGTTCTCCACCAATCAGACGATCCGTTTTCGTAAAAAACTATGCTTTAATCGACCGCTTACTTTGATCGAACTTGAAACAACCGGGCCTCAATTAGATAAAAACTATATGATGAAATATTTGCTTTTTTAAAAACACAAATTTTGTTCAAATATACCTCCTCAAGGGGCACATTTGAATTGACATGGGGCAGTTTTGAAAACAATATTTAAATGCAGAAAATAACGAGGAAAGAGCGCTTGTTTATTGTTAGTTAAATGGTATTTATTGACATGTACTCAAAACAAATATAACATAAAAGATTTATTAAACTCGTAAAATTCGATCTCCTATTAACTTATAAAATTAATATTTTTAATCTAGTCAGACTTCGACCACGGTAAAAAGAAAACTCGTAAAATTCAATCTCCTATTAACTTATAAAATTAATATTTTTAATCTAGTCAGACTTCGACCACAGTAAAAAAAAGTTTTATGAAATTGCAAAACCATTTTAAATGGTCACAAAATAAACATATTGCATACCTTACCCAATAAAAAATAGGAAAATTGAAATTAAGATAAAGTTTTGCTGCAGTTTAACCTGCCTCCTCTGATTTGATCAAATCTGCCTCTTAGGCTCGGATATTTCAAGTTCGATCAAAGTAAGCGTAGAGTTTAAGCTCGAATTTTTAGTACTTTTTCCGAAAACGGGTTGTTTCAACTCGGATTAAGCGAAATCTGTCGGAGAATTCTGAGCGGAAATTTTAGATTAAACTCTCGGTCAGAGACGCACATGCGCACTGCGCAATGTAATTGACATCTGTCAATAAAATATTTTTTTATTAATTTTTCGACATTATACATACAAAGTGTCGAAATGTACAATATTATGTAGGGTGACACAGGCTTTTCCGACGATCGACTGATCCTACAGTATATCCTTAACAGGATAAGTAATTTACTTAAACCTCGAACAATACTTTTTTGTCAGAAGAAATTGATTTTTCCGCAACTCTAAATGAAATTTACCGCAGGGCATTGTGGACAATATTTTTTTTCAAGATTTCTATTTCACTCGGGTTTTGATAATTTTACATTTATATCGGTGAAAGGTGCGAAGGTGATGCATCTGTAATATTGTTTCTTGGACTGCGGATAGGGTCAGCCATTATCAGCGCAATGGCTCCTCAGACCACATTTTAATCAGTCGAAGAACACTATAAAAATCAGAAATATATTTGTCATAATGTCGAAACAAAATATCAAGTTACGACAAACGGTACTAGGTACCAGATTTGGTAATTGCATATTGTAGGAGATCGGGATTATGCCCTCAAACCATATGCACAGCAATTTTTAGCGCTACAATGGGCCTGAAGGCCCAATTAATTGCGGTCCGGCAAGAACACCTAGATTTTAAAGAAATCAGAAAGATATATTGCGACCTCGACAAATTTTCAGTATGCAGAGCCAGAGACACGGCCATTGGACTACGAACTTCGATGTTATTTACTAATGTTGTCGCATGGTTTGGTCTGTGGAACTGATGTGCAAGGATGGTAGGGAAAATTGTTTGTCGAAGGCAGCAGAAACAGAGGACTTCCGCGGAATGATAGTAATAAAACAATATATTCGGTGTATGAAACTCTTTTATTGTATTTAATATACCTACCTATTAACAGGAAAATGAAAATTTTAATAAAAAATACGTCTTATAATTATAATTAAATGAAGCCAGATATCTGCTGGCTTTATGCCTTTCCAAAACAACTTTGTGAATTTCCTGCCGATTCTTTAGATAGTTAGGTTTTGAAAATATCTAACTGCTATTCTGCATATCACTTTTAGTCGTGGGCTTTGGATTCACTTTTCTTATTACCTGCAAACAAAGAAAAGGTTATAAACAGAAAAACTAAAGAAATACAATACAGATCAAATAAAAACATATTGTTCTTGCAAACACTAAATAGGTAGGAAAACATTTAATTTCGTCAATAACTAACCTTCCTGGCGCATTTCATCATTTTCTCGAATCTACTTCGAAAATCTGTTGGAAAGTACGCATTTAGGCGGGAACAAAGTCACAAAACATTAAATTAGTTGCGTAATGCGGCCCACTAATCTCCTTTCATCTTCTTCTGGACATCTTCAGTCTTTATTTAGTAAAACAGCATTGTCGATGATATGAACGTCAAGTGTCGAAACATTTACGTGTTGTCATGGTGCTGCATGGTGCTGTCCATGTGCTGTCAAACGAAATTTAAATGACGTGATGCGATATGCAAAATTATTTTGGCGTGCATTTATCTACGATTTTTAGTTTACACAATTACAACATCATTAATCCAATATTTGATAGATTTTTAGTTTGAAAATGTTTTTTTTTTTTTTTTACTTGAAACTTTGAAACAACTATTTCTGCGAGATTTCGCGTAACCTTGAGGTTAAACTTAGTTTGACCCAGGGTTTCCGCTTACTTTGATACAACTTGAAACAACCGGGCCTTAGTCACTTGAAAGATAAATATTTGCAAAAAAACAACAACGCGTGAATGATAAACCAAGAAGTAATAAATAATTTTTTACACTAATAAAGTAATTACTAGTGTTGCACCGAATGTGGATTCTGCCGAATGTTCGGTTTCAATATGTGCCGAAGCCGAATTTCGGCCGAAATTCGGTTACAATTTTGTGCACTTTTGCCCGATCACGAAAACACGTATAATTGTTTATATACTCTGTGTTTTTTAATTAATTAAGCGGCACAACGTAGTTCTGGATGGTTGTTATAGAATATTATATATTAAAATTGATTATTTTATTTTATTAAAGCGTATAGGTATATTGCTGATATTTGATGTAGTTTCTTTTCTAGAGAATAAAAAACATGATCCATTCACACGTTACCTATTTACTTATAAATCATCATTTTGTCTAGATTTCATTTTAAATTAAAATTCCTTACGCTTTTCCCTACTTATTTAATATTTACAAATTTAATGCGAATGTTTAGATCGTTGGATGGATGTTTGTTATTCAATCACGCCAGAACGACTAAACGGATATGGATAAAATTTGGCACGGAGATAGATTGTTGTCTGGAAAAGCATGAAGAATACTTTTTATCCCAGTTAAAAGCTAGTTAATTAAAAAGCTACCGAAGTTCGGTAGATAAACGAAGTTCGGCAGATTTAAACGAAATTCAGCCGAAGGCGAAGTTCGGCAGATTTAAACGAAATTCGGCCGAAGGCGAAGTTCGGTAAAAGTTGCCGAAGTTCGGCTACACTGAATGTGAAACGAATTTCGGTGCATCTAGTAATTACAGTTTAGTTACGTGAATGGCAAATCCTAAAATATAACATTTATTTTGATTTAAAACTCGAACGGCACAAAAACAGTGAGAGTTTATAACTTGTTTTGATAGCTATGTTCAAGCGCTTTCTTACTTGACGTATTTTACAGTTACTGGCAAACTTCTTGAAATTTTTTTGCGTAGTGGGGAAAGACAAATTTTGAATGTCCTTGGTGGAATGGTACAGTAGCCGGCAAACATCTTGAAATTTTTCGGCGTAGTGGGGGAAAGTTTGCGCATGTACCATTCCACCAACGAGACTCAAATTTTGTCTTCTGCGCAATCCCCCACTACGCCAAAAAATTACAAGAAGTTTGCCGGCAACTGTACCAACATTAAAATGTAATTGTGGCATACATTACTGCAAAGCTATGTTTAAAAAAAGTTCAAATCTGCCCCTGTCCAAAGGTGCCCACCTCTCCCCTACCATTATTTTTTATTTTTTTTAAATAATAATTTCTATTTTTCAATTTAAAAACGATTTAAATAAATTGGTTTTATAAATTCACATAACATCTGTAATTTATTAATGATTGGATCCGAGAATTTTTTTCTATGTATCAATGGTATCAATCGAGTGACGTAGATTATAGATGAAAATCTTGTCTATGGAAAAGAGAAACTCCATGGGCATGTTGTCAAAATAAGCCGGCGATTCACATTTATCTTTTGAAATTTGAAGGTTTTGTTTTACTTTAGGTTCATATTTCAATAGAATGGTGAGTGAACGTGTCCAAAATAAGTCAAAGCTGTTTTCTAGTTATCCTTAATTTATTACTATTGTATTATTTGTTTGTAGTATGCCCTTTTGCACAAGAAAGACAACGCACATGAAGATGCAATTTGGAGTTGTGCGTGGAGCAGAGTTGGAGAGAAATCGAATAAAGAAAAAGATGACGAAAATTCAAAGTTTGTTTAATAATCATAGTTATATTTGTACTTTATATATTTTTTTACATGTTTTTTCAATTTTTGTATATTGTTTGCACTTTATTAAGTGGCCTTAAGAAGGAATTAATCTTAAGAAAGGCGCGTTTTGATGTCTAGGAGGTGTTTTGCCGAGATTCAAATGATTTTACATCACATTCACCATAGCAAACCTTTGAAAATCTGTCAAATCTTTGCATTTAGTGCATTGTTGTATGATAATGAAGACACTTAAAGTTCTCCGATTACCGCATTTATGCGAGATGGAACACGCAAGCAGATACGTTCTAGTAGTTGAGGACAGTCAATCAAAAACGTCAATTGCTCTTTATCTGTGGTTTGCAAAAAATTTTGACAAATTTATTTACCTTCAGGATACTACTCATGTTCCCATCTCAGTTAATTGGTTGATTATCCAAGGAGATTGCCCAATTATCTTACCATTACACCGATTCATAGGAGAGGCAGAGAGGACAGAGCTCTCTTCTGTCCTGACACACAACTTCCACCTCATCTGCATTCATACATCCTCTCATGCAAGCTCGTAGATTGTTGTGACTTCTGACAATACCGTTTTTCAGTATCTGGTGATATGGGAACCTGGGGTGTACGAAAATCCCGCACTTGTGTTCATTTCCTGGATGAGTTTAGATATAGCCAAACGGCTACTAAATTGCCGTAGTTTCTAGAGTGGCACATTATCTGAAAATTGTATTGACGGAGACCCCTCCTAGTAACAGCAAGTAAACAACAGTTACTGACAAGTTAATTTGCTTGGAAAGCGCTTCCAGCAGTCCTCGCCTCCTAGGAACTGGACAGGATGTATTCCTGGTTAACCTAATCCTCATCACTGCTGCGGTCGAGCCTTCTCCAGCTGGATTGGGTCGGTACCAAGCTGACCTTGTGTGAATGTGAACTGTCACAGGTTGTGTCATCTCCGAAACAAAGCTCTGAAATGCCAGCCCCTGCAGAGTCATTTCCGAGATGTCTCTCTGCCCGAGATTTTGTCATCATTGCCGTCAAGCTCCGGCAAAGGGTTTTGCCAATCTGTGTTGTGGTTGTGTCAGAGACTTAGTGCCTATGCCAAATTTCATTATTTCTTTCTAGTCTATAAGTCAAGGGCAGTTTTTTGATAAAAAATGATGAAATATGCTATCACTCATCTATTATTAATCACTAAAATTGTTGTGTAGGCTTTATTATTTCATTTTATTCACAAAAGTGATTTTATCTATATTATATGAGTTTTATATGGCAGCCAACTAAAATTACGTACAAGTGTACTTAATTTTTTTTGACGTAATATAAATCATTACAATAAAAGTATTACCATTATCTTACAGTGACTCCACTGGATCCGGTGAAGGAATAACTGACTATGTAATTACTGGAGGACTGGACGACCTTGTGAAAGTTTGGCAAGTCAGAAATGATAAATTAGAACTTAGACACAAATTGGAAGGACATTCCCTCGGAGTAGTCTCCATAGCTGTTAATTCTAATGGAAGAAGTAAGGCATTTTTATCTATACATGACTACTGAATACCAGCATTGTGCAATATTTTTTTTTACCTATTAGGTAGTTGGTGCATCCGATAATGGCAAAATGATAACACACATCTACTAAAGCTTTTTGACTTAAGCAAGTTAGGAGCTTAGGTAACATGGCAATTATTATAATATTTGGGTTTATTTATACGAAAAATAAATACATTTTCTTGCTGTATATTATACCAACCATACATACTGGTTTAGTAGAATATGTACTTAAAAGTTTGTCTTTTACTACATTAATTTATATGACTATCTGGCCTTGCAAACAAGAGTCGAACTCCTGATTTGTTAATTGTCAGCAAGGTTGTGGAGTAGTTCCGACTCCTGACTCTCATTTAATAATCTCCAACTGTAGCGAAAGGCAAAGAAAAAATATTCCACACACATGGTTATCAGATACAGCACCGATTGGTTCAACTGTACGCACTAGAGTGAGAGAATGCAATTTATTTCGTCAATGAATGATTGCCTACATAAATGTATCTAGTATGCATATGCATCCGGTATTAATGAATTCTTGGTGTCCCCTACTTCTGAAACATACACATTGATTACTTTACAGTACGCATCGATTAATTAAAATAGAAGATACATATATTTTTTTAATGCAATCGGAGTCAGCTGGTCTGACCGGAGTTTCCGGTTCGTCAGACTCCGACCCCCGTTTAAAATACTATAAATCAACAACTTATGTCTCCACAGTTCTTATTGCCAGGCTAGTATCTTGCTACCACGTCATAGCTACATAGTAGTGTAAGGAACATTTTTTTAAGAATGCGAATATAAAAGAATATGCATAGCCATTATATTTTTGTGATTATTTTAGCCTTTTTTATGGGATTTCTGATCATTACTATGTCGGATTCCAAATATTGTAAAAATACCCACCCCAATCACATGCTTCTATCTTAGTCGTATTTAATTGTGAATCTGTTCATTTTATTAGTACTCCAATGAGTGAATAGATGTAATTGTTGCCTTTAAACCTCTTTTTACTCTCTTTCTTTTAACTCGTAGAGTCTGCTTGCTTGCTTGTCTGTCGAAGAAACTTTGGATCAATTTTTAACCCTTTTCCCGTGATCCAATCGAGCTGAAACTTTGCAGACAGACTCGTGACGATGATAAAAATGATCTAACAATTTTTTGTTTTAAAAAAAAGAATAATTATAGTATAATTTTGGATTTTTCGAAATTTTTTATTACTCGCTTTCATAGCGTCGCCCAACCTGAGCCCAACACGTAGGTTAAGCGCCAAACCTATCCACTTGTAAATGAGAAAGGGAGTATAATAAAAACTTGGTTTTTATGGGTTAGTTTTTTATAGATTTATGTAGTAAAGTTTTATTATTATTTTAGCCATTGCGAGTAGTTCTCTGGACTCCTCATTGATGATTTGGGACGTGACGAGTGGAGATAAATTGATGACTATGGAGACCGGACCGGTGGATGTGTGGACCGTAGAGTTCTCGCCTGATGACAAACACGTAATATCGGGGAGCCACGCAGGGAAGATCTCCATGTATGGAGTGGAGAGTGGCAAGCAAGAGCAGACTCTGGACACGAGTGGAAAATTTACCCTGAGCATAGCCTACGTGAGTACTTATCTATATTATTTGACTGATGTTTATAATATTCTTAACTCTTAAGAGGTGTCAGTCGATTTAATAAATGCTTTATTTTTTAATAAAGCAAGTCTCTAATGTTATTTCTAATTTAATGTAATATTATATAATCTGATGTAGTGTAAAGTATCTTCATGTGTGTGGGTGTAAGTATGTATATATGTGCATGCGCCAGTTAAGAGGAGCATACGGAAGGACGGGCGGACATTTGAGCCTTTTTCGGCAAAGGTGTAATAAATGTGTGAAGATAATGTTGGAGTATTCTTAAGAATTCCTGATCCTTACATGTAAAGGAAGAAATATTACAGTACAACACCTTTTGTGTTGGTGATTCCTGTATTATTAAAACAAATTAAAAAATCAATTCTTCAATCATAAAATGAATTATAAAATCAATTCACTGTACTTTCTGATCGCTACACACAATATCGACACCAAAGTATATAAATGCAAGTTTTGTGCTTATATACTCCTCGGATCTCCCTACTTATACAAATACCTGCAAACAGCTGATTGATTTGTGTTTTAAAATGAAATATGTATATAACTTGCCCTAAAACAGGCCAGCCTAGTTGGGTAGTTACATATTTTATTATATGATTGTATGATAAATTATTATTGTATAATTATATTTGTAAGGTAATATAATGTAATGTTATGTTAAATAAATAAGAAAATAAAAATAATTAAAAAAATTCTGTTTTCAAAAATACTTCACCATCCATACTGACTTGAGTGTCACCTAACATAAAAACTTCTACCTTCTTGGTTTACTTTGCTCACATTGAAAAATGAATTAAATATCAAATACCAGCGAGGACAGTAAAAATATATTTTTAAAATAAGTTTAACAGTTCATATTTCTGTGTACTTCGTAACACCTGCCAAAACAATTAAAATTATAAACACCTGATTACGCATTAGCTAAGTTACTGTGTACGTATTTACACATGTTTTCCTCAATTCCACATAAAAAATTTGTATTGCAAAATAATGCTATTAATTTTTTAATATATTTTAAGAGTATTGAAAAAAATGCAAATTATGATTTTCTCCATAACTGTCGATATTTCACGAATAGCGTAGAGAATATTTTCAATTCAAAATTGAATGAAAAAGAATTCCCCAAAGTTTTTACTACTAGCTATAAGAAACCCTGTATACACCATTTCCAATTTCTGTCATATTTCAGAGCCCAGATGGAAAGTACATTGCCAGTGGGGCCATAGATGGCATTATCAATATATTTGATGTGGCGCAGGGAAAGCTGGTCCACACGCTGGAAGGACACGCCATGCCCATCAGAGGACTGTGCTTCTCACCAGATTCACAACTTCTGTGCACCGCTTCAGACGATGGACATATTAAACTCTACGATGTGTATGTTGTATTTTTGTTTTATTTTATTTTTGTCTCTCACAATAAGTTTAGGGATGTACACTTTGGTTTCATGGTTTGCACACCCGATGACCGATCTTAAACTACCTATCCGTCAGCATTAGAATCTTCTGTTTTCACAATTCATGACTTTTTTTTATTTGACATGTTAATTTTTTAATATGTATTAATTTTTTTTTTCAAAAGTTCCCACTGACTGTAAATTAGTTAACAGCAGGAACCTAATACAGTAAAAGCTCGTTAATACAAACAACTATAATTCAAAATTCGGTATAATTCGAAAAATTTAATGATATTTTATCCCCCTCAAATGAATTTTCATACAAAATGCTTCCTATAATTCGAAAAAATGGCTAATTCCAAATACGAAAAAAATTTCAGACAAAATTATGAAATTTGACACAAAAGTCATTTGTGTAAATGTTAACATTTTCTCACCATTTGCTAGTGTTTTTATACCTGCGCTGACGGAAATGACCGCTCACAGGCCTTTGATCATCTATATGACAGTAATAAAAGTCATAAAACATCCCCAACTGGCCGGTGGCCGCGCGCACAGGGTAAGGCTGTTTAAGGGTACGCGCGCACTAGCGTTTTTTTGCCGCGCGGCGAAAAAACGCTACGGCATAATGTCGCACCGCAGTGTTGTAACAAAGGCTTTTGAATTGTAGTGCGCGCACTTAGCGGCAAAATAACACAGCGGCGAAAAATCGATGAAATGTTACAACTCTCTTGCGGCGCGGCGGTCAGCGGCAAAAAAACGCATCTTTTTAAAGTCATGACCGCGCACGCTACGCGCCGTTTCGCCATACCATATATTTTATGTGAAAGAACAATGGGCTACAAGCAATAATTCTGCTGATCTAGATGAAGATTTTAATATTGAAATGCTAATTACAAAAGTTGAAAGAAGACCACCATTGTATGAAATCACTTCAAAAGAATATAGTGATAGAAACATTAAACATTTCTGAATGGAGTATTTTTATATGCGATAGAAGGTCCAGCTAGTTTTAAAAGTTCATAAAAACATTCTTTATTCATTCGATAATGTTGGAAGAATTTTTCGTTAAGTTCACCAAATATTTTAAAGAACTGCCCGTAAATGATCAGCGGCATTATGCCGTAGTGCGCGTGCCTGCTGTTTTCGCCGCGCGGCGAAAAAACACTAGTGCGCGCGTACCCTTATGACTGCTGTTTTATGATATCCCGCCAAAAGACGAGATTAGTTGAAGTTTTGTCGCCAGTTTTGGAGTTTTAAATTGTTACATCTTTGTGTTTTATTAAGATTGAAAATATATCGCGTGAAAACATTATGTCATTGACTTTTTTTTGTGCTTTAACTGTGATTTCCGTGAAAACTTTCAATATTTTAGTCTCTTCATTTACGATTTTAATATATTTTTTGTTATTTGATAAGTGTGAAGAATATTAGCATTTTATTACGTGTTAGATTTTAGTTATTTTCGCATTTTATTTTGACTAGTGTTTCGTTTCAAATTAAAATGGCGTCAGTTCGCAGCGCGTACAAAAATTAAACTATTTCTATGAAAATGGATTTGATTAAAGACGTGGACAGAAAAATTGAGAAATAAGGGCAAGATTGCGTAAAATATGGTATCGCCAATTCGACTGTTTCAACAATTCTAAAAAATCGCGCCAAAATTGAAAAGCGCAGTGAAGTGATGTACAATATTTGCTGTTTTAATTTTTTCTGTTTTAAAATTGAATTGATGTCTCAAGATCACATATCAAAGTAAATTATTTTAATTTTATTGAAACAACTGACAAAAATGAATGCAATATTGGCCAAATAAATGTGTTTAAAAATACATGTTAAAAAATGCATTTGTTTGTACACTTGGAAATGTTTAGAAAGTGTGTTGATGGTTTAAAAACTTCCTACTAATTCTACTTCCCTAATTCGAATTTTTTTGTTGAATTTCGGTCCCCTGAATTTCATATTAAAGAGCTTTTACTGTATATATGTTACAGTGAATCTGATTTTCTAGTGAGTCCATCATTCACTGGCATTTTAGAGAAAGTATATTCAAGGTCATTCTTATCATATTCAAAGAGTTTTTCACCAATAGAAATGAATACAATATTTTAACTTGCACATACTAGTGAATTTATTGGTTTCCGAACTGTCAAAAATTAAATTTGACAAGTCTGAAATCCGTTTCCGTAAAAATCTATGCTTTTAAACGAACTTTTATTTATCCAAATTGAAACAACCGGGCCTTGAATAACAATTTAATAAGTCATTGCGTGAACAAGGTTCTTACTGCATTATTAATTTCTTCTGTGCAAATCAACATTATGTAGGTAACGGATATTATTAAAATAGTCATTTTGAAGTGTTGAAAGTTTCGTCTGCACCAATTCTTCATTATATGATTTTATAACAAGATTCTAATGGCACATGGACCTTGTTTTTCAAAATTTATTTTGCGTTTTGTGTCTCATTCTACACTAGTCTAGTCCAAAGTCATCACAAAGCGACAGTATTTCTAATTTTTATCCTTTGAGCGATAGCATATTCTCTATTCTGTGGCGATAGTTCTGTTTCTCGAACTGTCACACTTCTGGACTGGTCTTTGATATTCAATGATTAGTTTAGGTAGGTAACTAAAACGTAATATATTTTTAAAATTTTAATCGCGAACACTTACGAAATTCTGATCATCTTATAATTCAAAAGACAGTCGATTAAACTCATAAAAATGATACGGTGCGAGCAAGCTTCACGTCTGTCACCGACGTCGAGCCGAGTAAGTTTGCGAACTTAAAAACCGCGCACTTTATGTTGTACGTCTACCACCCGTGCTTACACGTGCGCAAACAAGAAACGCAAACGACATTAGACACATTTTTGATAAAAAGATAGAAAATTGGAAATGCGGAAGAATCTGAATGAATTCAAACGTAAATGATGACTTAGAATCTCTTTGATTTTTGTATTTTTCGCATCGAGTGTTTGTTACTTGACGTACTTTTAAAGATTCATTTAAAATTAATAATACCGGGTGTACGTTTATTTATGTTTCTATATTTGTAAGAAATAAACTTTTGTTGTATTGTTATAAAAAAAACATATTTAATAAACTTAATTGACAAAATACATATTCATTAATAAAAATTTTCCCTCAACCCCCCAATATTTACATGGTGACATAACCTCGTTTTGTTCCGGCAGTCGTCAGATATCATAAAAAACCCGAGTGCGCGATCTTTCAGCCGACACCTTACTTCGCGATTCGTATTCGTTTTGCGGTGCCGCTGTCCTATTTTAATTTAGGAGTTAAAATAGGACCGCAAAATGAATAAAAATCGTCTAGTGTAGTGCCGCCTTTATACTTTCTACGCTTTAAGAATTACGTGTATAAATTGATGGTTTCACCGATATATTGTCTATGCTTTGAGTAATGTAATTTCACGGATTATGTGTAGTGATTCTGAGAATTCGTTGATTTAGATGTTTTCACTACCCCCACTCTGCCCGACCGGGAAAAGTACATTTTTACTAGTGAAAGTATAGTCTCACTAAAAATGCAAATTCGATGTAACATATATATTTCAAAAGAAATTGAGACTTCACTTCAACTTAATATTAGTTTTCTTTTCACTTCGCTATGAGTGATATGCAGAAGGACATTGGAATATTGTTTGCATTCAGGATTAAATATAGCAAATGCATACACTTTAGATATGCAATAAAACCCTGCTAATTCAAATCCCGATAATTCGAAATTAGTCAAAATTCGACATTTTTAAAACACACAAGACTCGAAATATTAATTCCATAGTTAATTAACGTCGATAATAACGATAATTATAAAACCCCAGTAATTTGTAATTTTAAATAATTTTTAGACTGTTGCATCATAAATCAATATATTTTTAGTTACATAATTTGAATGTCCTACGAATATTTTTTTCTATTTTTTTAAATTTCAGGTTCTTTGTGAACTCCATTTACTCATATGAACGTATTCAGAAATGTATTCATATTTATTTATTAATATCTTTTTTCAGGCAACACGCAAATGTGGCGGGGACCCTCTCTGGTCACGCTTCGTGGGTGCTGTCGGTTGCCTTCAGTCCTGATGGGAAACACTTCGCTTCCTGCAGCTCCGATAAGACTGTCAAGATTTGGGAAGTTGCATCTAAAAAGTGCATACAAACCTTCAGCGAGCACACAGATCAAGTATGTTTTAATTTTTTTTTTCAAAACATGAAAGAATAATAACTGGCAAAATTGTTTATATGTAACAGAAATTGACAAATGGGAAAGGGAAATAAATCTTAGTGGATGATGAGTTTCTAAAATATTATTTGAAAGTGCTTAGAGCTAGAGTTTACTTATGATGATGGTGCAGACACAAATCTAATACATGTACATGTAAATAAAGTACATGTCAAATTTAAAGTTGTTTTAATTTCTTTTGGTGGAGATTTTTTTCTAACACCCCAGATAATTTTCTGTAGAGTCAAATCTAGGGTGGTCGCAAGCATTATATGTTTACTAAAACCTCATTAATTTATGATTCAAGGGACCAAAGGAAAATCCGAAATAATTTAAAATTGTGAAAAAAGGTGCTTATTTCATGAACGTTTTCTTTTTTTATTACTCTGAGGAAATATTTTGAAGTAACATATAATTACATATTAATGTAATTAATGCAAACTAACCATGCCAATCGAGGTGAAAACTTATAGTATTGATCTATTTGCGTACCGTTGCACGTAATATCAAACTATGTATTTGAACAATTTTAACCAACTTATGTTACTCTGACTTAAATTTGGATTTTCATTATTTTCATTTCCTTCACTGGTTCCCACTTGAAGAGTCTTTATCTCGCCAAAAGTTACAAAAAAAATGCAAACTTTGATATCGCATACCTCTATAACTATTGATGTTAAGGTCACGGTTGCTAGAAAAATTTTCAACTCATTATCGAGGCAGGAATCCACCTGACCTGTAAAGTTTTTGTTACTAGCTATGAGACACTATATATATCAAATGTAGAGTGTAAAAGTATATCCAATATCTAAAAAAAATAATCGAGAATTACTAATTTATAACATACTGAATTTGAGATTTTATAGGGAACGTAGCCTATAAATTTATAGGAAACATGATTTTTGAAGGGATAGATATGTATATAAAATCTAGAATTCAGTTCAATTTATTTTAGTAATCGTCGGTGACTGCACTCAAAACATTTTTTATTTCTTTGGATATTGCTGCCTTTGCTTTCATACACAAATGATTTAAAATATTTTTATATATAATGTTTCTTTATTTTCCCAGGTATGGAGTGCGAAATTCAATCCAGACAGCACTCGTCTTGTGTCTGTATCAGAGGACAAATCCATCAACCTGTACGACTGTCCAGTTGGAGTAACGCCAATCTGAGGCAATTGTGTCTTTTCTGGAGATTATAATCAGCCTTCTCGACCTTGACTATGACAATGGAAGAGTTATAGTTTTTGAACTATTAAATAATCATGGATCTTTTATGACAAATTTTTATTTTTCATCTGTACATCACTGTTGTCCTAACAGAGAATACATATTTTATAACGTGATACGTTTGTCTGTCAGACATTTGATGAATTTAAGTGTTTTAATAAATAACAAATATTGAGTATGCATTACCAGAAATAATGCAGTGCAGTGTAAAGATATTGTGACTATTTGTAATTAAATAATATTTAGTGTATATATTTTTATAAAAATACACCAAAAATGTTTATTTTGTATTTTTCTTTTTACTTAAATGTAAGTTTTCCTTGACGCTTACATTAAATTCGGTTGAATTTTGCATATGATTTGTGTTTTATCCTTGTGTATCATACGAGTAAATAAAATAATTGTTGCAAATATAATAATGTTTCGTGAATCGATTGACTTCTTGTTCTCTCATATGTATGTATATGTATCTAATTCGGATTTACTGTGTATATTGTAAAAATATGTTGGATTTTTATCACTCATGGCATCCATGTGGCATTCAGAGAAGTTCATGTGAAAACATTGTGGACTATATTTTGCATATAGAATACGTGCACGCACTCGTTTTTGGTTTTAGGTTTTGGAAAATTCACTATGTAAAGGTATGATTGATTTTATATTGTAAACATTCCCAGGCTAGATATTTTTGGCTATAAAAAGGCACATTGTATATTTCGAACGGCAGTATTCTCCAATAAATCGGCGGTATGTATCCGTAACCTGAATTTTGTTTTAATCATTGATCTCTTAAATCCTGAATCGTCTCGCTCGAAATTCAGTATTTGTACGGAAACACTACACATTACAACAATCATATACTTAAATGGATACTTGTTTAAGGCTAGTTTGAAAACCAACCGATTAAGCCTCTACTCTGCCATCACTTTATTACTCAGATCGGATCAGACTAACTCTACACATCTCATAATATGTTGTCAACAATAGTAATTGAATAGGTTAATTTATACAGCATCTTTTTTATAAACTTGTTCGCTTGGGGTGTTTTTACACTCGTTATTTCGGTAGTCAGATGGCGGAAGGGACCATCTGCAATTTTTTCAGTTTGTAAGGTTTCTTCCACAATGTTCTTAAAATAAACTTATCTTTATTGTAAATATCATTATATATATATATATATATCAAAACAACACTCCTGTCACTACCATATTAACAAAGTCGTAAGAGTCGCAAACATAAAATTATAATTGTGGCAAAATGGTCAAGTGCAGATAGTTCTTTCTGCCATCGAAAAAGGCAGAAAGGCAATTGCAAATTCTTTTCTAAAAGGACACATGTGTCAGCCAGCATTTTTACCGTAGAAAGTTCCGAGTGAGTTGTACAGATCCGTGAGTTTAGTGATGTTTTTTTAAAAAAAAAAATTCTCATGCAATGTAATTTTTTTACTTTTTGGTCTTAATACTACCCCGTGTACAAAATCGCTTCGGTAGGAAACAAGTGCCATCCTTTTATGAGCTCAATAACTTATTTCCCATATAAAACTTTAAGTAATTATGAAGGATTAATTGATTAATTAGTGAATCTTATAATTGATTCGTGTATTTTCATGCAAAATTTCAGCTCGATCAGACATTGGGAAGTGGGTTATTATATTATTATACGATTATAAGACCATACCAACAGGTGAAGCTAACGTAAGTTTGGTAAAAAGCGTTCTCAGGTTTTCACAGCCGTTCAGAATCTTATGTGTGCAGTTTTTTTTGGGATATTTTTCCGTGTACATATATCTGACTCCAGCTGAGGTTTCGGATCCCATTACTGGGTCCATCAAGGCTGATGACATCAGTTCTGATGACTAGTGATGCAACGAATACAAATATTCGCCGAATGGTAGCTATTTTCCGAATATTCGTATTCGCCAAATATCATCATGAATATTAAAAACAAGCTATTTATAACTGAACGCGACGCATATTACCGTTTGACCGTGCACCGTGTATCCGAATACACCTACACTCTCTATTATCAAGAATTCCCCTAACATTTAGTGAATGGATTTGTTGAGTTTTCAAGTTGTCAATTGTTACTTGTTTCACAGTATAACATGAGTTCTTTCATCTTGTTTCGTTGGGTTATTAATAAGGTTAGGTGCTCATTTCATGTAGTTTTTTAAATTTTTTTTGTAATAAGTATTGTTCGTTTCATTTTATTTCCGTTGTGTGTAAAAAGTGTTAACTCTTATAAAATAATTTCTAATTAAATCGAATAACATCACCTCTAGTAAGTGTGAAAAAAGTGATATTTTTTCGACCGCTGGGAATGTACAAATGGATGACTTGTTATCAACAATGGACTGTTCAGATGTAATTTCCCTAGATCCAAATGTTTACGACGCTTTGAAATCTCTTACAATTCTAACAACGATGAAAATTCAGAGGAAACAATCTTCCAGCAAAGTAGTGAATATTGTGCTTCCACATTAGTGAAAAATTTAATATAATAAAATATTTAAAACCTTGTGACTACCTTTTACCAATCATGTTAGTAATGGCACTTAATTGTAATATGTACTTGTAAATTCAAATGTAACCAGAAAATTACAGTAGAGCAGCTTGCTGTGGGAACTTTGCAGCATAACTTTTACAAAAGCATATATTTTGAAAAAAATTTAAAACAAAACATAAATCTCGTAATTCTCCTATCACAATTATTATCATACTGTTATTAACATACAATTATTATTATACATCATAATGTTGTATCAGATAAATATTTAATTTATATTTTTTTCTAAAATATATGTTCATGAAAAAGTCATGCTTCAATTTTCTCACTGCACACGCCTGCAGTAGACCAATAGACAAAGCATGTTTTTCAAACCAAACTAATAATCATACCAGGATGCAAAATATATCACCAGCTTAATTCAATCAAGATTGGTCAAAAAACAGTGATATAAAGGGAAAAGTAAAAGTTACGTTTTTAACGTTGACCAAAAGAAAAGTAAAAGAACAAAGCAAAACTAAAAATAGGTAAAATGTATGCATTTGTTCAAGTATTGTATATGTGCATTTTAGTACCACAGAATTATTAAGAACACTTGTTAAGAAAGGAAGGAAGATGAAAGTCAGTGAGATGCCGACTTTAATTCATTCACATATACATGGAGAAAAATTCTGGCTAAATATATATGTAGATCAAAACTAGTAAATGGCCAGCCAGTGGAACGGGCCAAAACAAGATTGATCACGGAAGTTGCAGCTGGGCAGATTTTTACCTTGTTGGCTTTAAAAAATCCTGAACTCCGAGAACTTGATATAGGTATGTCATTAGTCAAAACATTATAATACCAGTAACATCAATATAAAAAAAATATATGCGAGTTTTTTATAGATTGATGAAAAATAATTTATAGATTTGCTTTCGTTATTGCCATTTGTTCCACCTGAATGATATTGTTTTTGCAAACAGTTCCCACATCGTGCTACATAGTTGTGAGGCGCATGCCGATATGATCAGTTCTGATAATCATTTTTTCTACAAATCAACTCTGAAATTTTGCACAGCATCGTGACATCAAGCGAAATCAATGGTCGTAATCGCTTTAAAACTCATAACCTTGGCGCATTGTTTGTTATCACCAACACTTCTGGACGAGGTTCCATAATCGTGTGGAAAGGCGTATGGTTCCATTAAGTCGCAAACTGACCGGTATAATATTTCCTCATGATCACTATGGCATCTCGATGAGTCTGTTGTTACAATATGTAAAATATAATATGATATGCCGCTGTTACGATAGTATGCTGTCCACAAAAGTACGGAGCAATATGGTTATAGATGACTATCCCATGAAAGCAGAGTATGCTAAGCTAAGCTAAGAGTATATTGCTCAATCGCGAGAGTCTGTATCGCCTGAATGGTAGGTACTATCTTCATATCCAACAGAACCGGTATTTTCTTCAAATTGTAGAAAATACTGAAATTTAATTAATCTATTAATAAATACTGTTATTAATGTAATGATAATTGATTATAAAAATGCCTTGTTCATTTTATGCACATTTTTTTACTTAGTTTTTTTTACCAGCTTCGAAGAAACTTCACTGGTCATGCTAAACGAATATTTTTTTGATATTGTATAATAATTTCCCAAAATAAAATAACAGCACAGCAAAAATATCTTCTGGAATTAATAGGAAAAAAGTAGGTAGATATATTCTACTCCGGGGAAGGGAGGGTCCAAAAGTGTTCAAAATGGAACCACGTAGTTTATTGACACTCTCTCAAATTTCACATAATATTTTTAAAATACTAAATTATCAAATGGAAATCAAATAGTGTTGGCTTCGCGATGGCTGAATTGTTGGTGCGATCCCTTGTACCTACCTATTACCTGAAACACATGACCGTGGTGAGATCACTTTATCGATTTTGTTTTTTTTAACACATTGTTTATAAATTTTTATACTTTGTTTATATTTTTTTTTATCGGCAGCTTAAAATAAGGCGACAAGTCCACAATTTATACCCAATCGTTTGGAATGTGGTGTCTTCTTATTTAAAATCTGGTATTTAGTGAATGTTTTAGTACATTCGATTGATTACTAAATAAATCGTTTTTTGTCATGTAATGAATTCTAAAAAAACCCCACATAGTTAATAATTAAATGTAGATAATTAAATAGTACGGTGTCTACTAACTCTATATTTTATTTGTTGTTCCAGATGCCTAGAAATTACCTACACTCGTAAGACTGCCATCCATTCTCACACAGCCGAAAATCTTCAAAACGCGCTAGATGCAATAAGAAATTATAAATGTTTAAAAAAGGAAAGCAGGAAGATCTTTTAAGAAAAGTTTAATATTGATTTCTACCAACATTAAATCTAACTAAATTTCAAACAATAATAGTTTTGAGTTTTAATGTTAATGTTTGGTAATAAATATTTTTTTATAAAAAATGATTGTCCTTTTTTGTCCAGATTTATTGCGCACCATTAGCCGCGGGGGTGGCTAATTGTGCGCTAATGCAACATTTTACTTTTTAGGTACAATGTTATCTCTTTAAAAACTAATATTTCCTTCAAATATTATTTTACATACCTACTTATATAAAGTAGAATAAGTGCGTATCTTAATGCGTTCTTGAAATTAAGAAAGCTATAGGTTCACTACAAATACATTTACATTTATTTACTCATTTATACTGAAGATTTCGCAGAATATTTTTTTTTCGCAATAAGTAAAAAACGATATTTTGTATGCACAAAACGTTATCTTGAAATTGTCTTATCAATGCGATTTCACAAAATTTTCTTATCTTAGGTGGGGCAAGTTGTAGGTAGGTCTGTGTGTCATTCAAATCATGTCACTTTATATTCGAGCTTTGCCAGTGAATAGTTCAAGTCCAACTAATATTCTATTTAAATTAGGGCCAGATCATCAGGATATTAGGTACCTTATTCGCGAGATAATATTATAAACAGGTTAGTGTTTGCACATTGTTACAATCGAAAAGCAAAGATGAAATTTTTGTCAAAAGTCAGGGGGTACCTAGGAAGCTAGCTACCATTTATTTATTGTCAATTGTGTTTTATACTCGGAGCACGAAGTATGTATCATTAAAGGTCAACCGTAGAGAGTTTTAGTATGACTCATCTCATTCTGTTTTTTTTTCTTTTATACCTACGGAGCCAATGGTAGTGCAAATGAGAGAGAAATATAATATATAGGTATTATGATTTTTTGCTTGAGTCGTCGAAAATCTCTCTGCGATTGACTTGGGTACATTATTGTCGGCGGATGTCTCTCGTGTTTAAGGTAAAAACTGTCACTAAAGAGTCCAGTTCTACAATATATTGGGCATGTACCTACCTATTTTGTGTGCTCTTCTTTCTCTTTTTGGTTTCTCAGCTTTTTCACAATGTGCTGCTGGCGTTTCATTAGGTGTAAGTAGTGGGTGCCACTGTATACCATCACCTTCTAGATAGACCTATCTTTTGAAGTTACTTCTTGGCTATCACTCTTAAATATAGGTAATTCTAAATGTTTTGGCCACGAGGTCTGAATGCTTAAAACTATAGGTAGTACCTACTATCAAAGGAGATTACCTTTGTATTTACAGCTATCTCAGGTAAAACGCTTACATGGGGGATAAAAAAATGCTTCACAGGACTCCTTGGAAGCTAATCTTGAAAAGGTCAACATTAAGAGTGATAACTGGCTGTTCAACTGATAAATATTTACCACCAAATTTCTAAGACACGAGAAAATTTTCATGTTAGATTGGATGCTGATGGATTTCTACCACCTATCCAAAATAAGTAGGTACCTACGCGTAGTCTCGCTTTATGCCGCTTGCAATAAACATAGTTAAAATTTCGCAAACGGGTGGGAAATCCCATTCATTATTGAATGGGATTTAATAATGAATGGGATTTAATGATTAATAATTTAATTTAATGTGACATAATAATATTTAAATAAGTTTATTTACTCCAGCCATAGCGGACTTGCAGGCCCTAATGTTTTTAGTAATTACGCTGTTTCAATAAGGAATTTACATTATCCTTTAACCACTCGCTTGCTCCTGTTCAAAATGTGCACTTCCAGAGAGATCATGAGCAGTCATGTCCAAAAATGTGAACTTGACTGCTTTTAAAAACCTTTTAGGTATTTATTTAAAAGACCAAACTGAAAACTGAACACGGGGTTACAGGAAGTTACGGGTAGACATTTTTATTATTAAACGAAATTTTTATTACTGGGATGACAAACCAATATTATCTTTGTACACTAGCATAGAAAATAATGAAATTACGGTAAATTCTCGATTATGCGTCGCGGCGGCCATTTGTTCCGAGGCAATCCTGACGATGTTTGTTAAAATGCGGGGCAAGCGAGTGGTTTAGAACACCAAAAATTTTAATGTTTACACGTTATCACATTATTTTAAAAGATGTATTTTTTTCAGATTCTTAAGAATAAGCAATGGGTGATCATTCTCATCACCGCGGTGCACCGAAACGTTGCGGAACGCGCCCGCCCAATCCCTGCCAACCTCCGCCTCATAACCCTTGCCAACCTCCGCCTCATAACCCTTGCCAACCTCCGCCTCACAACCCCTGCCAACCGCCGCCGCCGCCCCATTGCCCCCAACCACCGCACAACTGCGGCCCGCGGCCGCCACACGCCCCCTGTCCTCCACCATCGAACAACTGCTGTCCACCTCACCACTCTGGTCCGCCTCACCACGGGCATGGCCCCCAGCACGGGTCCCATCACGAGCCTCACCACGGGCACCACGGGCCCCATCACGGGCCTCACCACGGGCACCAGCACGGGCCCCCCCACCACGGACCTCACCACGGGTGTTAGTCGGATGGCCATGAATCAAATAATTGCTCATTTTTAAGTATTTACTAATCGTGTTGTAATAATACCTGAATATATATTTTGTGGTATCTTATCAGTTTATAATTTGTATCTTATCCACGTTTTTGATGGTTTTTTTTTAGCTATTCTATTAATAACACTGATATCATATCAAAAATATAATTATGCATCCCCGTTAAATTTATTATCTAAGCAATAAAATATGATTCATTTAAGTACTAATTTTTTGTTTTTATTTGATTTTATGTGCAATGATTGTTTTAAATATATAAAATGATACGTACCTGAAATCCAATGTCGTATTTTTGTCAAAAATAATCTAACAATACAATTTTGTTGATAATTCGCGAGTTAGCATAACGCGCCGTTGACGTAATAAAAGTACAAGTTAGTAATAAAAAATCCGCAAAGAATGTCAAAAATATAAACGTAAATAAAATGAACAAAAATTTTAATTTTCTCCTATTCTGTTTTGTTGCTGAATATTTTGATATAATCAAGAATTCAGATACCTAGGTATGCTTTATAATATTGAGAATCGCCGTTTAATTTGGTCTATCCAGCACCAAACAAGGTAATTAAATACTTATATGTAGGTACCGTGTCGTGATATCCAACTTTTGTATAATAATTATTACAGGATGAAAAACAGCTAATGGAGAACAGAAAATCGCGATCAGTTTTATATTGTTTATTTATTTGAAATAATTCATTAATGTTTATTTATTGAAATCATTCTCTAGGCCCTCAAAACAGGATACATACTTATAGGAGGTAGGTACATTTATGAGCTCTTACCAAAATTACTCATTTTATTCAACCAGTTGATAATGTTTTTGGAAGACATCATCACATCATTGCCTCTTACAGAATACCTTCATCTCTTTTTTTAGGGCATTATTTTTTTACCCTTGCCTCAGTTTTCACTTTAGTGTGGAGAAATCTGATTAGGAGCTTTCTGATAACCCTATAATAATAATAATTTGAATAATTTTATTCACGGTTTTTAAAAATATTTATTTTTTATCATTTCGATATTATTTTGCTTTATTTAATAGCTTGAAGTTCTAAAAATAATTTTGTAATTTGGTGATAATAATGAGTTATTTATTCATAGACGTTTGTTTAATGTAGTGAGGTTGTTGATAAAAAATCGATTTCGATTAAATTATCGTCATGTCATTTGCATGAGCGGATGAAAAGCATTTTGAAAATATGCTTTTCTACTAATGGGAAAATGTACATTTAAAATAAGAACAAAAGTTATTGTTTTGTTAATTTAAATGGTCCCACGCTGTGTAAAAAACAAAAGCCATCTTTATTATTTCTAGCTTTATTATTTATCAATTAATTATTTTTAATTAAGCTATATTACATTTCCAAAAAATATTAACTGAGGTGATAAAATACACATCACAAATATTTATATTATTTATAATTTATTGATATGATTAACTTTTATATTTATCATTTATAAATAAAATATAAAATTAATACCATAAAAAATCCAATAAATTTAATTCTATGTGGGCGGTATGGAAGAATGCAAACGGTTAGATTAATTTGTGATGTTTCGTTGCTTAAGCAAGATCTAGTAAATCCGATTTGGTATTGACACAAGGACTTTCACATATTCACATAGACAAAGATTTCATTACATGACAATTAAACGATGTTTAAACGTCTTTGAAATAAATATTACCTGACCCAAAGCTAAAAACAAAATTACAAAAAGAAAGTGGGTCCCTACCTACCTACCTTGGAGATGCTATTTTTGGCCCATCTTAATTGACCGTTATTATCTAAGTGTAGTCAGGATATCAGATTCGCCAAAATTTTGGGAACATAATCTATAGTTAATTAATATATTTATTATAATTACCCTTTTTTGTTTATTTATCAATGCCCTAGTGGGCTTTTACAATTTAATGTAAAGTGCAAGAATTTTATTCAAACCTAACATAAAACATAAAGAAACAACAGTAATAAAAACACTTTTTATAATAATAAATCAAAATAAGCAACCATAAATGTAACATACATTAAAAAATGAAGAATCATGAAAACAATGATTAGTAAAGGAAGTTAACAGCAAAAAGTAAAAACACTTTTAACATTTAATAAAAAAAAATAGTAAGTAAAAAGGCAAATTTAGAACGGTACTGATTCAAGAAGAAAATATTTTTAGTCCATTTACTACATTCGATTCTAATGGCATATTCCAAGCCTATGTATTTCTTTAGTTCGGATATGCTCTTACAACGAAAAATGGCAACGAGTTTCGAGATCTTATTCCCGAGGCGGTGCATGCATGTTATCGGTAAGTTTAAGGGATAGTTAATTGTAGGTCCACATTAATAAAATCTTTTTTTTTTTTACTTTTATGACCGGCATAATATTAGCACTAATTATACAATTATTGGCCGCACCGCTGCTTAAAGCAGATACATAGGTAGTCATTTTTATTATTGACAAATATTGCTATTTGCAATCTAACAAAAGATTCGATTTCAAACACAAATGTTTACTACCACTGTAGCTAACCACATCCGAATCAGCAGATATAAACGACACGGGATAAGTACGGAAACTTAATAATTAATAATTAATTATATTTACCATCAATGTTGTATCAAGAGACTTTATGAGGCAATATCTATCGGAAAACATTAAACAAAAATTTACCGTAAGGCGGAAAGTTTACGCTTTGGATATTTTTTACTACGCGCGTGGACCCAAAAGGAGGCTAGCGAGGCGCACATCACGGACGTAACGCAGGAGGAACTTTTATAGAAAATATTTAATACACACCTAAGTAAAAAGAAGGTGGCATATTCCAAATTTTATATATAAAAAATAGTTTTTTTATAATACCATTTTATTGCTATGAGTATATGCAAAAGTTTGCGGTATTTGTCACAAAAATTCCAATCTCCTTAACACACCTCTTCCGCTGTACGCAACTAACAACTGGAAGGGGTCTATCAATACATTTATTTAGGACTAAGGCCTCGGGTACGATACGAGCAGCGAAACTAACTAAAATAAAGTGAAAAAAATTATAAGAATTATTGTGAAAATCATATATATATATGTAACAAAAGTAGATTCTGGAATATCTCGCGTTTTCTATAAATGGTCTCCCTGAGAAGACGTTTCGACACGGTATCACGTGCCATTGTCAAGGCTAAAAAGGCCTCAAAAGTTACGGACTAGCAGTACTTGTTCGCGGGTGACATGAAAGTCTCCCACCAATAAGGCCTTATTGTGGGAGACTTTCATGTCACCCGCGCCCGTGGCCCGTGTTTGAAAATTATTTATGCTCCGGGCGCTGATATTGTTTTTTATTTTTTATTTGACGTATTTTCATAATATGAGGGGTTTAAAAGCAAAGACAGCAATATCCAAAAAAAAGTTGATTACAGTCGAGAAGAAATCGAGATTTTAAGGAAACATGGTCTATAAATTTCAAGAAACATTATTATTATTAAAAAGAAAAAGGAAATTAAATGATTTTGGAAGGGATAGATACTTAGATAAAACCTGGAATTCAGTAGGTATATTCTAAATTGATAATAAGTCGGTGACTGTAATCAAAACATTTTTTTTTTTTGGATATTGTTGACTTTGCTTTTATACCCTTCATATAATTGATATCGTATTCATAATTATTATTGTTATTATTGATTACTTAATTATGTGCTTACTCCTTCATTTTCTCTTTTTTCTACTAGCAAAATGCATGTAAGTAGGTACTGTATTTAAAGTATATTTTAAATTTTTTATCCGTCAATGCGCATTCCCATCCGTAGGTAGTTTTTTATGTTTGCCGAAGAAGTATCACTTCTAAAGCGCGTACGTAACTACACGTATTATTATTATTTATTTCTCAATAATTACACCGTAGCTTATTTAGATGTACCGATTAAATGCGTATGTAAGCAAGTATGCACGAAAGTAAGCATGCAGAAATTTCTAATTCAAGGAAGATATTTTTTTGTTCGGTCGTTAATTTTATCCTGGGTATACCAATACAATAGTTTCGTTGTTAATATGTTACAATTTTTTTGTATTTCTTTAATCTCCTAAGGATATTATTTTACCAAAAAAAAACTGTCTATTGTTGTCATTTGTTTACCATAAACCTCAGAAACAGAAAAGTAAATGGATCAAAACTTATTAAATATTTAGAAAGATTATGCGGTTAAAATTCAAGCTAAGTATTATTATTCATAATCATACTCATTTCTGTTAGTAGCATACATCAAATATTTGTAAAACTTAAAAAAAAAAAATAAGTAGATAACAAAAGTTTTGAAAAATACTACCCCGATGGTTGATAAAATTTCAGATTTCAAAACGTTAAATAATGTGGAGAGGCAATTTAAAGTTGATCAATTAATTTAAAACATACAAACTTAAATAATTGTAACCGTACGCGCAGAAAATAGACGAGGATAGAAAGGATCAAATGAATGGACACTTACAATGAATGTCCAGAAGATAGGACCACAAAGGCGATATACAAGAATAGGTGCATATTTCTAAAGAATAAATTAAATATAATAAAGGGTTTATAAGAAATCCTTCTCCGTTATCGTATTGTCAAAAAGATGACTGTAAAAGAAAATTGCAAAGGCGCGTAAAACTCATTTTATCACATGGTCGTAAAATTCGTGTGTCATATAAACGCTCTTTCCCTATTGGTGCGGCGGCCTTTCCGCGCGAAACTACCCTGTGAGAATGTCAGCCCCCATCAAACCGGGGTCTTCCCTCTTTCATTTCCCCGGCGAGAAGGGGATCTTGTGGTAAATATAAAATTCCCCACGAAATTACTTTTTCCCACACTAACCCCCCGGCTGTCCAGAAAATTTATGACGCTCATACGTGACGTCAGAGAGGGATGTATTTTTTGAGGACACGATGAGGGATATTTATTCAATGCGAACGAAAGGGACAGCGATCCCGTTTTAGCACTGGGGTGGCTTGAGGGTCGGGAAATTCCTCTTTATAAACAGTACCTACCCCCTCCCCCAGCATGCCGTGTACCTATTTACAATACACGACTTGAATGTGCGATCGTAAAACGAGTTTTTATAGATTCTCTGTAATAAGTCGTTTTTCGAGGGGCGAACGCCATTGGTTCGTACATATAATATAATTTTCGTGAAATAAATACGAGGATCATTCAATTCGTGGTTTTGAAATATGTACATATATTTATTGTGTACTATACATCGTAATAATTAAAAATAAGGTTAAAATTTTGTGGATATCGTTATCATAATTGTAAAACCATTTCGATCAACATCGCGATTTTTCATTTTGATGTTTTTGTTTTTTCAATTTCAATTAATTGATCCTAAAAGAATCAAATTCAGTAAATTTATATTTAAAAATGTTTTTTTCACTCAGAAAATTTAATAAATTTACACTATTCGTTAGAAAATTTCATATTTTCATTTTCGTCTTTCTTCAAATCCATTTAAATGTTATTCTGTATACTTAGTTATCAAAAACACTAGGGATTCTGTGTCGAGACAAGCCGGGAATTCAAGGATTTTTCGTTGTCTCGAGTTCTGGAAATTTAAAATTAATTAACCCGAGACTCGAGACTTCACCATTCAAAATCTTTATAAGATACTAGTTGTAACCCATAAAAAATGACGGTACTTTTGCATGTCGGTTCCTTAGGAATGAGTATTTATTTATTTAAATAAAAAGGAAAAAAAAAACGTAAAGTTTATTACAAAAAAATAATAAAAAACTACGTTTTTAAGAAAAAAAGGAAAAAATACTATAAAGGAGTTACGGACATTACACAAAGTTACGGGAACAGACAGACAAACAGATGGACGGTCGGACAAACAGACAACGAAATTATTATAATTGGGATTATTTTTTTAGCGGTAGTAAGCGGATAGTTAATACAAAATTCATCATACCCCAACTATGTTGTCAATAAAAACAATTTGTCAAGTTGCCTCAATAAATTATATATAAAATAAACCGAAGAGTTATTGAGTCAGATTTTTTCCAGCTTAAAAATTTAGGAAATCAAAATAATTGACAAAAGAAAACACTGATTGTAATGTCATTAATATGTCGATTTAAAAAAAAAGGAATTACTGAACTACCAGAGAATTTTAAATTTCAACAAGTGAGGTGTAATAATTTTGTGCAATATCACTTCCCCTACATAACTAGGGAAAAAATATAACAGCCTACAGGATAGCATCGAAAAGATTACAGTTGAAAAATGCCTACAAAAAGCTCCCATAGACTTTTTATATCAAAATTCATATATAAAAACTAAATATTTCAGCGTAACCCTCATCTAAACACAAGCGCTCCTGTAGGGATATGTTTTATCACGTACGAAAACTATTTGTTTTATTGTTTTTCTCCGGGCTAGATCAATAATTTTTTACAATATAAGGTTTGACGGAAAATCCATTCATTTTCCCAATATTCTTTGTGTTTGATTATTATGCTGAGGTAATAAATAATACAGGTAGTAGATGATTAAAATAAGTCAATAATAAAGATGATTAATATAAATCCAAAGAAAATACAGATAAATATTTACTTAATAAACGGATTGTCAAATTGGTTTCCAAAAATTGCCAATTTCAAAATTGTTTTTGTTGTGTTTTGAGTGTTCCTCATTGAATTCGAATAAGTATTGAAATATTCATTTCATGAAAAAGAACTAAACTATTTCCTTACTACACTCATGTTGAGTTACACTTGTTACACTGTTATAGTTTCGATGATGCCTTTCATTATCAGGTGTAAATGATAACGTCTTAGGAGTCCAAACTGAGTGCTGTATGCACTGCATGATCTTCATGTCTCATTATAGAGCCATACTATTTCAGTCGCGATTCCTTCAACTTTTCAGTAACATACCACTCTGAAACCACTCCTGATATGGTCGTTCCTCACTCTTTCACGCCTCGTTACACCCCAAATTATATTGAATATTTATCATCTATTATTACACTATCAAACATTGACTAATCAAATTTGTTTGAGATTAGTTCAATTTGTTATATAACGTTACGCTACTGTATGATTAGTCCTGATAACTTTAGTTACGTGTGTGATGAAGTGACTTTTAAGCCTCAAAAAATAAATCTAATCATCAAAAAAAGTAATGAACTGTACTTCGGGTGTAAAGTTGAAGATCAAGACAAGGTTTGAGCCCACATATCGCCTGTATAACATGTATTTCCCAGCTCATTGGCTAACTGAATGAAAAATATAGTCACATGCTATTTGCATATTTGCAGTTCCCATAATATAGAGAGAGCCAATGCACCAATCTTCAGATTTCTACTTTTATACAACCAAATCGCAGGCAAATCAAGTAAGTAAAATATCCAAACGGATTCTTCCATACCACCTCCACTAAATTCATGAACTCTAGTTCCTGAGGATGACTAAATGACATAAAATAAGCCAGTCTGATTTAAAAGACTTAGTCAGTGATCTGAATTTATCAAAAAATCCAGCAGAATTCTTAGCTTCAAGGCTCAAAGGATGAAATTTATTAGGAACAAAAATTGAGCGAAAGCATGCTCGCGGTTTGCTATTGGGGCCTTAAAACGAGAGAAACCAGCAATGAAATAGAAGAAAAATTTGAATAGAAATATGTTTCGTAAATAAATTACTTTATAGATATAACGTACCTACATTATTCCTTAAAAATAACAATTCTGAAATTTTATTCTGAGTTTTACCCAAAAACCTTACGTGCAAGGAAAATTTGGAAAGCAGATTCGAAATTAGCAAGAAAAATGCTATTAGAATCATCGTCTATGTTAGTTCACGTAACATTAAAAATGTTCAGTTTTGTATACCTAATAGTGTAATCATCGTCAATAAGTTAAACAATAGATATAATAAGTACCACGAAATTAAAACTTTACCCAATTTTATTGCGATTGTTCCTTGTGATTTATGAAAAGGAGGTAAGTCATAAACTGTTTAAATGTGTACACCGTCAAGAATTTTATTTCCATTTTCAACAATGACTGTTCGTGCCTTGTTTCATAAAAAGATGCACCATGTCAACTACAAAAGAGCTTAAATGTTCGTTTAGCGTAAAGAATTAGGCAATAAAACGATAAATGTTAAAAATTTAAATGTAACAAAAAAGGTGCAGTACATTTTTAATAAAAATTACAAATGTATTATTCATTAATTTTTGCACTATTTACAGTTTTTTTATTAATGGTTTTGGAAGTTCATTACATATTTTAATAGATTAAAAATAATTATTATTTAAAAGATTTTAAATAATAATTAAATAATAATTATTTTAAAGATCATTATTTTGATATTAATAATGGTTTAAAAATTTTACATACAAATTATAAAGAATCACAGTTTAATAAATTAGAAATTTTGGAAATAAGAAAAAGTATTGCCTAATAGTAAATTGTATATTATAAATAACCAGGTCCTTTTTACAAATAGTTATCTTTTAAATTTATTTTCATGTTAAGTAGGTACTTTATTATTATTCATTTTCCATATATAACTTTTTAATATTTTGTTTATATATACTTCGATTTTTAAATTTAATTTTGTTAGTATACATTTGTTATCCTGACGGAGGGGTCATGGGCTCTGAAACATGTCGAATTTTTTTCAACAAAAAAGTGGTGTATAATATTTAAGGGGGTATTCTAGTGTAGAAATTTGAAAAAAATCTTTTTTTTTCCTTACATTTTCAAAGCTTAACCTTTCAAGAATATGTCTTTAAGAGGATATGTCAAAATTTTAATTATTTCCGGAGATATAACTATTTTAGTGACACGACATCCAAACCGGCTGGGCCGGAACGAATCTGACAAAAGACGTTAGAAACCATCCTCTACCTATTTTGTCAAACATCCGCAATTTAGCGATTTTTTTTTAGTTTTTTTAGTTAGTACGATAGCAGCATTTATCTTGATAAAATATCTTTTTTATTTTTTGTTTCAGATCATTCCGAGGGTTAAATCGTGACAAACTTGGCGCGCCATTTTTTTCCAACCCCCCCTTTTTCAACAGCTTATAACATTTAGAGTTTTCAATTTTTTCACTTCTTTATTTTTTATGTATTGTTAAAACGTGAATAAATATCTCGTTAAAAAATGGATGAAAAAATATTTTCTTTTTTTTTATTTATAGCACCCGAAAAAACACCTCAAATTCATGCCTGTAGACTAGAATACCCCCTTAAAAGATGTTCTTAGGTTTTCACGGCCGTTCAGAATCATCTGGTTTGAATTTTCTTTTCTCGGATATTTTGACGTGTTTCCATGAACTTTCTGGAAAAACATAAATTTCAAATGAATACAATATAAAAATTACAGAAGAATAAGAGAATTAATGTATAACTAGCCGTATACCCATGAAAAATCACTGAACATGTTTCGCTTCTTTGCTAAGCCCAAGTATATATTTATTTTATCTTTTTGACGGTCCACGGAGAGGCAGTAGTAGCGATGTGCGTAGGGCGCCGCCTGCAGCTTGCGCGTCCCAGGTTTGCGCCCTACTTTCAGCCGTGTTATTTCGTTTTTTAGCCGTGAATTCGAATGAAATTACGGACGTTGCTGGAAGTTACGGATAGACGGACAGACTGACAGACAGAGAATGAAATTATTTTGCTTGATTAAATAACATACATATGATTTCAAAATCGCTAAAAACAGAAATAAAATTAACAGATAATATAAAAATACAAATAATAATTTAAAATAGGAATAAAATACGGAAGAATGGAATGGAAGGAAGAATGCGATGAAGAACAGTAATCACCTTAGAGTATCTAAGGTAATCACCGATTGAAGGCGTCTCTATAAAATGGGTCTATATGCAAAAAAAAAAATTATAGGAGAGAGGAAAAACACTGTGAAATAAATAAGCAGAATCTCCGATTTTTTCATTTTCTAAAATTCACATGTCTTTTATTTATATTTTCTTTATGTTTTTCCATGTATTAAGCAAACCTAGTGACATCTTGAAACTGTCGTATTTCATCTATATCGTCATATTTATTACTACCAGATGAATGTAGAGGAATATAGACTTTAACTTTGTAACTTTTGAGGACGAATTTCGGCAAGATTGAGTTGAAATCGTGGAAAATAAATACACATGGTGCTTACTGTTATATAGATAATTTTAAAATAATAAAATCACTTTTTGACCTGATGTACTATATAGACCCTTTTTATGAGGACGCCTTCGATTGATGAATTGCAGAACATAAGACAAACAGGGTGCAGGATCTTGGGAAAGTCAAAACTAAGGCGGAGGGATAATGTTCTCGATGACATATCTGTCTTAGAAATCCGAGACTGGAAAGATAAGATTTCGTGCTACATAAGCTAAACTTTAAAGATACCGATTACACTGAAGTTATTTACTGGGTAACTACCTGCTTGTTGTAACCTCTTCCAGTGCTGCGAGATATGCGATGACGATATTATTAGGTCCTTACATATGAAATTTGCGTTTTGCCGTACTGGCAAATTTGATCTCAACTATCTTCTCTTTGGTTAGGAATTCCAAATCCAAATTTATACAGCTATTTACTCATGTATTTGTGTTTTGAAAATTATAATTTATTTGTTTTTTCCTCAATTGTTTTTTTCTTTGCGTCACTCAGTTTACAAAATGAAAAACTTGAAATATCGCGTTATTTACGAGTACGAGTTCCACCGTGGCACCAGTGCTGCAGAAACGGCTCGAAGGATTAATGATGTGTATGGCGACGGTGCCGCAAAAGAAAACACAGTGCGTTTTTGTTTCCAACGTTTTCGTTCTGGAAATTTCGACCTGCAGAACAAGCCCCGTGGACGGCCGGAGACCAAAGTTGATAATGAAGAATTGAAGGCTATTGTGGAAGCGGATCCATCGCAAACCACATCCGAGTTAGCTGCAGGCTGCGGTGTTAGTGATAAACTGTTTTAATCCACTTGAAGCAAATTGGTAAGGTGAAAAAGCTTGAAAGGTGGGTACCTCACGAATTGAGTGAAGCAAATCAACAAACGCGCGTTGACTGCTGCGTTGCATTACTCAACCGGCACAATAATGAAGGGATTTTAAATCGACTCATTACCTGTGATGAAAAGTGGATCCTGTACGATAATCGGAAGCGCTCATCGCAATGGCTGAACCCTGCCGAACCAGCCAAACCATGCCCCAAGCGAAAATTGACTCCAAAAAAGTTACTTGTGAGCATTTGGTGGACTAGTGCTGGTTTCGTTCACTACAGCTTTCTTAAATCTGGCCAGACGATTACGGCAGATGTCTATTGTCAGCAACTGCAAACCATGATGGAAAAGCTAGCTGCTAAACAACCGAGGCTGGTTAATCGCTCTAGGCCACTGCTGCTTCATGATAACGCTAGACCACACACTGCACAACAGACGGCTACCAAATTAGAGGAGCTTCAATTGGAATGTCTAAGACATCCACCGTACTCTCCGGACCTTGCCCCAACAGATTACCATTTTTTTCGAAATTTGGATAACTTCTTGCAAAGGAAAAAATTCAACTCCGATGGGGCAGTCCAAACCGCCTTCAAAGATTTTATTGATTCCCGTCCGAATGGTTTTTTTAGTAAAGGGATCGATGAACTACCTATGAGATGCCAAAAGTGCATAGATAGCAATGGTACATACTTTGATTAAATAAATATATTATAATAAAAAAAAAATCGGCTTTATGTTCCTCCCATACTAAACGTCAATTTCATATGTAAGGACCTAATATATCACCCTTCGATTCCGACAGTAGCCCCTAGCAGACGTTACAAAGTTTCTTGTCACACTCAGACAGTGGAGAGGTGTCGAACGTGTTACTGAGACCTCAACGGCCATAGTATTTTGTTTTATATTTATAGTATTTTGTTCTCACCATATCGGGGGTAGAAAGCCAAAAGGGCGTTAGTGATTATTTCCAACTTTAAAGGATAGCAAAATAATGTTTTGTCAATATTTGTTTTATTATTAAACGGTTTCCATGTGCTTTTTGGGTTACAAATATAAAAATTATTTAATAATAAAAGAAACATTGACCAAATCAGATTGACAGAATTTTCTTTCGCTCTCCTGTAAAGTTAGAAATAATCAATAATGCCCTTTTGGCTTTCTGTCCTCGATATTGTAAGCTGCTCATCTAGGCAAAGCTTCTTTCTAGTCAGATGATTGGCTCTTTTCAAGGTCAAGATAAATAAATAAAAATAAATATATATGTTCTGAGAACACAATTACTGGATTCTGTCCAGAAAGGAATACTTATTAATTAAGATATGCTTGGCTACAACAGTTTAGAGACTAGAAGGAATGTGTATCTGATTACGCATTTTAATCGATTGTTGCGCGGTATGATCGATAATCCTGAAATAATGCGGAGCATTGGTTTGTATGTTCCTGATAATTACGTAAGACAGCGTCAGCATAGATTGTTTCACATTCCAATATACAGGACCAACCTGCCAATAGAATATGGGGAATTGGTTTAATGGAATAAGAGACAAATAATTGTTTGTAAGACACAAACTTATACCAGATTACATATCCAAATATTTTAACAAGAACTTCATTTTGACAAAAGTTTTTGATCTAAGATCTTTTTTTAAATTTTTTAAATTAAAAAAAAGCTACCTACTAAATATCAGAACAGATATTTCTACATATCTTTTTTTTTATTCAATATTTAATTCCGTTGATGTTACATAAGTATATACCTACATAATATATTTTTGTGTCAAACTGCACAGCGGCATAGCATATTATCTAGCGAGGCTTGTTACATATTTTCCAAATTTATCTGTATTGTGTGTATGTATCAAGCAATCAAATATCTATTCTTGCCCAATAAATGCCGATTCAGCAGCAATGAAATTTTTAATCGTAATATTTAGAATGTAATAAGTGTATGTCTATCTACCTCTAAGCCAATAAATTTAATATAACACTTAAAAATTGTGATAGTGACCCGCGGATAGTCGTATCATTGTTAATGGATCGTTTCGCTAAATATTATTTGCAATCAACTTTACCAAATGACTTTCCCCTACGGCGACCACCGTGAAATCGTAAAATACTTATTATTTTTTCCGATTTTATTAAGGGGGTTCTCATTAAGTTTATCTCCGGCCGAAATGAAAGTTTTATGTTTATCGAGTGCGTGTTTCCGAAAAGTCTGTTTTATTACAAAGGGTAGATATCTTTTATTCCCTTCGAGAATTCTTATCTCAATGCACATGAAACATCAGCACCCACAAGTAGCTTTCGCCAGTTTGTAATACAACTGTTTTATTATTGTAGAAATTCTACCCCAAACACAAAGAAAGTCATACATCTCGTTTCCAATATATTATATATCTTCTGCCTCCTTCAAATAAGTAGGTACATATCTTCATCTTATTTATCAATGTTATTTATGTTCATAATCATTTCATGAGTTGCATGCAAGTTTTATTGTAAATGTTGTTTTTACAGTAGGTATCCGCTTTGTTCCTTTGAACACCTTTGTACAAGTCATCAGATAGATATATTTCGTGTCAAATCAAGATATTCAGTTCATTATTTACGTTCATAGTATGTTGAACAGGCATTACATTTATAATTTCTGAATAATTTTAAAAGTCAGAATTTTTTGAGGATCCACAAAATTTTCAAGAAAAAAATCCTGGATTCTATCCACAGAGACCAAGCTATTTATATGGGAAAGTAGGCATGGATGTCTATAATAGCTGTGTCTCTATGAGATATTTAATATATAACTTGATTAATTTTAAAAGTATCGTTGAAGTAAAAGTTGTTAAAATCTCCAAAAATAAATAACTCGTTTTATAATATCAAGTATTTTACCGAAGATGATTTGAGGATTTAGAAATAATGATGAATTAGCAGGCCCATGCAGTCAGTATACTGAAGCATGACTTTTACACAGAAATATATTTTGAAAAAAAAAACATTGAAATAAAATATTTATGTGACAGAATGTTATGTTACTTTAAAATATGAATGATATGCTAATAATTGTAATAGGAATATAATAAAAATATATTAAGAGATGTATCTTTTGATTTGATTTTTTTCAACATACAGTGTCCGGTGACCGGTGTCGGAGCATTTAATAGCATAAAATACGATAAATTTCATCGACAAAATACGGCAATTGAAATCAAAACCAACATTTTCAGGACGCTGAACTTTTGTGTTTAATAGGAAAGTGAAGATTATGGCATTTAACAGTCGTGCAATGCCATGTCAAATAAGTGATTCACACAACTTTTTATTTTATTTCATATAAATTATCTCGTAATTAAAAAAACCACCAGGGCCCGAGTATAGAGTCAATACGGTAAAAATTACACTTTTAAAGCGTACTTTAACCTCTGAATCATAAAGTATTGATTCTGTATTCGGGCCTAAGCATGCATACGAATTATATAGAGATGTATGAGGGTACATATTGTGACTAGAATCTGTTCTAAATCTCGAAGTTTGTCAACCCGTCATACTGATAACAATACTATGGAACTGTCTAAAATACTCCATAGATCTCTTGAGGTAACTGGGTGATTTTCGTGGAGTTTCGAAGGATCTAGGAGGTGATATCACCTTTATAAAGGTTGGCGCGCGTACAGCGGAGCGAGTGAGTCATTCGTGACGACGCGATATTAGCAACGTAGCACAGCGCAGTGTGACCATTGAATATTGAACGGGATTTGCTAGAAAGTGTCACGATGCTATAGAAACACCGTTAATTAGTTCTAATTAAGGAACAGTGCAATAATTAGTGTGTGAAATATTCTGAAAATATTTAGTGACTGTAAATTTAAGAACGGTACTCCGATTTAAATTGGGTCCAGTGACTTTTTTGCGTAATAAATAAAAGTTTAAATTGTTTTAGTGTGTTTTGACAATTCAGAATATTGAATTTTGAACATATATACAACTTCCAAAAAATGAATAAGCATGGTATATTCTATCATGGGTGGAAATAGCGAATGTTACAATTGTGTAAAGTGATCACTTAAGCCAACCATAAAGATAGGTCCTATGTACACCCAAATGACTTCTATACCTACTTTCCCATAATAAATACAGTTTCGTCTCTGTGAGATATCTATAATATACATTAATTGTTTTGACAATATATGTTGTGTTGTTTGTTGTTGTTGTTATTTATTGTCTAAATAAATTTGCAATTATTTGAAATTCATGCAATTAATTAAGATTAATCTAATACCTCTATAATAATAAATCTTTTTATTAAAAAAGATTTCTTGGGTTTCTGATAAACTCGAATTTTTCTAATAATTTTCATTATTTCCACTCTTACTGGTTAACCGCAATTGACTGAATGTCTGAAGGAATTCCTTCTCAGACGACTCCTTCAGATAATCAAATAAACACGTGAATAAAATATGGTGCAGTTACATTATATTATTCCGTGGCAGCAGCACATTCTACAAACCACAATATCTGACGAGAGATCTTCTGGTATGCGTTTTCTGAGGTATTCCGCCGCGCTTCTGCGACCTTGTATCTTGTATCGGATCCCATTGTAAGATTCATCTTCAGGGCTGACGTGTTGTTATGTAGTTCAACACCAGGTTCAGCCATATCATCATCAAAACTCGTAACAACACATAAGCCCTGATGTTGAACCCCGCACTGGGATCCGAATCTTCGGCTAGAAAGCCGTAGAAACTAGGCAGAATATTCCAGAAAACTCAAATCTGAAGATTCTGAACGGCCGTGAAAATCTAAGAACATTTATGACCAGAGATTTTCATTCAATTCAATGTTTATTAAATTCAATGTATATTCAATGTTTACAAACAATCAATTTAAGTCATCTGATCATGAGTCATGAGGTATCGATGTGGCAAGGGAAGGTATAACGGTTTTTGATATTTTTTACTTTAAAACATATCGAGGGTAGAAAGCTAAAAAGGCGTTAGTAATTATTTCGAACTTTACAAGAGAGCAAAATAAAGATCTTTCAATCTGATTTTGTCAATGTTTCTTTTATTATTAAACGATTTCCATATTTATTAATCCAAAACACACGTGTAAATCGTTTAACAGTAAAGAAATATTGACAAAATCAGATTGACAAAAATTTGCCCTCCTGTAAAGTTTCAAAAAATAACTAACGCCCTTTTGGCTTTCTAACCTCAATATCTTCTTAGGTTTTCACGGTGATCCCAAAACCCACTGAAACAATTTTTATAAATTAATTGTTTTCAGTTTAATAATTGTCTTTTTCTCATTTTCATTTTATCATGGCGTGGCGACACGAAAAGTGTTCCTATATAATAAAGAAAGGCTTCCCTACGCAGCGACCCTAATCCTGTAGGGTGTGCAAAGAACACGCCCCTTTAGCAATGGCTGTCGCGCTGGGGTGAATGTTATTGGCGGAGATGCTTCCACGCGTCTCCCTTTCTCCGGTAGTAAGTGCCACCCTGCATAAGCAAGGGTGGTTTTGCCGGAATGCAGAAATTCGATAAGGGTGAAACATAAATTTTTCCGAAATGGCGAATGATTTTATGGACGTGATAAATTATTTTCCATTAAATGTGAGTAGTGTGTATTTTTATCATCTTTCTTATGGTGAGAAAGTAATTGAATTTGAGCCAAGGATGGAAGTGTATATTGAAGAAAAGAATTTGTAGGATATCGTTTTCTCATGTTATCATATTTTTTATTCTCATGACATAGTATAGAATCCATCTTTGTATACTATTTCATGTGAATTGGCTATAGAATAGTTACTTGAAATATTTGAAATAAGGCAGATAAAGAACATATACACAACATTAAAAAATTTGATTATGTATGGATGTTTGTAGGATATCGTTTTCTCATGTTATCATATTTTTTATTCTCATGACATAGTATAGAATCCATCTTTGTATACTATTTCATGTGAATTACAAATTTTTGATCACAGATGGCTATAGAATAGTTACTTGAAATATTTGAAATAAGGCAGATAAAGAACATATACACAATATTAAAAAATTTGATTATGTATGGATGTTCTTACGGTGGAATCGGTGAATGTCGCATAATATTGTCGAAAGTAGATTTGTTTGTAGCAAAGTCGATCAAAGTAAGAATGATTCTGTGAATAGTACCCACCGCTTACCCAGGACCGTTTTAAGAGCAAAAGCTCCCATATCGGTGCTTCTCATTCGTCTCCAGGTTGACATTTTTTTTAGCTACAATGCAAGACCGTGCTGCCCCGTATGGGTCGCATAAACCGGTGCGAGGCGGCACGGCCCCAAAAACAAAAGCATTCACTGGCCGATATCATTAGATACATCTTTATTCCATAAAAGAATTACATAAATTAACACAAGAAAAATGATATGGTATTAACAAAAGAAGAAAATATTACATGGTAGACGAATTTCGCGGTAGCGGCAGTGGATGGCTAAGGTCAAACAGACACCCCCTTAAAAATAAAAAATAATAAAATACATAAATATAATAAGAATATAATAAAAAAAATAATAAGAATGATTCTACAAATTGCATCTGTGGATACTTATTGAAGCGCTGCTGTTACAGTTTGAGGCATTTTAGATGTGGAATTACAGAAAATGCGATCAGCTGGATAGACAGAACAAAAAATTAAGGTCTTTTCAATCGGATGAATAAAGACGAGAAAGATATCAAAATAATTAAAATCATGTAATGAAAAATCCAAAAAAATATCATATCTCATAATTCAAGGAAAGATTGTTGGACAACGTGTATCCATGGAATAGGCTGTGGTTCATGGTTGAAGAATCCACGACAAGGTTTTGGATACAGAACGGTGCAGCTTTTCCGGTTGGCTGTCAACAAAATAATTATCACCAACATTATAGCCAATGCATAAAAATATGTTTTGCAGTCGTGATCTTAATTTTGTAGAACGGACATAAAAAATCAGAAATCAGCATGGACAATAATGAAAAAAAAGGTTAAGGCGACTTGAAATATTAGAAATGTGGGTTCACAGAAGAATGTTCAAAATGATGGATAAACTAGGAATATTGAAACCTATAAGAAACAGGAAGTTTTATGGTATATATAAAACATCAGACATATCAAATGCTGCATCTCATAATGTGGAAAATGTTACAAGAAAAGAGGGTCTTAGAAGCTTTTCCGGGCTTCAGTAAATAAGGTGATAATTGTCAACTTACTTGAAGAAATGGAACGTAAAAGGAGTGAACGTGAAGAAAGGACGATTAAGACAATATATATGGTGAGTGATGATAGCAACAGGGATAGTAGACGTCGTAAAAACAGAGGCAGAAATCTTAAAATTGACTTGAAAATATAATCATATTGTAACGTGATAATAGAATTCGGAAAAATTACGAACGATCGGAATCCCTTGTAAGATGTCAAAGACGACACACACTATGAAATGTTCTAGAATGCCCTGGAATTATATACAATCATCTGGTACCGTCTGGAAGCGACGGGAATATTCTTGTAAAATAAGGTTTGAAAAACCAATGTGTTTCGTATAAAAAAGTGGAGCCAGCGCCGCGACGATTCATGTTTGTTTTGACGTTTGGCCAACGCGACTTAACCAGCAATAAAACACCAGCGACCGTAGTGAAACCAACGCGCAGATTAATTCGAAGAGACAGATATTAAGCGAAATATCTACTGACGTGCGATAATTGAACAGAATATTCTAGCAAGCGATTAAAAAGTATTTCACAGACGTTATTAATTGAGAAAGAGTGCGAATTAAAGAACTGTGTTTAAATTAAATTAGTATCCAGTGACTTCGTGAATTTTTAAAAATAATTAATGAGTCGGTGATACATTTCCAGTGTTTTCATTTGCCTCCCATAACCACGTCCCGTGACAGTATATATGTAAAATGTATGGTGAAAATTTCGAAACTTTTACCATAGTTTCACAAGTGTTATATTTTTTTTTAATACTTGCGACCTAATCAATCCTTTTTTTAATCAGGGCACTCCATTATACCAGGGACCATTGAAAAAGTCAAATCCCACATTCTGCAACTAAGCCTATCCCAAAAAAATTAAATTGAAATGGGCAGGCCAAATTGCTCGAAGGCTGGACAATCGTTGGACAAACACCGTCATCCAGTGTTACCCGATAGGAATTCAAAGGCCTTAAACTCGCAGACTGAATTATTCAACTCTGCTGATATATGTGACAGCAAATTACAGTGGACGGAGAAAAGTGGAAGGCCTTTTTCCAGCAGTGGATAGAAAACGAAAATTGATATACAACTAAACCTATCCATCTTCATAGCGATGAACAATAAACATTTCCAGCCAACTTTCTTTATGTACATAGTTGACCCTGTAAATTAGTTGTGTTGTGAAGAATGTATCATTGATTTTTGAAAATTCAAATTAGTTAAAAAATCTATAAAAGTAGGAATTTACTAAAAGAAAGGGCAAAAGTGGAGAAAATTGCGGAAAATTCTGATTTTATTTGGGTAATAAGTATTTTCTGTATAATTGAGTGCCCTGATTTCAAAAAAGAAATTGAATTACCTAATTAGTTAGCGAATATTAGGAAGGTTAATACACTTCGAAAATTTTCACCATACATTTTGACATTTGTGTCGTTTTATCCACGGATAATACTAGTTTTTGCAAACCACAGATAAAAGAGACACATGGTGAAAACCAAAACATCTTTTATATTTTGTGTAAGATGAGCTAGGTTTGGTTAGAAAAATTTAATGAAATTAGCTTAGGTTTATTAATATAATTCGAAGGTATATGGATGATGATGATGATTGGATTTTTTTACTATAATGATTAAATGATTTTTACAAGCCTTTTTCATAAACTAACAATTAATTGTTTCGCTACGTTTTTCTCTTATCTATGGTTTGCGCCTTATTCCCAGATAATGTTAATTAAATGTCAAAATCGATGGAGAAAATTTCGAAATTCTAAAGTGCAGTAAATTTTTTAAATACTTGCAACCATACTTGCGACCTGATCAACTGCATAAAATTGTTGAAATGTGTAAGGGCACACAACTGAGTCGAGAATACATTGATAAAATTTGTATTCTTCAATTATGCCAAAATAAGTAAAAATTTAAATAAATATTTATAATATTAATATTTTATTTACCTTTGATTAGCGAGTGGTTTCACGTAATCACTTATTTTTTGTTAAATTAAAAAATCTGAAATACAAAATCTGCATCCTTCAGAAATACGAAGCACAAAGATTTATAAAAACACACTTTTGCGGTAGCACAGTATCTTGTAAAACACGTAAATAACAATTTAGTTTCATGATGAACCATTTTAAATATTATTCACAAATTATTCGCACGTGTCAAAATATTGTTGTCATTACGGTTCCACGGCCGGTTTAGGAGTAACGCCTCCCATTGATTGAAATCAGTTTGGAAACACAATTTTTACGAAAAATTAACTTTTATTTCCTCGTTTTGTTAACGATTTAGTGGAAGCTATAAAACCAAATCTCTATTCAAAACGTTGTTCCTTCCTTGTCTTGTGCCATAAAATTCGGCTGAATGGAGAAATAGTTCGCTCCAGCGTCAAAAAACTAATGCATCGACGAAAACATACCACGACGTGTTCCCGTAGGTAAATTATTTATTATTTTCCAACATAGTTTTTGATTACTTAACACACTTTTTTCGTTTTGTATTTTCGAAATGTTTTATTTTAAATTTTTATATAATACTGTCTCTCCTCTAGCATACAAATTGAACTAAAAAATTAAATAATATAACCAGCCTTTCCACAACGGAAAATCATAAAAAAATAAAATTTTAATAATATTGTGTGTTCTGAAAAGGAAAAGAACAATTACTGGATTTGTACAGGGAGGGATAATTATTAATTAAGATAAATAATAGAATTGTCACACAGACGAAGCTATTTATATGAAAAACGTGAATGGAAGTATTTTTATAGGGTTGTCTCAGGGCATACAACCTGCAATAGCTGGCTTAAGTGATAACTCCACACACTATCTATAAAAGGAGTTTAAAAATTTGAAATATTGATTTTCAGGCGTTTTCTAGTGTGTATGTTAAAAAATTCGGTAGAATATTGTATGTATCTATATACTAAAAAGTAGCTTGTTGGTCTTATGGTTAAGACTCTCGCCTCATGATCCAAAGGACGCAGGTTCGAACCTGACTCCAGACCAGCAAGTTAGTCCTGTTTTCATAGCACAAGCATTTAGCTTAGTTTGAAAATAGTAAGAATATTGATATGACACTCTATTTATTTAAAAAATAATAATAATAATATTGCTTACTTCTCAACTTTAAAAATAAATAGGTATCATTACCAGCTGCGAAATCTGTGTACAATATTTCATGGAAAGGACTACAGATGTCTCTATCATGATAACTAGTCTATTTTCCACAGAAAAAATGAAACTGCGGCGTCGTCCTACGAGTGTGTTGTTGGATTACTATTAGATCTTCTCCGCTGGGTTCAAGTCCTCCTTTGTTGAACATAGCCAAACCAGCGTAGTCTTAGTTCCTTGAACAACACCGGCATCTTTGTGCACCTTACATGTAGGTTCTGCAATGAAGCTCATTCTCGATGTATTAATAAAGATAAATATGTGACTAAACGAAGGATTTTCCTCCTTGAAAACTCAAGTAATGCATTTTTCATCTAAGGGTCCCTATAAACAAAGTTCGGTAATTGAATTTAATGAAAGATTCAATACTCGCACTTGGTGTATGAAGGCTTTTTTACCACGCTTATATTAGCTTCACCTATTTGTCTGTCTGGACGGAATCTTACAATCGATAATTCACCCGCTTCCCAAAGTTAAGTCGAGCTGAAATTTTGCATACAGACGTATTCTCGATGACAATATATAATTAATTCACCAATTTTTAAAATGAAATCATTTTCTCGTAATTTCATAACGATTTATTGAAACTCTCTAGGTACTCTAATTTCAATGAAAATATGTCTTTAATTACTTATAAATAAAATCTGCGCAGATGTGCAAGGAAGCATTTTTTAGACCGATACACGACTTTGATAATCCTTTCGTTGAAGAAGTCTGCGTCTTGACAATTTTATGCACCATTATCGGTCTTCAAGCGTTTTCCGCTTCTGAAAATTCCTTTAATTTCAGGAAAAAAGAAAGTCCGACAGCTCCAAATCAAGGCTATAATGGATGATGGTTCTGTAGCTCCAATCTAAATCTATGCAACTCTTCTGCTGATAAAGATGGTCAGTAAAAACCACGAAGAAATAACATATGATGTACCTACTGGAACACTCGGAACTGATACGCAAGGTTACAGGCAAATTATGGTATATTCCTGAAAACGTTCCAGTTCAAAGCGCTTGGATACGTATGTTGTTAATATACATAAACGATTCTTATGGCCTGCGTATAATATATTTTTTATCTTAGTAAAGGACAATGGATAGTAAGAAAAAATAAATGCACATAGGTACATTACACGTCTAAAGTACAACAGACAATCTATATTCTTCAAATGACAAACATCTGTGGCCATAATTTACGACTGATTTTATTCTTGAACTCCAATTGAATGAAATTCAACGGGTTTATAATTCTGTTTCCGAAAACCATTGTTTGAATTTAACGATCGTCCGCTAGACGAATAGGATGCAACTCGATTGTGCTTATTTCGGAATCCTTTTCTAACAGTTTTATAGACGTGTCGCCTTATTGTAATCATGTTGGTCTTCGTATTTACTATCAGGACAAGAGAGTAGAAGAGCCCATATGTGCCTAGGAGGATACGTATAGGTGGACCGGGGTAAATGAAAATCATACAATTCTGTAATGACTGCTGTTTTGTCCATCTCTAAATTTTATAAGTATTGATTATTAAACCAATTCTTATTCTGATACACTTCTCACAAACAATAAGTAGGTAGGTAACATGTGCTATTTGTCCAGATTATTGGTATTTGTGTTCAAAGTGTTCTTTTATTTAACCACGTATTTTTTTAAGTATTTAGCTAATAACTAACCATTTACACGTGCATTTTGAAATTCGATAAAACTTCTTGCAATGCATTATTTTTGCAAAATAAATCTTCATAAAGTGGATGCACAAGAACTTATTGACTTGAAGTATGCGTATAAAGTAATGATGTGATAATCTGTTATGTGATTGTTTGATTGATTTTCCATTGTAATGATAAATGGAAACTGAGATTTAACTATTGTTAGCGTGATTTGGAAGAATCACGAATAATCAGTCACCAATTGCCGCTATAATCGAACACAATATTCATAATCGGTTACCATGGTTGCTCATCACTAATATAAAGTTATAAAAAATGTAAAAGACGCACCTACTTTACCATGTTTATCTATCTTTCTCAACAAAATCTCAATGACGGTAAGTTATTGTTACAATTATTTGACAGACAGGCAGCTATTGCTGTTGGGCCTGTATCATGTGCCTCTCAGTGTAATAAGCATCTAAGTATTCTTATCATATTCGTTAACTGAACTAGCAGATACAATTAATTTCCTCCAGTAAACTGTTCCGGGTGTCCACCACTCTATTGATTAGGAAGTGTTTCCTTGGATTCGAAGAAAAGGATGTCTTATTTAGTTTCAGGTAGTGTCCTCTCAGTTGTGGATTGTGATTCAGCGTGAAGAAATATTCAATATCTGAATAGTGCTAAAAGCGGTTCAAGATTTTATATGTCTCAATCAGATCTCCACAATTACGGCGTTCCTGCAGGGTTGGGAGGTATAAAAGTCTTTCCGAGTTTTCTAGACAACTCAGACCAGTTGCACGTCTTTGCACTTTTTGAGTAGTGTAATGTCTTTAATGAAATACGGATTGATAATACTTACTTCAAAAATTGAAGCCTACAAATATAGGTGGGTACATAAACCACGATACAATTTCCATTTTCGTTAACAAAAAAAAAAGTTTTTGAATTTTCACGTCGTTCCAACAGACCTCGAGATGTTATAAAATGAGTTGACATCGCTGAAATAGTATCAGGCGAAGCCTGACACTAACTCTATAGTAGCGTGGCGTGTCGCGTGGTAGGTAGATATAAACGTGTAATTGAGTTAGTGTGGGTACAGAGCTTAGAGTATATACTATACTCTAAGGTACAGAGCGTATTACGCACTGTACCCACACTAACTTAATTGCAAGCTTATATGAAAAAACCTATAAATATATATATATATATATATATATATTTATTTTTTATTTATTTATTTATTTCAACGGTTACAAAACCTATTACAGTAATTTTATGTTGTACTAATTACCTTATAATATAAAATGAAAGTAAGTAAAAGGAAGTATAAGATAATAAAGATAAAATATGTAGAATACAGAGTTAATATAAAATAACATAATAATGTCAAAAGTAAGCATAAAATAACAGAGATAAAAAATAATAATACCTAATTACAGAGTAAATATACAATAACAAAAGTATTAAGAAGAAGTAATAAATAAATTCAATAGTATGAAAAAGTTAACAAATGTGAATTAATTACAATTTATGAAATTATGTAGCAACAGAGTTAGAAACTAAAATGGACTGCCTTATTTTTCTAAGAAGTATTTATTGAGATGAGTACGGTAGCACTCTAATGTAACACTGAAGACATCCGTTATGTGTGCGTATTTGTTCCCTAGTGTAAGTAATCTGTTAATCGTACAGTGTTGAAAGTGCGCAGTATTCGTTTTGTTGCAAAAATAAGTATTTTGGGAACGGGTATGCCTTTGTGGCACGTTGTTTGTAATAAGCTATAGGAGGTCAGGTGCATCCAATCTGTTACTATTAATTATTTTGAATCGAAAAATTAAGTCAGCTATTTATTATACGTCTATCACAGAGTTTCGTTAGCCTTGACGTTTGTAGAAGATAGTTGTAGTTAATTTGCTCTATTGGGATACGTAACCTATAGTTTAAATATCTTAAAAATTTGTATTGTACTTTTTCTATTGTGTGGATGTGGCTTGTGTAATATGGTGACCATAGAGGGCTGCAGTATTCTAACTGACTTCTAATTAGGGATTTATATAGATGTATGCAAGTAGAAAGATTGTTAAAGTTTTGGAATGGCGAATTATAAATCCGAGCATTTTCATTCCTTTGTTGGAGGTATTGTTAATGTGCCTTATATAGTTTAATTTTGAATCTATTATGATTCCCAAATCATTGACCTCATATACTTTATTTAGATGGATGTTATCAATCTGATAGTTAAAAACAATTGGATTTTTAATTCTGCAGAAGATGATACTTTGGCATTTATCTGTATTTAAGTGAAGTTTATTGATAGTACACCAATCGTGAAGTTTTTTTAGTGATTCTTGAAGCATCACGCAGTCGTTTAGGGATTTAATCGAGGTATAAATTTTCATGTCGTCTGCAAATAACAAGACATTTATTGGGTCTTTGAAAATTGCAACAATGTCGTTAATGAAGAAAATAAATAAGAACGGTCCAATGTGGGAACCTTGCGGTACGCCACTGCTTGATGTAAATTTGTATGAGAGAGAGTCGTTTATTCTGACTTGCAGGTTTGTATCTAGTAGATAGCTTGTGAACCAGCTTAGGAGATTCCCTTGTATTCCTAATTTACATAATTTTTCTAGTAAGATCTTGTGGCTGACTGTGTCAAAGGCTTTGCTGAAATCTGTGTAAACCGCATCCACCCGCCCTCTATTGTCTAGATTTTTAGAAATAAATGTCGTATACAGTGTAAGGTTTGTCAAAGTTGATCTACCGCTTATAAATCCATGCTGGGAATAAGTGATGATTTGACATATTGGGTTAGTGATTTTATTTAGAACTAGATTTTCTAGAAGTTTTGGTAATACAGATAAAATACAAATGGGTCTGTAATTTTTTATATCAGATTTATCACCTTTTTTGTGGATTGGGGTAATGTAGGCAAGTTTCCATATGTCAGGAAAGTAACCGGTCTGGATGGATTGGTTAAAGATAACGGATAAAGGGTACAACAGTTCAGTACATTTTTTAATAAACATTGGAGGTATTCGATCCGGGCCTGGTCCTTTTTTTATGTCTAACTTCATTATTTCAATTGAAATTTCTTGTTCAGTAAAGCTAAATACTAGATTTTGCGACATATGTAGGAAGAATGCTGAAATTTTTTAATGAATTATTGGGATGCGCAAACCATAAAAACATTAACCACTCGCTTGCCCAGATCTTAACAAACATATTCAGGATTGCCCCAGAACAAACGGCCTAAAAAATTTACTGTAATGAAATTATTTTCTATGTAAACGTAGAAGTATAGTAATCGTTTTTCATTGATAAATAAACAGAAAATATTTTTTTTTTATTTATCTTTATCGTGATCATTTTTTTTATCTTTAAAATACATAAACCTTTTTACGTCCGATCGCAAGTCCACATTTTTGGACATGACTGCTTTAAAGGATCTCCGCGGAAGTCTACTAATCCAAATTAATCTCGATCCAAATCGGGGCAAGCGAGTGGTTTAACATCCCTGTCACTTTTTTAAATAAAACAATTTTATATTTTTTTATTTGTTTAATATTACATATAGTTTTATTACAATTTTTTTTACAGTCTATTAAAACTACAAGAATACATAGATTTTGTCGCTGTATCTCTCCAAAAAAAGTATGAGTATATGCTCCTCATACACCTGATTGCCCACCTACTTTTATATATAAAAATAGTTTTGATTCCATCCCCTAAATAATAATTTGCAACGCGATTTTTTTCTTCTCACGATCGTGAATGTGAGATCAATGTGTCGATTAGAAAAAACCAAAAAGCAGTCATAAATCATCAACCCTTTAGTGGCAGCCGCTGACTTTGTGTGGGCATTTCAAAAAACGTTCGCAGTAAAACCGGTACCCAGAAAGGTCGCCTCAAGCCTCCAATTCTATGTTTTTCCTTTGTTCCCACAATAAATACTTAAACGGCCTAACATTGTTTCTTATGTTATAAAATCTTTTCAGAAATGATTTGTTTTAAAAATAGAAGGTACAAAATACGAACACTAGGCATTTAAATATAGTGGAGAATCACTGAATTAGAAGTATTGCTGGCTGCATCGTAGCAGAGAGAATAAAGAAAGGATTGCTGGGATAGTTTGGCAATGTGGAATGGTTAAGCGAGAAAAGAATGGTTAAAAAAGTATGTGAATGTTGAAGGCAGCAGGTACTGAGATTCAATTAATCATGATGACCTATGAGACGTACTACGTACGGTCACCATATATGGATGCTAATCGAATAAGAAACTCCATCTGAGACGATCTAAACATTGAACCACTGCTATTCTTCATAGAAAAAACGCAATTGAGGTGGCTTGGGCACGTACTAAGAATGTCTGATGACCGAATTCCTAGGAAAATACTGAATGCGATTCCAGTGGATAGACGTTCAGTGGGCCGCTCCAGACACAGTTGGGTGAGGCAACTCCAGAAACTGTGTGAGAAAAGGATGGGAACACAAAACAGGGACAAATGGAAGCGCCTTGTCCATGCAGTGGGTCTCCGACCCGAATAGGACGAGGGGAAGAAGATGATGATGATGACCTAGAAGAATATGTGGGTGATGATAGTATAAGACTATGCAAGAAGATTAGTCTTATATGCAAGTAAAAATTTAGGCCCTTATGCAAAATGTAAAATATCACATTGGATCTCAATGTAAAATGGAACGGCTCAAATTTTATGCACAATTTTACACGTTATATGTACCTACATACACTTGGAACTCAATATTTTTATAATGAGTTCGACGACATATTATTTGTTAAGAAATACGAAGTAAGAAAAAAATTGCTTTCTGGTGTACCTACATGAAAAAACAAGAGTGTGTTTTTAGGTTTGCATTTCTGTATGAATATGACATTCGGTTATTAAATTATTTATGACACGATATTAATTTTTACTATACACATCCATTCACTCCATCGCATATGCAACACACGCTGACTCGGAAGAATTCTTCTGAACGAGTAGGAATTCTTCTTTCCACACAACCATGAGGCGATTTCAGAATCCTTGTACGACGGCTTTTGCTTTGTAGCCCTAGTCTGGTCTCTAACCAAACGCACGAGAGGGGTAGGCACAACGTGAGAAATGATTTTTACTATTTTATTACTTGCTAAATTTTTTGTGGAGGAATAAATATTATGAATAAGAAAAACAGTCCATATTAGCACTGGTAAAAGTATCGATACCAAATATGTGAATATGTTATAGGACACGGTCTCTCAGAGTTTCGAAAATTCGTTTTCCTTTGGTTTTTAAATATTATCTGAAAATGTTAAGTAAATAAAACAATTTCTAAGAAGTTAAGAAGTAAGCGCGTTAAGTTTAAAGTGTAAGCAATATTTTAAACTGTAAGCTCGTTTTTCTCAGTATCATATTTTCTAGATCGGCGACTACAATATCTCAAAAAATTTCCTATTGCTTTGTTCTGAAATAAGTTTACCTATACCTTTAAATGTACTAAATATGATTAGTAAATAATTTTAGATTTTGATTTTTATCCATTTTTTCTCTCAACCTTCTTCAACCGACGTGTTTGTGCGCAACAAGAGACGTTATATAGTTGAAAATGTAATGAAATTACAACTAAATTGACTAAAAAACGTAAAAATGTGACTAATTTTCTATAATTTAAAAAAATATATATTTTTGAACAATTAAACTTGTACGTGCTTTCACCTTTTTTTATTTAAAAGGAGTGATTTTTGACTCAATTCAAATTATTCAAGCAATTAATATCTATATCTAATACTGAATTTCCATAATGGATCTGCTATTGTATTAAACAATAAATACGGATTGAAATATGACTATTCTTTTACTAAACTATTCCAATAACCGAACCACATTAACATCTATTACAGTTGACTGTAAAATCCGTACCTAGAAGGGTAAAAGTTTCAGAAAATATTCGCTAGATGGTTGGATTTGAAACGAAATAACAGGAATCTACTTCTTTTTGGTAGAATTCTTTGTTCAAATTCAAGACACCCGAATCCGATAGAAAACAAACAACGTGAGTAAATAATTTTAAGACAGTTTTTTCTTATTTATAAGTGATTGATTTTAACATACAAACGATTTAAATGTCGTGATACCTATCCCACATTAATGTGTACTACCTTCGTATTATTCGAGTGAAGCTTATATCTAGTCCTTGGAGTTTATCATTTTTCATTTCATTCACAGTTTGTGAAAATATTCCATTTATAAAGTTTTGTAATGTGATAAAAAATATTATTTTGTAAATAAATATTCCAAATATTGTGAAATTTTCATTTGAAAGAATGTACATATGTACTTTCTTTCCCATACTTCTAATTATCTATAAATTGCTACGTTTAGAAAAAAAAGTCACACTTAAGAATACGGCATTTCGTTTATGCTTCAAAACTGCCGTAAAATTGAAAATTTACGATCAAAGTCACTTTTCCAAACCAGATGCCGCCAAAGCTGGAGTGGGGAACTTGGGTCGGTAAGGTAGGTAGGCATACCAGGCGGTAGGAATACAACGGTGGAGCCAAATATATAAATGATTTTTTTATGTTAAAATTTGGAATAATTTAAATTTTGGGTATCGCACATGCTTACTGTTTTCATAGCTTTGTTTATCATTGGGGTCTGAAAGCTCACTAATATTTACAGAAAATTACTGAATAAGCTTTGATTACTTTATGTTGAGCTGCGTTCTCATGAGGTCTGTAGAATGGTTTTAGATAGAAAAATATGTTTTTATTCATAGTTATATGGCGCATCGGACCGTGCATTCAGAAGTCTATTATTTAATATTTTGTTTTATTAATATTTGATGATCATTTGTAGGTACCTACCTACTTATTGTTAAGTATTTCAAATTGACGTTTGTATTGTGACGTTGTCTATTGTTTGTTTGTATTTAGTAATAAGTAGGTAGGTTTAGAATAAATTTATTGTGAAAAATGAATAATTCGTATCACTTTGTATCCAGAAATTATTTTTATGCTTTGATCTACTGTCAACCTAGCTAAATTTTAGATGTCCTTAAGTTCACATTAATTTAATATAATATAATGGTTCAAACATTTTTTCAGTGATTCGTGATTTAGCTCTGTCTAAAAGTGCAAGGAACATGGAGCGTAATATCATTAGGTATTATTTGCAAGTTTAAATTTTAAGAAGAATGCACCACGAGCTTCTCTTTACGTCATTGTTTCCTTAGAAGACCAGATTTTTTAAATCTGCATGCAAGTAGATCTATTAATATCTAATAATAATCATATAGGTATTTTATCTCACTTTTTACTGAAGCGAATAGGTATACCCGCTGTTCCTTGAGAAGATTTTGTATGCTCTACAGATATAAATTAAGAATACTTAGGTTACATCTAATATATCGTCGCTGTACCTATATTTAATTAATTCTATGTGACGTTTTAGTATATTCTTCAGTTAAACGAATAAAACTGTTTTAAAAAATAATTGCGCAGACTAGGTTTATAAAAAATATTTTAAATAATTATAAAACAAACTATCCATATGAACGGCAATATTTTTTTTAGTACATCACCATTACTTATATGAAAATTTGACAAAGCGATTCGTTCATCTCAGAATGTACTGAACGGCACATAGGATTTATTATACATAGGTACAACGATGATATACATATATTTAAATATGCATTATTTACAGAAATCTATTGTGTAGCAGTACTTACAATATTTAATTGAATGATTATAAAATTATTTAACTTTTTTATAGAGATTCATAATCTTTCGTGAATGTGAATTTATTCATTCCGCTGCGGGCGTGAAGGTATTAAAATGTTGATGGAAGTACTTAAGTTTTATAGGGGTTTAAAGAGTCTTATAATTAAGAACAATAAGTAAATATTTGATCCGGTAGTATCCTACTCCATATTTCAAACTGGTCCGGGTTTATGGTAACCGAGTGTACAGTTTAATGCCACAGTCTCGTAAATCAGCTGGGGCTTAGATATATAATGTAATAGCTAGGGCAAAAGGAAATATATGTACCGAACTCTATCGCTTATTTTGATAATCATAAATCTCTGTTTTATTGCCCCACTCTGATATCAATGACTGCTGCCGCTTTGAATTAAAGATTTGTTGCTCGTTGCCTCAATAATGAGTGAATTTTATTTCGAAAACAATAATTCTTGATGTGGGTACGTGGAACTTAAGATTTACTAGACAAGGAAATATTCGGTACTTAAATGATGTTGAGATAGATATTACTTTCGATTTTTGCGATTAATCAATAGATGTACTTAAGTACTATTTTCGCACTGTACTTAACAATAAAAAATGAAAAATATTTAAAACTTATATCATTGTTCTTTTTATTGTAAATATGAAGCCAATACACAAAAAAATCTCAAAATTGTAGTGTTAAAAAATTTGCTTAATCTTTTTATCTGTAATTTTTGTAAATATTATTTCTGTAAAAATATTTATTTAGTTAAAATTCTGGTATTTAGTTGATTTTACATATTACTTATAATTAGTCCTGCAGAGTTTCTTAAAAAGTTATTGTGTTGGTTTTTGAGTCATTTAAATAAAATACCTATACTCTTGGTCTTAAATTCAATAATAATTTGGAAACGTTAAAAATATCTAAAAGTTACCAAAATGTCATAAATAACGAAATAATTAAAAAACCAGTCCAATCCTAACAATATTTCCAATGATTTTCGATCTTTACCTAATGTCATTTTCATAATTTATTTTATATCTACTGTTTATCATATTATGTTCACACTGCTGGGTAGGTAGGTACCTACTAGAATTATTATTTTAATTGAAAATAAAAAAAACATTTTAAAGATAAAAAATGATGTTAATGATTTTTTTCACGCTAACGTAAAAAATATACCTACTCAAATTTCACGCTGACGAAGACTATAAATTTCCTAAATGTAATCGAGAGTTAATTTTTTTTTTGATTAAATGGAAAGGAAAGAACATAGTCTCGTTATATATAAATATATATATAAACAGCAGCATGAGGGTCAGCTTTTAAATTTTATTGATTTATTGGTGGGGAAATATTTTCAATCAAGTGAAGGAAGGGAGGCGAGATATAAAAATAAACTCATCATGTTAAAATTTGATGAGCTAAGAGCTACTGACATGAGAAAATAATTACTGTAGTTAGGAAATAAATGTATTGGTACCTATTTAATAGGGTAGGGAGCTTAGGAAGGTGGGTAAGCTTCTATACTCTATAATATTAATGATATTTATTACCCTAACAACCAGCGTTGGGTTATTGGATTAGTTTAATTGAATCAACAAACTTCACTGTGTTGATTATTAATGAGTGCACAATTTAATTAAAATCAAACCATTCTTCGCAGTCATTACCGTTCAAACTTTTTTTAGCATTTCTAAAATACTTGTGTATAATTAGTGTGTCTGTCATCCAAGGAACCTGCAAATTACACATAATTAAGCAACAGAAAATTTTATTATTTTTTATTTAATTAAACAATTTTTATAAACCACTTAACTAGTAGCTGAACGTCTACCGATTTCGATACCACTGTATCTTCATCACAATGTTGCATACTAACTATCCATTACTTATTCTAACAAAAAAATCAATTTTTGAACGTTTTAAGTTACATTGGGTATTGACTGTTATTATAATAATTAAAACAATAAAAATAGTCTTTCTGAGGACAGTTCATGCAATTTCCACAACAATGCAATTGTTAAACAAATAAATTTCAATATTATTTATACCTACTATCTTTATTTATTTTTACATACCTACATGTAATAATAATATTTATGTACTTGTAACAATGTTTACTTGATGATGAATGCAAAATAAACAAAGCAGAAAATCTATTCAAATTCATATAAACCGTAGTATAAGCACCTAAATAAAAAGTAAAATTGTTTATTTTTGGTTTATTTATTTCTCAATAGGTATATTATCTCCAGTACATAAATATATTTTTTAACCTAGTTAAAAATCTGCCCTAGAATAGACGGGAATGACAAATATGAAAAAAAATTACAGTAAAGTGAAAATGAATCTTTTTCTATACAAAAAATTTACAAAATGTGTATGTTCACGTAATTCGTATGTAACGTTGCCTTTCAATTTCTTTTCAAGCATTGGGATATTATATAATATTAATGTTGACAACCATGTAGTATTTATATATGTATTAGTAATTAAAACTAGGTGTTTTGGTAAGTAGGTAAGTATATAAATAAGAGGATATTGAAAATAAATGTGCTAATATAAATAAATATTACCAAATAAATAGTTTTTCACACAATTTTTATTTTGTAAATATAAGTCGTTTTTTAAACCATTTGTACCTAAGTAAATTGTAAAAACTTTTCAAATTTGACCTTAGATTAAATATTCGGGTCTCTTAAATTTGACCTTTAATTGAAAATGTTAATAGCTTTTAAATATGACCTTAATTTTAAAAGTTATGCTCACGATTAAATGCCATAATGTACCGTAACAAAAAGAAGTGGAGAGGCACGCAAATATAAATGAAAGGAATTATTTACCAAAGCACTTAGGGCCTACAATAAAACGTTTAATTGCCCAACAGTTAGAAAGTTTGGTGTTAATTTCACTTCAGGCATCAAGATTCATCGGGTGCTTAGCGGCTCTTTTTAATTTTAAATAACTCCATAAATCACACGCAATATGAAATCATCGTAACGGACACAAATAGGTAATAGTGGTTATCATTTAAAACATTTGCGATTTCAAGTACTATGAATAAAAAACTATTATGAATAAAAATTTCAAGAAACTGATGTTATTTGCTGACACATCATCTTTTCCGGTACATGAAAAAATTTCTTCTCTTCGTGGGTATCCATTTTGCTTCCAAAATATAGTTATGTTGCCATTCTACGACATATGTTTTGACTTTAAAAAGTTTCAATAGTTTGATAGCCCCTTGATCTGGTGAGCATATCGATGCCTCTCCAGCTAGGGTTTCGGGTTCGATTCTCGCTGTATAATGGAAATTAAGTTCTCTTAAGCAAATTTAGATCTCAGCCTTTAGCTGACCTAGGTGCTTATGTCATTATTTTTTTATAATTTTTTTTAATAATACACGTTAAATATTGTTAACAAAAATTATTATTAAATTATCCCGCCTAACAGGCCATATACTGAATACGTTTTTAGTTATAATTCTTAAGCATGTTAAGTAGGTATAATGTATAGATATAGGTACTATCTTGTTGCTTAGAGAGTGATTTAAAAAAATTACAAGAAATCTGAAGTAATAGGTATTCATAATATTTTGTACTGTATTTGGCGTTAAACGCACCAAAATAAACAGCGATACTAATTAAAAAAGAACAAAACAAATAAATAAATAAAAATATTAATAAACGGTTTGACGAGAGATTTATAAATATATCGACCGGTTAGTGTAAATTGGAGAGTATCCATACTGGGACATCGCTGTTTATTTTACAAATCATTTTTACGAAAAAATATCTAGTCCATTTGTATCTACCTCCTAAATACGCTCTAATATAAATGCTTTAAAAACCAGTAGCTCAAGAAATAAAGTAAATAATTTTGCTGATTTTGTGTACGTAATTATTGTGTTGCCTATCAGGTAATATTAATTATGAGAGGCTATCAAAATAGCTCGCCCAGTTAAATCTCGTAGGAAAACAAACTTGGCTTAATATTTGTTTATCGTATCTAGAGTTCTGACATTTCAGCAAATGAAAATGTCCCGTACAAATTCCACTTTCTCAAGCATTGGCTATAAAAAGTGTAATGAAACTCTAAGATAACAAAAGAAGAGGGGAGCGACGCGACGGCTTGAATTTATACGAAATGATACTGTCTCGTCGTTTTTCAATTGCTGTTTTTTTTTCAAAAAATTTTCAAAAGTAACTGTTTCATTGTAAAAATAAATATACTTTCAATTTACCAATGACGTACGTAACTATTTTTATGCAATAAAAATATAATATATAGTAAAAATATAATAATTTACATTTCAAAATACGCAAAAGAATTATAAAATACTAACCGTACGCCCGTGAAAAATCACGGGACATAATAATTACTGTATTTTGAAGCTGAAAAATCATGGACAGAAAACCATTTGTTTTTTTAAATTGATTTTATTCGTTCAAACATAAAACTAAATATAATAAAATAATAATGTAAAAATCTCATGCTAAATATAATAAAATAATAATGTAAAAAGCTCAGGGGCGACCCTTGAGCCGCTCGCTGATTACGCGTCACACTCGGTCATGATGATTTCGCGATAATATTATTTGTTTATTATTTTATAGGAAGCGTAATCAATAAATTTATAGGAAACTTGATTTTGGAAGGGATAGATACGTAAAATCGAATTCAGTACATTTTAAATTAGTACTTACCTGATCCTCGGTGACTACATTCAAAATATTTTTTTTAATTTTTTGGTTGTTACTGCCTTTGCTCTTATTCCCCACATACGTCGGGTATAAAATATGGATTAACAAAAATGGTGAGTTCATTTATATTGAAATTGAACTGTGAGCGTGATGCAAAATGTGAAAGAACATGAAAAATGAACTTAACGTAAGAAAATATTTGTTTGAATTTAAGATTGATATCGCAATATTTATTTGCTGTGACAAATTTATGTAGGATAAATAATAACTAATTTATGTAAAATTCAGAAACGACGGAATATGAAACTGCACCACTCGCTGGGAGGAGTGCGGGGTTCGTTGCCTGCGAGGAGATATTTTGGCTTATCCAGGTCGTAAAATCGAGATCCGCTTCCCACCCCACCCCTGGTCGTATATAATCTGCACACTCCAGCAAAGCCCGTTGTTGCGTGGCGCGCCAGCAGGCAGGGCTGGCGGAGTACTTCTTCCTTCATCACGCTGGCGCCACAATCCGGAACCTGGGTACTCCTGGAAATAGGGAAGAAACATTTGAAAAAATGAAACAAATGAACCACTTGAAATAAATTAACTTCTTATTTATCAAACTAACTAACACTAACACGAACTTAACTGGAACAATATTACGTGATTCCGACTAATTTCACACTCTTTCTTTTGCATAAAAATATACAGGAAGTTACGTTACGTTACAGGAAGTATAGGATAGACAGACAACAAAATTATTATATTTATCTTTTCTAATTCCTATGTGTACTGTATTTTTGACAGGTAATGCAGGCTCGGCGATAGCAACATCGCTATCATGCCGCCTTCGGGTTTGGTGGTCCGGGGTTCAAGTCCCATCTCCAGCCTTTGAATTTCGTTTTGTAGTGTTGTTACACGATGTTACGGAGAGAGACAGACAGACAGATGGACGGATGGATGGACGGACAGACGGACAGGTGGACATAAGGGCAGACGAAATGAATTAATTAATTAATTGATCCACAAATACCTTGGTAGATAGGTATTACTTCCATTTCGCTGTACTTTTATCAATCGCTTGTTAATGGTCAAATACGAGGATTGGCAAAAATGAGAAAAATGACGTTCTTTTACATGTCGGTTCCGATAGAATAAGTATGCAAAAATTTTGGTAAGATCTGTCAAACGGTGTAGATTTGAATAGAAAATGTATCATGGTGTAGATTTGAATAGAAAATGTATCATGGGGTAAAGAGGGAGGGAGAAATTGCGTCTACGTTATCCTCCGGGTCCAAAAGAATAAGAATTTATTTATAAAAACAATTATAATTATAATTGTAAATATAAAATAAAAATATTTAATATATTTTTAATAAAAAGATACAGGAAGTTACGTTACGTTACAGGAAGTTAAGGACAGACAACGAAATTATTATATTTAGACTTGGTATTCAAATGTATATTGAATACCAAATATTTATTTTTTTATGCGCTCGATGGCATAGAAAAATCTGCTTCTAATTTTATTTAAATAATATTGGAAAATCATCATACATCAATTAAATATTTATGTCTGATTTGATGAATTATCTATCTGCTAGATATACTGTAAATGATCTATTATTATTGCTTAAAATTATCAACCACATTGTCGATTATTCACATTTCCTGGTCAAAATAATTTTTCACATATATATTCAAGAACACATTCATATTTGTGAAGTTGTAATTTTTCAGAACAAAGTTCTGTGAATTTTTTTTATCAAATTAATTAATCAATTAATTCTGGCATCCATCTGGCGGTGGCATTGCAAAGTAATTTCAACTATCGTATCAAAAAAGTAGATTGTTCTATGGACAAAAATAAAAATTAATCAATTAATAAAAATAAGAACTACATACAAGGTCGATATACCTATTCACGGAAACATAGAGGGTTGCTATAGCTTAGTGGTCAGAGGACCGGCCCCGGAAAGGAGGTGACCTGGGTTCGAATCCCAGTAGTAACCTGATATTTTTTCGTGAATTAGATTTTTCTGTATGTCTTTCTAATTGATTAATTAATTTGATAAAAAAAAAATTTTTTCACATTTCATTAAGGATAGCTCGACTTTAAGTTTTACATGGATAGACAAGATTATACATAATTGCAGTTCAGATCTCATAAATATATTTGTCTCCAGGTTAATTGCAATAGACAATTTAAATAATAGGTGAAGTATTTTTTCAACCTCGTACCTAGTCCTGAGAGCTCTATGTCATCCAGTCTCATTCCGGGGACACAGACCATTACTCTGGGTGTGCCAACTAATTTAAAAGTCGGTTCAAAATATGAATGCAGAAATCAGCTTACGTTGATCACTATGGGACTATTTACTAATTATGAAATAGTTAACTGATAACATCAAGTAGAAGATATATTTTTTTAAAATCAAAAGGTTAGATACACACTGATCCCTTTGTAATAACCTATAAATACAAATAACAAATATGCATTGAAAAATTAATCTATTAACACTACACGAACACACTGTCCTAAAAGTGCAGCCCATATAATGCCCGTAATGGTAAGAACCCACATATATACCTGCCTATTTTATAGTAATTATTGTTGGGAAATTAATTAGGATTAGATTTTTTTTAAATATATAATTTTGTAGGAATTTCGTAGAATTCAAATCTTTTGTATCAATACGCAATCACTGAAAATGACAGCAATAGCGGAAAACTGATTTTATCAGGCGGATTATTTTAAAATCGGGATAAACCGATTATGATTATTACATCCGATTGATTACATTACCTACTGTGATTACAATATTCGTATTCCACTATATTTTACCATATTATTGTAAATAACTCAATTGGAGCCGTTAATGAACGAATCAATGAAATTAGTATATTAACGTTAAAAGTAATTATGTTGGTTATGCAGATGAATTCAAATATGACAAGCAGGAAAGCAATCGGCTTCGCCGATTGCTTACTGCTAGGCCCTGCGGGCGGCTATTGTGGCCGCTTCGCGGCCAATGACGGCCGCCCCGCGGCCAGCGATGGCCGCTGCGCGGCCAATTATGTTTGCTGTGCAGCAAACACAATTGTTTACCTATGCCTACGTCAGCCGCTTCGCGGCCAATTGTATCTGGCAAATTTCCATTTATGCTATTGTGGCCGCTTCGCGGCCAATGACGGTCGTCTCGCGGCCAATTGTGTTTGCTCTGCAACAAACACAATTGTTTTATTTACTGTTACAAAGTTAATAGAATTTGATAATCGGCCGTATTCTGAAGTAAGCAATATTTCTTTTTTTGTTTCTTGACAGTTACTGTATAACATTGTGATGCTGTCAATTTTGAGTTTTTAAGTTTGGCTGGTCTTAAAATAATGAATTCATCAACATTGAGGAGAAAAAAATCAGGTTTTAGTGTCTATGGTAGCTGTCAGTGACAGACAAAACTTCAATGAAAAAATCAGGTTTTACTGTCTATGGTATCTGTCAGTGACATACAAAAAATGAAACATCGAATTATTATTTGTATTTATTTTTATCGATAAAATTACAGCGTCTTATTTATTAATAAATTACATAGCATTTTAGTTTAATGATTATTGATAAATTAATGTATTTTAAAAATATATCATTTTGTAGTCCATTTCACGACCATCATCTTCAATACTATCAATACACAGAATAAAATGTAAAGATTGGGCCTTCTAAACGCCCGAGTACATCTTCGTTAACCAATCGAGCATGTTCATTCTTTGGACACAGTATCGCTCGTTTTCTCATTAGGGAACATACACTATAGAATGTACTTCATTTATATGCTTTGAACAACATTTTGACTTCCACTTTCATTTGGAATAAGCACTGATGACGCATACTTTCCTTCCACAGGAGGCAGCTTTCCAGCTAAATCTAAAAGCCACTTTGTAAATGAATTTTCACCTTCTAAAGTGCGGACATTAGTTTTCAAATTGAAAATAGTAAAATTTTTCCAATGTTGGCTGTTTTTAATAGATGTCGCTACTAACTGACCGCGAGAAGCCCTTCGAGAAACTGGTAGAATTTGTCTAGTCGCCGCCCAAAATGATAACTTTATTGCCAAAAATATCATTATTACCCATTATATCGTGCAGAGTATGTTCAATTATATCTAAAGCTATAACTGGCGCTATCAGTGCTTCATCCCAGATGATAACATCAGCTGCACTTATAATTGCACGGTTCTTGGATGTCACTCTGCATGTTGTGTTATTCTATAAATCAAGAGGTAAATTAAAAGCCATGTGACATGTACGTCTACCTGGTAATAAAATTGCTACTATTCCTGTCCAAGCAACAGATAAAACTTTCTTAGATCTTCCTCTTAAAGTATGTATGATGGTCTTATAAAGGAACGTTTTACCTGTGCCACCAGGACCGTCAATAAAGAAACATTTTTTTGTTTCAGGTACATCTGAAATTTTTTACTTAATATACTGTCGAAAGCACAATGTTGTTCTCGATTGAGTTTTCCAGCCATCTCTAACCCTAAAGAACTTTCTAATGCTAAATTAATATCAACCACTTCATTATAAGTATTGCTGTAATCTGGTCCCGGCAAACCCTGTGATGTGCAAGAAGAATTTTCATTTATTAATGCCTTTTGAATATACAAAAGGGAACAATTTTCTTAAATGGTATAATTCTATATTTCTAGGAGAAACGGGGGACATGCGACCAATAATCTTGTCCCCGCCACATTGCCTCTTCTTCCACTGCTTATTGCTGGAAAAAACATAGAAATTAGTTAAATCCTGATACTTAATATTACATGCCTCATTATCTTGTTGGTTAAGTTTAAACCATGCAGTTAATGTTGTATTATTTGAGGCTGTAGAGTCCAACCAAATTCACCTGATGGAAATAACAATGGAAAAACCATCGGATCTAAATGTTTTGATAACATATTAATACGCTGGAGACCTCCTACATTCTTAGGGTGAACAGCAACATCTACGTTTGGCGGTAACCTACGTTCGTAATCTGCTACATACACAATGGCGACTTCGTTATTATTAGATGGAGCATTATACCTTCTTTGGTCATCTAACGAAGAACGCGTAAAGAGTAGTTGAATATTCCGCATCTGGCCCCCGTGCTCTGCAACTATAGATTCTTCTTCCTCAACCGCTTCTTTCAACCTTTTGTATTGGAGAGCATATGGACTTACACGACGGATGACATTATCAATAGTTTCCATTATATTTTGTTGACATCTAAGGTTAGACGGATGGCTCATACGTACCCTGACTGCTTCATCCGCATCGTAAACATATAGTTGCGCATATGCCGGCACCTCTCCATCACTCTGCAAACTTCTATGATATACTTCACCTGAAATTTTTAAACAATACGGAAAGATGCAAATGCATTAGCACAGTTGTACTGTCGAATAAATTCCTTAAAATTTTTAGACTCATTACTGTTTTCTTCTGGATATTGCGGCAGTCCTCCATTGTGGCAACAGCTATGAAGTAACTTACCCTTTTCAGCACCAAAATGAACCGCTTTGCAATGATTGGCATAATGCAAATGAATTAAAATTGTTAATGGCACATTTAAAATAAGATGTCGCATTTCTTCCTTCAGCATACACTCTTTGCCTAGCATTTTTACGTTCCCGCTGGTCAGCATTCCTTCTTTCACATTCCTCTTCTGTTATGTTTGACAGTCTACGTCTGGCATTTCTTCATTCATATTGTGAATTGTGAACTCGAATCGCATTATCAAATTGCCGGTTTGTGATGTTGAGTCTTCCATCGGAATTCTGAAAAATAATAATTTTTATGTATAAATACGGAGAAAATGACACGTAAAATGACATTCGCGCCACGCGCTGTGAGACTTTTGAGGCTATGTGAGAGATGTTTATCTAAGGTTAAGTTCACTTTGCAGTTTAAATAAAATATAAAGTGTAATGAATGTTTAATAAATAAATGCTTTGAACGTTTATTGAAGCAAGATTAATGCAAAAACAATAAAAAGAAAAGCGTAAACGTATACTTACTGTCAATGTCATAAAGCGTCATTCTGTGGTATGGCCAGCACAAAAACGTTGGTTGTTTTGAACACACGGATTCCACGAAAATATTTCAAAAAATCTATAAATTCCGATATTTTAATTTTCGATAATTTGGATTTGGATGTTTTTTGATATCAGTTTGTTCGTATTGCTATATTTTTTAATCTTTTTAATGTACTCTAAAATGTTTTTTTTTAAACTGGCAACAGAAATTATCAGTATGCAGAAACGTACGACATTGGTTGGAGTAATTAATATATAGATTG